>JASPKZ010008368.1:1200000-1550000 GCA_030220185.1 Diploptera punctata
CGACATTTCTTCTTGCATCTGGATGGTCAATCGTTATTTTTTAACCGTCTCACTATTATGCATTCGCTGGATATGTCTTGGTGGTTTATGCAAGCTTCATTATATCGTATTTGCCATTCTCCTTTTTCCTACATATTCTTCTCAGAATTTTTCTTTAAAAAATTACGAGCTGAGCAACGCTATTTTCTGTCAAGACTCAAGTCTCACTTCTGTCAAGACTCAAGTCTCACTTCTATATGTTAGCAGATGATCACAATATACTTAACTCATATTTGCCCCTTATTTGACTTAACTTATTTTCTGTGGCCGCGAGTTATACTCATAAAAAATCAAGAAGAATTGCCACCTGTAAATATTCGATCAGAGAACAAGTGACTTTTAGAGTCAAGTTGTCCAAGTGATAACACATGTTCCCGCTAAAGCCAATTGACAACATGTTTGCACACATAACGAGATTGTATCCCATTAATGGGTAAGTTAGGGTGAGAAAATGGGAAACTTAGTATTAGCTTGGGCAAATTATGGTGAGAAAACGGACGAGTTAGTACACCAGATAAGTTTGTTCACTTGTTTGTTAGCGGGTTTCAGAGTTAAGTTGGCTACACTGTTTGAGCAATGATTAGTACATATTTCAGATTGCAAATTTGGTGATTTTAGGTTACTTTGAGCTCAACTTCTCACTTCAATTTAAGGCATTTTCATATTTAAAAAATAAACATATACCGGTATATTTCTCTTCACACACTACAACAATAAATTGTGCATTTTTCCATTTGAATATATGAAGGTGGCATGGAATCATCGAACGAAACATTTAGCCACATATCAAAATTGTTTATTAATAATTTACTAATATTTCATTCCATGAACTCTATAAAGTTCAACGAACTTAACATAACAAAAATAATCCTACTGATGTGGAGATAAAGTTATCGCATGTAGATAATTCAATCACTAAAAATGTCAGATAAATTATTTGAAACATGGGAAATAAAATCTAGAACAATAAGTAAATTAAATTCTGCAGAAATTAAGTTTCGGAAGCGTTCAGCTGGAATTTATATAATTTAAGTGAGAAAATAGGAAACAATGTAATTAAACAAAAGATGCATGTTCAAACTTCAATTGTGGATTTCATAAAAAAACAAACAAAATATTTTCATGTAAAAAGAATGATGGAAGACAGATTCCCAAGAAGAATACTGGCATGGGTGTCACTTGGTAGAAGAAGAAGAAGAAGATATAATTTCCTACCTCCTCTCCTCCTTTTAATTTTCTTTTTGTTTCTGACAGGACGATGATATCCATTCCAAATGTGTTGAGTTCTGATGATAGTGTATATTTTATTTTAGTCGAAATGTTTTATACATTCCAGCATCCAAAATAAATTTTCCGTTTGTCATCGCCAGTTCGTGGAGTAGCTGGCCCGCCACACAACCTTCAAGCATTTTATTTCGGAGTATTCTTCTCCTAGATGGGTGGTCTTCATTCCGGTTTTGAGACTAATGTCCCCAATTTTCTGTTAGGATGAATAGGTGGTAACAGCACAAGATGGATAAGATGTTAATTATACATGTCACCAATTATCAATGGAATAACAAATTGGGGCCTAAACATTAACTACGACAAAACAGAATGTTTAATGAATGATTTAGACGAGTTATACATTGATGGCGCGGCAGGTCTAGAAGGCTATTGGCCTACCAGCCGGGTGCTGGCCTCAAATGTGTTGATCACAGAGGTAGACGATCATCCACCCAGTGTAGAAGTGATATGCGGTCAGCATGTCGGGACCCCCAGCCGTTATAGCTGGTCTTCTCAACCTAGAGCCGCTACTTATTGTAGCTACTCAAATTTCTCACGATGCTGGGTGGATACCGGTCCCATACTGGCCGAAATTCTATGAGAAAATTTCTTCCCTCATTGAGATCCGAACCAGCGCAAGACCCGAAGCTCTGCGCCAAGGCACATTGATGGATAAAAGTTTTAAAAAACCAACATTTTCGTTACCTGGGCTCAATACTGGAAATAAAGTGTACAACGAACATGGGTGTTTATCAGAAGATAATTAATGGGAAGAAAGGGAAGAAAGTGATTGGAACTTTGAACTCAGTTTTATGGAGTAGGAATACAATAAACGGTACATCAAATCAGTTTTATGGAGTAGGAATACAATAAACGGTACAACAAATATCCAATACCATACTACGAGTATAATCTTGTATAAAGCAGAGATATGGACGTTAAACAAAAAATATGTTAATAAACTGAATGCACTGGGAATGGACTTCTGGAGACGATCAGCCAGAATGTCCACGAAAGATAAAATAAACACGACGCCTTATGAAGTGCAAGAAGAACGTGTCGTCAAATTGAAAAGAAACGAATACAATGGAACGGACATGTACGTAGAATGGGAGAAGGAAGAATATCCAGAATTGTATAAGAATGGGAAATTAAGAGGTAAAGAGGGAAACGGACGACCTTCTACTATCTGGATACAGAAAGTGCATATGTCAATGGAAAGATCTGGTGTAGTGGAGGATGATGTAGACCTACAAGATAGACATAAATGGCATAACATCAAAAACAGTGTACAATTCTGAAAAAAGTAATATCTATTTTTGTGTATTTTATATTAGCTAATACCCGGCGTGCGCCTGCTACTCCTAAATAAATGTTAATGTGTTTTTACCACCAGCCGTGCGCTGTTATGCTGCGCGGGAATCTGCTTATCCCGATCTTCTTGGCATCAATGAAAGACAAAAATGGTTATTGTAAATTATCCATAGACGATAAACATATGGTGTCGCGGACTTTTGTGTAAAGTTTTTTTTTTTTTTTGAGATATTCAATTCTGTGTACATTAATTTGGTGCATTTGTTATAGTTTGGGCAGCGTAAGCCATTCAAGCATCAAAATAGGAACTTTATTTCATGTTTTTCACTACAAAGGGTGATTTTTATGGGTGAAGGGGTTGAGTATTACAACTCTCTTATATCCTATGTTCATCCTCGGAATCTCCTGAACCCTTTTTCAAAAAGCCCCATCTCAATCGGATGAACGGTATGGCAGAGCACGCTTGCCCGGTAATCTACTTATCCCGATCTTCTTGGCATCAATGAAAGACAAAAATGGTTATTGTGAGTTATCCGTAAAAGATAAACATATGCTGTCGCGGACTTTTTTGTAGTTTTTTTTTTTAGATATTCAATTCTGTGTACATTAATTTTGTGTATTTGTTATGATTTAGGCAACGTAAGCCATTTAAGCGTGAAAATAGGGACTTTATTTCACATTTTTCACTACAAATTGTAATTTTTAGGGGTGAAGGGGTTGAATATCACAACTCTCTTATAGCCTATGTTCATCCCTGGAATCTCCTGAACATTTTGCAAAAAAACCATCACAATTGGATCAAAGGTATGGCTGCGCATAAAGTACGAACAAACAAACAAACAAACATTTATTTTTATATATTAGATGTCAGTATTGGTATTGTAACTTATTTTATATTTTGATATTGTTTGACTATAAACAAACATCTGTACTGAGGAGAATTCTCATTATTAAAAAAATGATCAAATGAAAACATTACGAACAAAAAATAAAGTAGTATAAAATTTTATTGTAACAAATGAGAAAAAAACTGCAAGATATCCAAAAGTTTATTATTCGGACTGGGTGGGCATCTTTGACATATGTTTAGAGATTTACCCTTCCAAAGAGTTGTATTTTTGGTAACACTAGCTATAACACACTCCCCCGTAGGGGCAAGCAATATACATATAACTATATACTCGTATGAAGGATGTATGGAGTAACCAATCCAGAATAAACAACTTGGATTAATATGCCTACTCCATGTAGAATTTTTCAACTAATTCGTTTGCAACTATTTATTTAATGGATAGAAAGTGAATGCACATCCAATACGTCTGAGGAGTGATTTTGGAAATAAACAGGATGAAAATTCTACGAACTATGATTAAGAAGAAAAAGAAGAAGAACTATTATTTTTCTAAATGTTTATATCACTTTTTACAATATTTTGTACGTGTGTATGTAAATTATTGTACAAGTTTTTAACAATTCAGCGTGATGTTTTATCAAATCATTTGAATTGTGAATTAATAATAAATAGGGATACATTTACTGCTCAATGCATAAATGCAGAAGCCGCCACTGTAAAGAAACTCCTAAAAGAGACGAAGATGAAGCTTGCAGTACCGGCAGACCAATCTAGCAGGTCATAATTTGACCGTAATTTTATTTCATTCTTTCTTTTTTATATAATCTTACACAGCAGTTTATTATTTGCATTTCAAACAGCAAGTTCATCCTTAATAATCCCAGAAGGCAGCTATTCAATTTTCCATTCAACATTCTCTCACAGTCGTTAAGTTTGTTATTTTGACGGGGAACGATGTAATTTCAACTCAATATATTTTTTGAACAATAAATCCTGTAAATAAATATAGTTTATCTGCTAAAAGTGTCAAAAGTAGTTATAAAAACATGGACATTTATTTTCGATTCGATTTTAAGTGCTTTGTTTTTGTAATAAGATAAAACAAAATTTAATGAGATTACGAGTATCTGAGAATAAAGTTCTTACGAAATGTTTTGGGTCAAAAAGAGATGAAGACAGGTGAAAGGAGAAAACTACATAACAGTGAGCTAGATGGTCTTTATAGGAAACCAGATATAATAAGAACAGTTAAGTCTCGTAGACTGCATTGGGCAGGACATGTGGCACCAATGGGGAATGAAATAGGTGCAAGGAAGCTTCCTGTAGGAAAACCAGAGGGAAAACACCCAGTTTACCAACCAACGTGAGGTGGGAGAACAACAATAACCATGATTTAAGGAAAGTAGATTATACAAGGGAGGACTGGAAATCATAAGCTCTCAGGATAGGGGTATATGAAGAGCTTATTTCCGCGCGGCCATGAACCTACGGGTTCGATAGAGCCAGTGAGTTAGTTAGAAATAAAATATAACCGCGCTAACGACGTAAGTTTCCCTAATTATAAAAACATTTTTTTTTACTGTTCAACTTGTAAGGAAGAAAGATGAGCATCCAATATAGGCTACAGGTAAACTAATTCCAATACAATACTTAGGAGATTCTTGAGGTAGCAGGAGATCAAGGATCACACCTGTTTGACAAAGGACATTAAATGTCAGCTCTGCGTAACGGCTGTTTTTACCTTCAGGTAGTAGCCTAACGAGGGAAATATCAACCACTTTTTCTCTCCATGGCGCGACAGGCCTAGAAGGCACTTGGCCTATCAGCCGGCTGCTGACCTCACATCCACATGTATTAATCATAGACGTATTTTAAACAGTTTCTAAATAATTCTCAATTTCATTTTAATGGAATATTTAACTGCAAAGGCTCGTTTCCATTACTACAAATTTGTCCCACAACATGTTGAGAGTCATGTGCCGACACATGTGCCCGAAATTTGTTGAAATGGAAACAGTATTCAACATGTTGCTGCGCAAGTGCTGGGGACAAAAATGTGCCAAGCGACTGCGGCCACAGAAAATGGAAACAGACTGCAACATGTCCAAAGGACATGCGCATGCGCAGTACAGACCCCGCGCTGCGAGTATAAGTTCAAACGTGCTCTCTTGTTTGTGGTTGTGGTATTTTCAGTGGTGTCAGAGCTGTTGTTTCTGCAACGATAGAAAAGATGCCCAGCAACGGATTTCTGATGGTATGGAATGCACGCTTCAAGAAGTTGAGAAGAAACTTCACTCACTGAGGTCTCAATACTTGAGAGAAAAAACTCTTTCCGAATGTCTTCGCTAGAAAACTTCTAATCCACCATCTCGGTCGTTTTCGCCATTTTTTTAGAAGTTCATGGTATGCGGCCTGCCATTTCCACAAAAGATGAAGTAAATGAGTTGTCCATATCACTCAAATATTTGAACTTCAAAAAAACACTGGATAGCAATGAATTTGATTCGCTGTAAAACTGAAACTGAAACGGTAGTCTTGCTCTCCAAACCTCTATACTAATGCTGCAGATGCCCAGGAAATTGGAAACAGTAGAAAGAATGACTAGCCACATTGCTTTTCCAGCCATTTCATTTCTTTTTGGATGCAACCAATATATACTTCAAAATTTCAGAATTTACTATTTACACTACATATTTCTTGGCGTTGCATTACATGCTATTCTCTTTCATACTTTACAGGTTACAGTACTTAGATTGCGTTAGGTTAGCTTTTAGGTTATTGTAGGCCTAAAAATACCTTTTATTAAATTATACAAACATCGTTTTGTAAGGTCGCAGCATTGCGTGATTAAAAATTGTGTCCACTTTCATCTACTGGCGCGTGCGCGTGTCGTGGTCTCTCCCTCGGGCTTAGAAAACAATTAGCGACGCTTGTTGGAAACCTTATCCGAAGGTAATAGTAATGTTTCCTAGCAAACATTCAGTTCAAATTCAAAATTCGCCATAAATCTTAATGGATGAGGTGCAAAAAAGAATCGGGCTAACAATGAGAACAGAGTGTGTGAGTTAAAATGTACTCTGTTGAAGCTTGTTTAAGAAGTTACTTGGACATGTAAGTTTACGAGACAAGTACATAAACCGTACGTAAAAGTGGTCGTGTATAATTTCAGTTTTACGACCTGCAGCAGCAGTATCCGGTCATATGAACTCGATGGAGAAGGAATGTTGAAAGCAAGTCATAAAAATGCAGAATTAAATCCATGAGAATGCACGTCGCAAAATCAACAAATGTTTGTATTATGTTTCAAATGCCCTGCTATATATTAGCTAATTTCGAAGGAATGGAACTATTGAGGTTGCTCTAATGGAAATATTAAAAAAAATCACATCTTCACCATCCAATATAGTAGATACCAATATATGTATGTCCACCGCTGTGGTCTCGAAGTAGCGTGGTGCCTTGTCACGCAGCGGGCCCAGGTTCGATCCCCGGTCGGGGCAGTTTTTCTGGGTGAGGTTTTTATCGGGGTTTTTCCTCACCTGTAAGACAAATGTCCCCGAAATCATACGGCCACATCATCATCATCATTCACCGGTGTGCAAAGCAACGGGAAGCTACCACCTACAATTCCCTAATAAAGCTGCAAGCATAGCATGAAAATGCTATGATTGCAGTGAAGGACCTGCCTTCGGGCAGAATTACTATGGATGGATAGATGGATGGATATATATGAAAGAGAAAATTTAATATTGACAAAAGGAATTCAAATAAAGCAAGTGAAACAAACTAAATATTTGGGAATATTTATTGAAAACATTGAAGGTATAGGCAAAGAGAACATATAACATGGAATTGAATCATATGGTGGGATACGCATATTTGGAAAGACACAAAAAAATATTGATAAAACATTGGTGGAATCTGTTGCAATGTATGGAAGTGAGGTATGGACAATCAATAAGTACTACAAGAATAGACTAATAGCTCTAGAAATGGATTATTTAAGCAGAAGTGCCAGAACGTCTATATTAGAAAATGTCACAAATAAGGAAATTATAAACATAATGGAATCAGAAGAAAGCATAATAGAAAGAATTGAGGAGAAGGAATTAAAGTGGTAAGGACATGTATTAAGAATGGAAGATGAGCGATGGCCGAAGCAACTATATGAATGGCATCCGAACAGAAAGAAGAACAGAGGGAGACCAAAGTTAACATGGGAGGAACACATGAAGACAGTAATGCAAGCTAGAGGGCTAAGTATCGAAGATGCCCCAATATCGTAGGATCTGGAGGTTTGGCACGGGAAGACGGCAGCAGCTGTAAAAACCCGAAGATATATATATATATATATATATAACATACACTATGTTACTGGCATGAAAAAATACACTTCCAGAATTCAGATTACAAACAACATAAAGCTTAACACAATATTTGCTGATGGCCAGATAGTAATTGCTAACTCAGAAGATATGTTACAAAAATGGCTTATTTACTCTGCAAAACGTCACAAAAGAAATGTATGGAAATTTCATCTGATAAAACCATAGTGGGGCACCGATCCAATACGTAGCAAAATAATGATTGAGAATAAGATTTTAGAGCAAGTTGTTAACTTCCCGTACCTAGGGAGTAACATCTCCTATCAAGGCGAGATCGATCTTAATGTAAAACTCACAAAATCTTTACAAATAGGCCTATTAGGCTTAGTGTTCGTCTGGCTTAACTTTTCAAGAAATTTGTAGAAAGAGACACCCCTCTCTCACTCGCATCAGTGTTGTCGGATTTTCTTCACGAGATCTTATTATAGGTAAGGGGAAGACGAAAAACTGATAACAGGGTGGGTTCTTTCTTTTGTAACTTGGCGAAAGCGGTCTAGGATCTGCCCTTATATCTCCATCTCTCTCTTTGCCACGTTAAGCTACATATACAATAATAAATAACATTTTTTTAAAATCACATCTTGTACAAAAACATTCAGACTTCAACTCTCTCCCTCCAGACTTTCTTGTATGGAAGTGAAATCTGAGTTCTAAAATTAAAGACCATCAGATTAACAGCTGCAGAAATGAGATTCATGCGCCGATCTGCTGGATATACTCTGCTTGACCATCAGGGGAATGAAGATTTTTAAAGGAACTGCACATGCAACCTTTAGAAGCAAATATACCCACCTAGAGAGACATATGGCTACAACATGTATCCCGAATGTCACCAACTAGGATTCCTAATGCAGTTCTTCTTCGTGATCGCCCACGAGGAGGATGACGATGACGACCTGGACGTCCACAAAAACGACTTTTAGACCCTGTTTAGTTGAGACAAAAACTGGTCAACACTGGCCTATATTCATGCATGGTGTATGATGATGGTGATGTTTTACAGTATCTTATTCTGAATTCTTGTTTTCATATAAGTGTTCGCGTTGTTTTAGGGCATTGGGAGAAGGCTGTGGCAAAAAAAAAAAGGAATGTATAGTATTGTTGCTTTCTCCCTGCGTGTACATTACTGTGTATTGTCTGCTCTGCTAGGGCCACTTGAAGGCTGGGCGATCTATCTGTTTGTATTGTGGATTACTAACACTGTCAAAAAGTGTGCACTTCTTTCCTCTGGGCACTCTAACTTACTATCCACAGTCAGCATATTATGCAAGTTAATGACGGTTGTCAATAATCTATCGTTCGTCGTGACATTGTGTTAAAAAACTGAAATAAGGTTGGTGTCACATTGCACTCTTATCTGCTAACAATTGACACCACCACTTCAATCTGCCTTGGCTCATAGGAGCCATGTCACATATTGCATATTAATTGTCTTATACTTGGGACCATTAAGAAGAAGAAAACCTGGGAATTTTATGATACCATGCCACTAATATGAATTCAAATAATTGTTTTGCAATGTAAAATATGTATTAGTCATTGCACAGACATTGTAGTCAACTTATCACAAAAACCCGCTAACAAACAAGTGAACTCAAAATGAATGTGGTTGTACTAAACTCGCCCATTCTCTCTTCCTAACTTGCCCATCTAATGCTAAACCGTACATTTTCTCACATTAACTTGCCCATCTAACACAAACTCGCCCATTTTATCATCCTAACTTGCCCATATAATACTAACTCATCCATTTTCTCACCTGAATTTGCCCATCTAACACTATCTTGACCGTTTTCTCACCCCTAACTTGCCCATTTTCTGACCCTCACTTGTCCAAACTAACACTAACTTTCCATTTTCACACCCTAACTTGCCCACTAAAGTACAGTAGGCACACTCTTGGGATTGACAATTGACTATAATGGGTACGTATGTTATCACATTGGCCAACATAACGCTTGCAGTCACTTGTTCTCCGATCAGTATTCACAGGCACGGTGGCAGAGAATAGCCAAACTTTAATCAAATTTATTTATTGAATTCTGGACGATTTTTACAGTGTAAGATGACCGACATGCTATGGAGAAGGAGAAAGGTGCACTGGAAAATGCATGCCTTGAAAAGATGTTCCAATGAAGAATAAAAAGGCTGATGTATAGAAAACATGGGGATGTTGGCTCTATTGTGCCGACTTTGAGTGACGTACTACCTGGGTTTATGGACCCCTACTGAGGTTTTAATCTACTCTGCTCAGGTCTGTAAATAAAACTTTAACCAGGATATAATAACACTCTTCTTATTTCAACAAGTGCTCATGTTTGTTTATCTTCTACTTCAATCCCATAGGAACATGGATATATCTTCTCTTCCTTTAATATTTAATCTATAATATAACTGGGAGAATAAAGATTCATATATTTTAAGTTTACCGTTTTATGAGAGAAGCTGGGGTAACAAGAGTCCGTATAATGCATAATAACACGCATTTACAGAATTGAGCCTATGTTTAATTTCTTTGTGCACCTCGTTCCTGTTACATAACATTGAGCTACATGGTTTATATAAGAAACCATATTTATAACAACAACAATTAAGTCTCGAGACTGCGATAGGCAGAACAAGTGGCACTAATGAGGAATGGAAGAGGTGCATGGAAGCTTCTTGTAGGAAAACCAGAGGGAAAACGCCCAGTTAGTAGACCAAGAATGAGAAGGGAGATTAATACTAACCATGTTTTGAAGGATGTAGATTATACAGTATATTCGAAACCGTTGGCTCAGGATAGGGATGTGTGGAGAGCTTATGTCCTCGCGGCCATGAATATACGGGTTCGATAGTGGCACTCAGTTATCTCGTTCCTGTTAGTAATTATTGTTCCTAGGTATTTGAATTCAGCCACTTTTTCAAAATTTCAATCATTTGTCATTAACTGCCCATTTCCATTAGGTATATAATGTATTTCTATGTGTGAACGTGTAGGCCTATTTAGATTTATTGATGTTTACTTTGAGCCCCAATTCCTTAGCGTTACCCAATAGAGTGTGCGTGTTGGTCCTTAGTATCTCCTCGCTATCGCCAATAATACTATATCAACAACAAAAACTAACTTTTATCTTGGTTTCATATACAAACAGTTCAATAATATAATGAGGAGTTAGACTTCTGATTTCACACACAAACAGTTGAATTGTATAATGAAAAGTTAGATTTCTGACCGCCTTTGTCTTGGTTTCGCATAAAAACAGTTAAATAATACGTCATGTAGTCTACATAATAGCCATTGTTATGACCAATGGTGCGAGAGGCCTGGAAGCTGTCTACAGATCTCACATCTACATTTACCAATTACAGAGGTAGACTATAATTCAGTGTTGCATGTAGTCAGCATGTCTAGTCCCCGGCCGTTTGTCTGCTTTCTCAACTTACTTATTGTAAGTACCCTAATTCTCCTCATACTGTATAGGCAGGGGTTCCATACTGGCCGAATTTCTTTCAGAAAATTATTTCCTTATGGGGACTCGAGCGAGAGCGTGTCGCTTAGCTATGCGCTAACACATGATGCCATCAGTATGAAGTATTAGACATTAACATCTGTTCCGATCTCATGTTAGAATTAGTCTGTATAGGGAAGTTCAGGTAATGTTGACCGTTCTGCTTGAGTGGACCCTGTTAATATCTTTTTTTAAATTGGTGCTGCCCTCGAACAGAAAATACTTTAACTTTTTCCCTCATCAACTTGATGAGTTCAAGGCCAGTTTATTGTATTCTTTGTGCGAAGAAGGGTTTATTTGTGATATTTATGAAAATTACCAGTTTAAAAGTTTTTCAAGCTAAGAATTAATTCTTAATTTCTGCTATGAATATTACAAATGTTGAAAAAAACTCCTAAATATATTATATTATATTGTCCACCGCTGTGGTCTCGAGGTAGCGTGCTGCCTTGTCACGCAGCGGGCCCGGGTTCGATCCCCGGTCGGGGCAGTTTTTCTGGGTGAGGTTTTTATCGGGGTTTTTCCTCACCTGTAAGACAAATGCCAGGAAAACTTTAATCATATCACAGCAATTAAATAAAATTCAAATCCCTTAATTAAAAGAAGAAAAACAATAAATTCAAAATAGGGTTCCAAATTACCCGAAGTTCCTCTACATCTTTTACTAGGTCTTCCTATATTTCTTTGTCTAGTGGTCTGTAGCAAATAATCTGTTTCGGATTCTGTTGTAATCCATTTGTCTCTGTATTGTGCAATCCTATCTAATATATTTAGTTCTGTTCGTATATCTTCAGTTAGTTTCTGATCTGCTATTGTACACCCCTGAAGAACCCCATTTCTCAAATTTATATTCTCCGTTCCTGGTTTTTCGTTAAGACCCAGTGTTCCGGTCCATATAGTAGTGTTCAAAACCGCCATTGTTTCATGAAATTTTAAAACTGTATTTTTTATAGTTCCCTTGAGACTTTGTTTTATGGTGTCACACTAACTAACTCACTGGCACTAGGCGAATCCGTAAGTTCATGACCGCGCGAACATAAGCTTTCTTTACATCCCTATCCTGAGCTAACGTTTCCCAATCATCTCCCGTATAATCTACTTCTCTCAAATCATGATTAATGATTCTCATCTTGGTCTACCAACTGGACGTTTTCCTTCTGGTTTTCCTACAAGAAGCTTCCATGCCCTCTTTCATTTCCCATTCGTGCCATATGTCCCACCCATCTCAGTGTACGAGACTTAAGTCGTCTTACTATACCTGGTTTCCTATAAAGATCATGTAGCTCACTATGTAGTCTTCTCAATTCATCTGACTGTTTATCTCTCTTTGGTCTAAACATTTTCCTAAGAACTTTATTCTCAGGTACTCTTAATTTTTCTTCCACCCTTAAAGTAAGATCCATGTAACAATACAAAAGATAAAAATGTAGAAACTTCTATCGTTTGTCTTTTTCAACTTAACTCCACCAGGCTAAATAAGTTATTAGCATAAACATAATTAGGTTCAACAGTAAAATGCTGAACGGCAGATAGAAATGTAATAGTACAATTGGGATTGCCTTATACCGTGACCAATATATCCATTCAACACAAAGTCTTAAGATTCTGAATTCACACACGTTTTTCGATCTGAGAATCGTTAAGTGACCGTACATCCGCATCGATGTCGTGACGTCACCACTCGTGATGCACAAGACAGCCGTGAAGAATTTTCAGATTGGATGTGTTCGATTTCCCCACGTCCTTTTCAAAACAAGGGTCAGCGAATTTTAAATTCAGTGGAACTTGAGAGAACCAGCGATTTCTCCGTAACATTAGCTTTAATTAAATGTTGCTAAGCCTACGAAATCAATGTATTTATTAGTCATTTATGTACCAAGGGTATTTATTCCAACCATAGTAATTCTGCCCGAAGGCAGGTCCTTCACTGCAATCATAGCATTTTCATGCTATGCTTGCAGCTTTACAAGGGAATTGTGTAGGTGTGGTAGCTTCCCGTTGCTTTCCACACCTGTGAAGGATGATGATGATGATAATGATAAGGGTGTTGATGATGATGGCCATATGATTTCGGGGACCGTTTGGGCCTTAAAGTTTTCCTGACATTTGTCTTACAGGTGAGGAAAAACCCCGATAAAAACCTCACCCAGAAAAACTGCCCCGACCGGGGATCGAACCCGGGCCCGCTGCGTGACAAGGCAGCACGCTACCTCGAGACCACAGCGGTGGACGGGTATTTATTATGGTTATATATTGAGGGCGACAGGTTACCAGACCGAGGGCCTTTGTCCTGAAGCTAGGTAAATCTCACGAGGGTATGAAAACTAACAATACCCTTGGTGCATACATGATTTCATGTCTTAGTATTTTATAATGAAAAGGAAATAAATGTTTTTTAAACATGAAATGTACATAAGCAAATTTCTTGATCTTCGCTTTTGTTTATATCCAACAATTAACTTTGTTGCTAAGGGACCTGTATCTAGGGAGTTTGTTTATTCAATAATTCATTCAAAAAGGAAGAATGTGTGAATGTTTCAGAACAATCCTGTGAATTGGCAAGATAAGCTGCTTGTGTACAAGGAGTATCTTAAGTGAAAGTGGTGATATGAATATTACAAGTGGTGAATCTGTAATTACTGCCCGTGATACGAGTTTCACGGGAAAAATTAACAAATGCAATTTTTATTTCAGTTCCTATGCAGACTAAATTGTGTTTAAAAATTGATTTTAATTGTAAATGTTTGATTGCTGTAAATAATATTTTTGTATGGTACCTGAGTGGGCGTTTTGAAACTTTTAATACCGTATACCGTACCTTAGCAATGAACCAACAATTATAAAGTAATAAGATATAAATTAATTTTAAGTACAATTTTTATATTGGCATCAGGATCTGAAACGCAGATCTTAGGCGTTGGCACTCTAATCCCTGAGCTATCTGTATAACATACATTATTGGAGCTATGTGCCGACCCATGCATTTCCTATGGTACAAATGCTACAAAGTTACGACTCTTTTTCTCTTAAATAAAAACTATGAACATCGCACAGACTGGTATTTGAGCCAAAAAGCTGGCCATAAGTAAAAATTGTCAACTTTAATTATTAGCATTGGTCTTGGGTCCCAAAACAGATAGATAAATATGACGTCATGTGGCAGTGTCCCCACTGCAATGGGACTAATCAGACAAATGTACCAGCAGTCGGAAGTTAGCCCTCGCATGCGACGGGTTTCTTTGTTCGCTGCATTATAATATTTTAACAAAATTGTATCGTGTTGTTTTCGTGTTAGAAGTGGATTTAGTGGAACGATTGATTATGAATATGCTTGAGCCGGGTATGTACCCTATTATTGACCAATTTGTATTTATTTTATAGACTGTTATTTTTTATGTACTTGCCATTCTAAAAACCTCACAAAAATTACACACATTTTTTCGTAATTTTTACATAAATGAATGTTTTTAAACATATTGTACTCATTTGTACTCATTCGAAGTTATACATTACGATACTTCAAAATGTCTATTTTGATTATCCGAAGTAAAGGTTTCCCCAAATTTTCACGAAAAAAATAATAAAGCCATTAAGTAGAGCAGGGCATTATTTTTCATTTATTTTTATTTTTCGATTATTTTCAGATTCTCAGGCTTCAGTCATATCTATGAATCGAAAACAACTGCTCGAGCATATAAGAGGAAGTGCAGAAAGGCTCTTTGATGCAAAGCTCAAAGAATTAGAAACAAAATTAGCTGAAATTACGAAATGTCTTTCTGAGAAATTATCGGAATTTACAAACATCATTAACAGTTTTAAGATTGTTTACAAGCAAAAATGGACCGCATGTAATAGTACAGAAAGTCTTTTCTTGGAAAAGAATCAAGACTGGTTAAATGAAGAAATTGTTTTGCCAGCTGCTCCAGTTCCATTATTAAAAGGACGACCAAATAAAGAATTCGGGGAATCGAGTGACCGATCAAAGCGTCAAAAAACAATGGAACTTATAAGAATGTTCCTCTTGATGAATTGACTTACGCAGCGCAAATGAGTCAACGTGCTGCAGGCAATATAGATATGACCAAAGTACTTCAGGGTATAACAAAGCCTCCAACCAGAGCAACAAAGTTTCGAAAAGCAGTCGCTGCTGATAGTCGATGTACTACTACCAAAAAACATTCGCCGAAAGAGGCTTTGGCAATATTTGTGGAAGCTAACCTATCTATGAGCCAGTACGAAGTTATACAGCATGTTAATAAATATGTGTAAAAAGCAAAACAAGATTGTTACCCGAAAAAGATTGTCGGTGAAACTTGTGCTGAAGTACAATTGCAAAATGTAGTGGATCACACAACAATGAATTTGTGCAAGTATTTAGAACAAGTATTAGATGCTAATAATCACGTATAAACTAGATTTTGTGCTAATCTTTAAGTGTGGATGTGATGGATCGCAGCAAAGCCAATACAAACAAACATTTTTAAATGATGAAGACAATGATGCTTACATTTTCCTCAGTTACATTGTCCCTTTACGATTAATGTCTGGCAAAAAGGTTATTTGGCAGAATCCTCGTTCATCGTCATCTAGATTTTTTTGGCCTATTAGAATTAGATTTATTTAAGAGAACAAGGACATCACAAATGAAGAGATTGAATACATAGAAAATCGATAAAAATATTTGGTAGCAACAAATATCAGTGACAAAATAAATGTAAAACATTGTTACTACGTACAATGATGGTCAGAAAAGTGGGCAACGCAGCCACTCACACTGCATTGCTGTATATGTGGTAGCATGCCTAAGACTTTTAATGATTTATCATTGAGAAGTACGGAAGATCCAGAGACTTTCAAATTCGAATTTTCCATTCTGCACGCTAGGATTCGATTCTTTTAATTTATTTTACATTTATCATATAAGATAAAGCAGAAGTACACAAAGATCGCGTTGCGTCACATCTAAAAACGATAAAGAGAAAATAAAAGTCGCCAAAAAATTAAAAAAGAATTCAAAGATAAAATGTAATTCATAGTTGGTTATAGCAATACATCCCGTAGATTTTTTGGTGATGTTAATGTAGCAGCTTCAAATAGAGAGATATCGAAGTAATTCTCCGATTTAAAATAATATTGGAGGTGATATCTTCGGGTTTCAACATAAATGTCGAAACTTTTAATACATACACCATGAATTACGTAGAGTTGTATGCCTAGCAACCTATGTCACCAGTGCACATTATATTAACTCATGCTCCGAGTATTATATCTCATGCTTTGTTACCGATTGGTAAGTTGTCGGAAGAGGCTGCAGAAGCGAGGAACAAGCATTTTCTTCAGTATAGGGAATGCTTCTCCAAATAATTTTCCAGGACGGAATTTAATGATGTAATGAGAACGTTTTAAACAGGTTCTTGTTAACTTCGTATCCATTTTTGAGTGGCATTAGATCTAACGTGAAACGAAAAAGGCAGACAATATAAAAAAAACCTTAAGAGATTTTAAAACCATTTGGTTCTTTTGATGATAGTGATAATGATTATGAAAGGTTGTTACTTGTATTGAAACTAACTAACTCACTAGCACTATCGAATCCGTAGGTTCATGGCCGCGCAGACATGAGCTCTCCATACATCCCTATCCTGAGCTAATGTTTTCCAATCATTCCCTGTATAATCTGCTTCCTCAAACTTGTATTGTATCTTTTATTAACCCGTGTCTGTTTAATATATATTAAATATGTATTTTAATTAAAATATATATACAGTCAATATGCCCATTTCACCAATAAATGTTTAAAATGGTCAACAAGTTTCTACAGCCAAGCTGTCATTCTCAAGACCAGATATTGACTGCCAGTCAATATCTGGTCTTGAGAATGACAGCTTGGCTGTGAGAAACTTGTGACCATTTTAAACATTTATTGGTGAAATGGGCATATTGACTGTATATATATTTTAATATTGTATCACCAAGAAGATCAATTGTGTATTAAATGTATTTTAATATTATTTTATACATTGTTTTTTTTGTTTATATACCCAGTATAGTATGTAGATAGTAAATTTATTGGGTTGAGCTTGAGTAAACACTATAAACATCACGAGTTTATTATTAGTAATAGCTTTTAAATAAAAAATGAACACCTGGGCACATAAAAAAGCAAAGAAAATATTTCTGGCCAGCTTTTTCGCTCAAATACCAGTGTGTGCATCGTTGGAAGTGATATAAATGCGCAAATTTTGTGTAAGAAATATTTGCCAATAATGTAGGTCTAATGAAAATATATTTTAGACTTCCCGTCACTTAATATATAATGTATATAATGTTTTCTCTGAATAAATATAGTATACAAAAGTTTATTCATATATTTGTTATTATCATTGGGAGTATTGCCTCATTTTGATACAGTACGTAGAAGACGTGCCGCTGTGGTCTCGGGGTAGGATCGCTGCCTCCTACGGAAAGGGTCCAAGTTCGATCTCGGTCAGGACAAGTTTCCTGAATTTATTTCGGCCATTTTTTTCTCGTCTATAAGAACATTTCAGAAAACTTTAAGGCCCAAACGGTCCTCAAATAACATTTGGTCATCATAATAATCATCATATTCGCCATGTTTAGTATGAATGGTGTGTTACTTCTTAGGCCGGTATTCAAGAACCAAACTCTCTAGGCCATGCAATCTCCGTCATCCGTAAGCTGAAGCTCTCATCTTTCAATTGTTGCCGGAATTGTTTTAATAAATATCTTGTTAGCACATGATGTTGAATAGAGTGAGCCAGTTAGAGTAGGTTCTGCATCACCCACATAATTAACCATGGAGAGACGGGCTGAGAGTTGCTCTTCGCGGCAAGTTTGTTTCTTGAATACCGGCCTTGTTATGTTGTCTCGGAGGAGACCCTGACATTCAGCTGATCATTCATTTGGGAGTCTCTCCGTGTCATCGTGTGGTCAAAAAAGTATGTGTGTGATCCACAGTTAAAATCCCTCCCCGACAGGTCGAGCCCCCGCGTAACATGTAGCATGTAAAAGTAGAATTTTGGGAAGGTGGGTTTGTTTATTACATCTTAATCATCATCATCCGTCACGAATTAGGACTTTGTAGATCAGTTTCGGTACCATCTAGCAGTCTTTTAAGAGATTTTCCTGTTCGACGATGTCCTTTGGGCTTCATAATTTTTGGGATTCTTGAATTGTCTATTCTTTTTACATGGTCTAGCCAGTTTAATTTGTATCTGTTGAGTTTTTCTTATACTCATTCTACTTCTTATTTTTCTAGAAGTGTTTATTATAGAGCACTTTTATCTTATTTTGATTTTTTAATTATTAAAAAGGTCAAATGAAGGCTAAGGACTAATATTGTTGTAGATAAATTGAATAATTTTTAATAAATTATAGAATTCCCTATAGTCCACCGCTGTGGTCTCAAGGTAGCGTGCTGCCTTGTGACGCAACGGGTCCGGATTCGATCCTCGGTCGGGACAGTTTTTCTGGGTGAGGTTTTTATCGGGGGTTTTCCTCACCTGTAAGACAAATGTCAGGAAAACTTTAAGGCCCAAGCGCTCCCCGAAATCATATGACCATCATTATCATCATCATCCTTCACCGGTTGTGGAAAGCAATGGGAAGCTAACACACCTACAATTCCCTAGTACAGCTGCAAAGCATAGCATGAAAATGCTATGATTGCAGTGACAGACCTGCCCTCGAGCAGAATTACTATGGATGGAATATAATTCCCTATCAGGTGAGAGGTTAAACTATGTTAATGGAAATGAAAAAAAATGAATTCAATTAGTTAATGATTAAATTAATTAATTACACAGTGCAACAAATCGCAAGGTCACAAAAACTTTTTTTGGAAATGTAGGCGTTCCTTGTGTGTTTGCACCTCCTGATTTCGAAAATGATAATCAAAACATTGTATCACGCACAGTTTTTTTGCACAAATCGCATATTTTGCAATAATGATATCACATAAGGAAGTAGTATATACGTATATAGGCCTATGGCACATGCAGAAATAGAATACAACTTTAAAACAGCAACCTATTGAAATTTACCCATAGTGAACAGAGGCATACAGAGAATGTGGTACAAAAAAGCACTAAAATAATTCATTCCGTGCTTTCTCAGTTGTCATGGCGTGGCTCCAACTTTTCCTCTTATGAGGAATATCCATGTGCCCACGGTAAAACACCCAGCTGTAATCGTCCAACATCCGAACATCCCAAGTTCCCTGGTATCATCGTTTCATGTCCTTGATATCCTGATTGACTTTTTCACCATGTTCCTCACTTACAGCATCCAAGTTTGAAGGGAAAAAGTCAAGGTATTTATTTAAAAATGTAGCTTTAAACTCATTGAGCATCCCAGCATTTGAATGTCGTCAGAATGTTCTCAACTATATGGATACACTCTGGGAAACGATTGTTTTCAGGAAGTTTTGAACCACAAGTTTAAAGGAGTCCAGGCTTCTCGCTCCACGGCAGTCATTGAATGAAGGAAATTTTCATCTAGCATTAGTTTCCGAATATAGAATATCCTTCAAGTTTGCATCTGACAGTTTTGGGAACTAGTTACATAGATATTTGCCATACTTAGGTTAGCCTTGACAAACTGCTTCATCGTGCCCAGTTTGATGTGCAGAGGGGGCAAAAATATTCTATCTCTTACCACTAGAGGGTCACACTTGATATTTTTGTCCTCTGGAACCAATTTCAACCTACGGGGCCACTGTTTTTTCTCCCAATGTTTGTCAAGAACCAGACTGTCCCATTCACAGATGAAACAGGGATATTTTTGTATATCCTGATTGTTTTCCTAGAATCATATCCAAACTTTCAAATCGCCACACACCATCCAATTATTGTGATCCTCATATTGGTTTGTGCAAAAACTGTGGGTGATACGATGCTTCGAATATCATTTTCGAATTCAGGAAGTCGAAATGCATAAATTATGCCTACATTTTCGAAAACAAGTTTTTCACTGTTGCATTGTGCTATTTATAAAATATCACCATCTTCATCATCCTTCACGGATTAGGTCTTTGCCTGTTCCGATCCCACATCTGTTCAGCCCAGCGATTTCTTGGTCTTCCTACCGATCTTCGTCCTCCAGGATTATACATCAATGTCATCTTTCGTATCCTCTCCTCTGTCATTCTTTGTAGATGTTCCATCCAATTGTTCCTGTGTTCTTCTATTTGTTTAAGAAGTGGTTGTACTTTTAGTCCCTTTCTAATATTCTCATTTCTAATATGTTCTTCTCTTGTACAACCTTTCACAGCCCATAGAAATCTCATTTCCGCTGCCTGGATTTTACTTTTTTTCTTTTTCCTTCAGGACACAGGCCCCACTTCCATACATCATCACTGGTAGTGTCATCGTTGAGTAAAATCTTAGCTGCGTATCCTTTTTAACTTTGTTCCTCAGTGTTCGTCTGATAGTTCCAAAAATATGTTGAAATTTCTGTATTTTCTTATTTATATCTTCTTCTTCTTTATAAAATATTAGGAATAATTTGGTCGTGTAGGTGAGAGGTTGAAGTTTTAATGGAAAATCTTACAAAATATAATTTTGTTTTATGAAAACCGCCACTGCAGTGGCTTCGCTGTTAAATCTTGTTAAAATGAAGCCGGTTATGTAATCCGACAAGAGAAACTCTGGGTTCGTGTGGGAACCCATCCGCATGCTGCGGTTACCACGAACGTAACTCGATGCCTTAAGAACTGCTTCAGGGCAAGTGGAGGGAGTTCCAGGGCTTTCCAACTCTACATAAACACAAATAAAATATAAGCACAATCAGTTTTTCTCAGCCAATTTTGTTTCTATAAATACAAGCAAACAGTATGTAAAAACTAATTCTAACTCACTGGCACTATCGAACCCGTAGGTCCATAGCCGCTCAGACATAAGACATCCCTATCATAGGCTAATGTTTTTTTTAATTATCCCCTGTATATTATACTTCTCTCAAATCATGGTTAATGATATTCTTCCACCTCATTCTTGATCTACCATTCTATTTTTCCTACAAGAAACTTCCATGCCCGTCTTTCATTCTCCATTCGCGCCACATGTCCTGCCCTGTTGTCTTCGAGGCTTAATTATTCTTATTATAACTGGTTTTTCTATAAAAATATCATGTAGCTCACTGTTATGCAGTCTTCCCATTCGCCTTCTGTTCATCTCTCTGTATTGTGCAATCCTGTCTAATAGCTTCAATATATTTAGTTCTGTTCGTTATCTTCATTTCTAAGAATTCCTAAGAATTTTATTCTCGTAATCGTAATCTTTTCTCCTCCCTTAAAGTAACAGATCTTGTTTTGCATCCATATAATATCTCCTTGTATCTTGTAAGCCCATGTTTCCCTTAACAGAGATTTAGGCGCTCTCTAACTGGGAGAATAACCGTTTTATATATTTTCAGTTTATATAATAGCATGCATTTCACATGTTTAATTTCTTTGTGCGTCTTATTCATATTTGTAATTGAAGGGGTCCCGGCAAGAAAGTGCCAAGCCACATTTTACTGATTCTGAGATAAAGCAATTTGAATGTTTGTTCAAATCCTAAAATAAGAGACAATATTAAATATCGATTCTAGAGATGAAATATGCTTTTCTTATATGTTTTAATGCAATAGTGACATATGCTATAAATACATATTTTTATATCCAGAAGTTAAATTAATATATATATATATATATATATATATATATATATGTTGTTGTGTGGCTTGACACTATGCTGACCAAAAAAAACCACAACATATATTTAACAAATAGGCATATTTATCAACATAAGAAATATTTATAATTAACTATATCTGCCCTATTTAATAAAACAAAGTATATATATACCACAAAAGATAAGCAATGTTCCAAAAAACCTTCCTTATCATGTATTCCACCATTAAAAAAGTTGAATCAATATTTATTAATATACCTATAAGACATGGTTACAGTTAACTATTATTTGCCCTAACTAACTAACTAACTAACTAATTAACTGGCACTATCGTACTCGTAGGTTCATGGCCGCACGGACATAAGCTCTCCATATTCCTGTCCTGAGCTAATGTCTTCCATTAATCCCTCTGATTTTACTACGAAGCTTCCATGCATGTCTTCATTCCCCATTCGTGCCACATGCCCTGCCCATAGCAGTCTATGAGACTTATTTTCCTTATTTAATCAAATCGAATAATGTATGTTTCACAAAAAAATAAAGAAAGCCCTAAAATAAGCTTTCCACGTCATTAATTCAATCATTATCAATATCATCTGGTATAAAGTTCAGATAAAAGCCATGATAGATTGGAGGGACATACTCCATCAAATTTGTAAGTTTGCTCTTTTTTTACCTTAAGTGGTCTTACATTTTTCTTCTTTGCGTCATGGTATTTAGGTTCCCTTTCTTTCTTGTTGGAAGATCTTCAAATCCCATATTCATCCTGTTTTTTTAATTCATTGACCCAATGGTTTGGTATTTTCAGATCTGAAGTATTAGCTTCTGAGAATCTGAGCTCCACACCACTAATATACACTTTCTTATTAGTATTAATTAGCCAACTTTTTAAAGCTTTTATATCGAAAAAACCAGTGCTTTCCATTTCGACTACATCAAACTAGTGCTTACGATCACATGATTATTAATTTCCCTCCAATGTGACAGAGAGTATACATTGGATTGTCCCCTCTGATATTTTTCAATCCAGTAAAATCTCTATCAGAGGGTAACTATGTGTGTCCAGAAAAAAAAACAATAAGAAAAAAATTGATTTTAGATTGGAGTTTCTCAGATAGCTCACTTGGTAGAGCATTAGCCTATAGAGTGCAAAAGGTCCTGGGTTCAAACCCCAGTCTGAACGTATAATTTTTCTCTTCAAATATAACTTAGAAAACCAGTTTCTTCAAACTGCTTTGTGTGGATAGATAATTGCAAAATACCATTATATTCCAATTCTTATTCTGACCCTTACAGTTGTCAGAAAATATAACCGATTTCTTTGCACAAATGCTTTTAGTTTTTACGACTTCAGGATGCACCTTCCAATCTCATCGCTGTCGTGTCCTGAAATACCCTCATCCCACACATGCATATATATATATATATATATATATATATATATATATATATATATATATATATGATATTGGTCTATAATGTTTTTATAATCAGAAAAAAGACTTTAAATTCGAGTAATATAATATCATAACAGTAGTTCATTACGTTTATACTACTATTAATGGTAATTTCAATTATTTGCTAATAACCATATGCATATTATACTTTTAGGACAATAAAATGCCAAGCAACAATCATTCATTAAATAATAATTTAGATTATATAAGATAATAAAATAAACATTATATTAGACATTAAAGGTTAGCATCATGACTTACAAAAGAAATTTAAAAAGTGACCAGAAACATGTTTTATAAAAATAAATCCATTATTTTTCTAACCAACAAATCTACATGAAATCCTACGAGGACAATATAATGCCAAGCAACACTTGCTTGTATTTAAATTTCTGAAGTTAATTCTTCACCAGAGCGCGGCAAATATTCAGAATCAGAGCTGTTATCACTATCTTCATCATTTAATTCACCAGGAAACTTCTATTTATTTCTGCAAACAATTTTCCGCAAATTCCCTTTGTTGTTTGCTGTTAAGGAAGATGCATGAGAGATTAGGGGGGAAAAAAAAAAACTTAATTTAATACCATGTGTTGAATTTTTTGTATACACACTAGACATTAGACTATTCAAAATAATATTATCTACAAGATGGCATAACTAGTTCAATTTGACCAAAAATGTGGCTTGGCACTTTCTTGCCGGGACCCCCTCAATTATTATTCCTAGATATTTGAATGGAAATACATGGCTGCCCCGCAAAATTAATTTATGTGATAAAAAGTTTATATGTAAAATCTCAAATTATAATAAATATAGGCACATCAAAGACCGAGGCAGTTTTAATAAATATAGGTTTAAGACAAGGGTGCAGTTTATCACCTACCTTTTTAATTTATATAGTAATGACATCATCCAACATTGGAAAAGTACTGTTAATACAGGCACAAGAATGGACCGTTTTAAAATATTAAACGTTTTAATGCATGTTGACGATGTGGTTATTATTCAAGAAAATTAAAATAATTTGCAGAACTCTTTACATCAATTAAATCAGTTATGTCAAGAATACAATTTTAAAATATCAAAGGAAAAAACGAAAATAATGGCATGTTGGCGAAATGAACATATAACATCAAAAATCATAATAGACAACAAGCATCGGGAACAAGTAACAAATTTTAATAGTTTGGGATGTAATTTCACTATCGACACAAAAATCTGAGAGAGACATAAATATGAAATTGTCGAAATTTCAAATGATATGCGGAACAATACCTAAAACATTAAAGAACAAAACAAGAAGAGATACTAGACTGAAGTTTTATAAAACATTGGCAGTTCCTGCTTTACTTTATGGGAGCGAAACTTGGGTAATGACCAAAAAATTACAAAGTAGAATACAAAGCGTAGAAATGAACTTCCTTAGAAGAACAAACGGCTGCACAAGAATGGATCGGATAAAGAATGAAGATATAAGAACAGAGTTAAATATATATAGCCTACACTGAATGATAAAATCAAAGAATAAAGATAAATGGTGAAGGATAAAAATCAAAGAATACAGATAAATGGTTTACACATGTAGAAAGAATTAATGTAACAAGATTACCAAAAACAGCATTCAACTACAAGCCAAGAGGTTCAAGGAACGTAGGAAGGTCAGTGAAAAGATGGACAGAACAACTGTGAGGCGGAACAGACATTTTACCTAGCCCGTCAAGTGAAGAAGAAGAAGAAAATATTTGAATTCAGCCATTTCCTCAAAATCTCCCTCATTTGTTATTACATGTCCATTCCATTATATAATATATTTCTATGGGTGAACATATATTTACTTTTATTGATGTTTACTTCAAGCCCCAATTTCTTAGTGTGTGTGTGTGTGTGTGTTTGGCCCTTATATGTATATGTATTCTATGTATTTAATGACATCCTCTAGCACAAAATGAAATAGTAAAGGAGATAGTGCATCTCCTTGCTTTAACCAATTATGAATTTCAAAAGTATCCGAAAACTGTCTTGCCTATGCATAAAATGAATCTATTCAAAGCTTATAATTAGTCTGATAGCCCTAGTATTGAACGTTACTAACATAACTGTTTCACAAGAACAAAATGTCCCACGATTTTCTGCAGCATCATTAAATGGCAGTAGGCTATAGTAGTTTTGCTCATAAAGTGTTACGTGTTTTTCTGCTGAACATTAAACTGCACCATGACGACATAAACCTCTGAACAAACAGTTGGTTTCATTCATGTTTCTACTAAAAAGGCACTAAAATGAAGATGTGAAAGGCGTCTTCTTTTTTCTTGGCATCAATAACTCGCAGATTATATATATCTCTTCCTAGCTGAGTTGCAGTTGTAATGTAAACAAACCAGATGTATGGACTGCAATTTCATTGGTTTAATAACTTTCACCTTCAAGCGTGTAAGAAAATGTAGTTCGGTCTCTAACGCTCTGAAATAAATAAAATAAAAATCTGTATTTTCTAGCACATGCCTATATAAGTTATAGGCCTATGGGACAATTTTAAAATATATAACTACAATTTTAATATATTACATACATTAGCATTTCATTGTTTTAATTCTTACGAATTTCAATTGTTTCAAATGACTGCTTCTTCTATATATTTAAGCATCAAAAGGAATATCTTTGAAACGCGGAGAGAAACCAATTATTATGAATGTTTTCAAATAGTTTAATGAAAAATACCCTACATTAGCCATTGAGGATGAGGTGAAAATAAAAGCAGAATATACAGGTGAAGTCAGCATGGAGCATGAATTCTGCTCGTAATGAAATTGCAAACAAATGATATTTATCGACATCATGGAAAAAGCGTGACGTCTGATTAGGTAGGTCCATATATAATTTTTGTAATAAATAAGAAATGGAAGTTACTACCTTTTTACCTTGTATTCTATCTCATTTCCCTAAAATACGACGTAGCCCTATCGACTAACTCCTACATTATTTCTATCTCAGTATAAGTCATTCTCTATCACCAGGTTTTTCCTTAAAAAATACTTTAATAGCTGACAAATTTCTTTGTCCCCCTTCTCCCTCCTTGCTGGGTATAATTATTCCTCAAAATCTATCTTTCCCATACACTGCTGTTGGTACCCATGTTGTATATCTATTCTATTCTATAGTCCGAGGGCAGGTCTTTCACTGCATTTTCATGCTGTGCTTGGCAGCTTTCCTAGGTGGATTATGATAATGATGACCAGATGATTTCTGGGGACCGTTGGGCCCTAAGCTTCCTGACATTTTTGTTACAGGTGAGGACAAAATCCGAAGAAAAAAACCTCATTCAGGAAGCCTGTTCCCGACCGGGTTCGCTAGCGCGTTACCTCGAGACTGTGTTGTATATAAAATACGTATTATAATTTGTAATTTAGTAATAATTTTAATTTAGTCGGTTTACTCTACCATCCAGTAACATATTTAATAATCAATTATTAATCCATTTACGTAATGGACGAAACGGAGCTTGTGCAGGTTTTTCTTCGGGGTTTCTCCCGTTTCCCCTGCTACAAATTTAATTTCACTATTTCCTTGGGTATCTCGTATTCACTCATTCTCTGTATGTGCCCTGCCCATCGCAATCTTAAAACTTTAATTGATGCAACCATATCAGGAGACTTATACAACTGATAGTGCTCAGAGTTAGGCCTATATCTTATTCAACATTCCCCCTTCCCTCATATTGGATCATATATTTTTAATATCTTCTTTTCAAATGACCTCAGGCTTGACATATTAATCATGGTCAAAGTCCAAGTTTCACTGCCATATATTTGTGAATATGTAGTTTGCCCATTAAAACGATATTTTGGGCATTAGTTCCTATTTCTCTATAAACATGACGTTAAAAATATGCTTGATAATAGGCCTATACGACATAAAAAAAAAGGAACAACACAATAAGAAGCCGAAGAAGAAGTAGAAGAATTCAAATTATGCCTCTTATAAGAAAACAACTTTTAATAAGGTTCATTTCCTTATTTAAAAACAAAAACATTGCTCTATACTGTATCCGAACGAAGTTCCAGTTGTACTGTAAACAAACTTGCCTAAAGTACCACTCCGCCGACTCCTTCTATTGGGGGAACAGTGGTGATACTTTTACCCGCCATATGACTGAATTGTGTACGGAACTGTCATCGATAGAAACATCGTATTTTACTGGAAGTAAAACTGAATACAAGGTAAGATTGTATCAACAATTCGTAACTCCCATTTCTCATTTATTTATGACAAAAAAAAAATATGTATGGACCTAACTATTCAGATGTTTATGCCTTTTCCATGATATTGATTGATATCCTTTATTTGCAATTTCATTAGGTCTATGAACAGAATATATGCTCAATGCTGACTCACCTATAAATTCGCTGTCATTTTCGCCACATCCTCAATGACTGATGTAGTAATTTTTGTCACTAAACAGTTTGAAAAATTCAAAATAATTTGTTTCTCTCCGCTTTTCAAAGGTTTTCCTTTTTGATGCTTCAAAAATTGTATAGGAGAATCAGCCATTTGAAACTATTGAAATTCTAAAGCATTCTGTATTGCACATGCGTAAGAATTAAACATTTAAATCCTTATTTATTTATTCTATTAAAATTATAATCTAATATAATAAATAATAGTTTTAAAAACTAAAACAACACGCTTTATTAGAAAACCAAACTAAAAATAAAAAATAAATAGTAGTTTTAAAAAACTAAAACAATACGCTTTATTAGAAAACCGAACTAAAAAATGGAAAGTAATTTTAATTTCCAACACGCTTGTGATAAAATTAAAGTGGTCAACAAAAAATCACACATCTAGAATAAAACTACAGTTATCTATAAAAAAAATTACCATCAAAAGCGTGGGGTGTTCTATATCAATTAATATATTTGATAATAAACAGATATTGGTAAAAGTAAAGTCTCTAAGAAGAAAACGTAAAAACCATAAAAAGCATCCCACGCTTTTGGTGGTAAAATTATTTTATTTTTTTGTAGATAACTCTACTTTTATTCTAGATGTGTTGGAGTTGATTTTTGCTGACCACTTTAATTTTATCCCAAGCGTGTTGGAAATTTAATTATTTTTCATTTTTTAGTTCGGTTTTCTAATAAAGCGTGTTATTTTAGTTTTTTAAAACTATTATTTATTTTTCATTTTTAGTTTGGTTTTCTAATAAAGGGTGTTGTTTTAGTTTTTAAACTATTATTTATTTTTTTAATGTTTAGTTTGATTGTCATAAACCAGAATCCCACGAAAATTTAATTGCTTAATACTCTTCTAAAAAAGTCCTCCGAGCCGGGTTTGAACCAGCGACCTATGGTTTATTGAAATTATATACCACTACCGCTGTGGTCTCGAGGTAGCGTGCTGTCTTGTCACGCAGCGGGCCCGGGTTCGATCCCCGATCGGGAGTTTTTCTGGGTGAGGTTTTTATCGGGGGGTTTCCTCACCTGTAAGACAAATGTCAGGAAAACTTTAAGGCCCAAACAGTCCCCGAAATCATATGGCCATCATCCTTATCATTATGATCATCATCCTTATCATTATGATCATCATCCTTCACCGGTGTGGAAAGCAACGGGAAGCTACCACACCTACAATTCCCTAGTAAAGCTGCAAGCATAGCATGAAAATGCTATGATTGCAGTGAAAGACCTGCCCTCGGGCAGAATTACTATGAATGGATGGATACCACTATAGTCCACCGCTCTGCCAACTGAGCTCTTACAACGATTGACTAAAAAGTCGTTAAGTCCGCAACCTATTATACCAGTTTTTATTTTTTTGATTTTCTGATGATTCTGGCCAGGATTTTAGAAAAACATTATGAAATTATTGTATTGTCATGGGTCCTTTACAAGTATACAAAGTTTCAAGTCGAT
Source organism: Diploptera punctata (assembly GCA_030220185.1). Lineage (NCBI taxonomy): Eukaryota > Metazoa > Arthropoda > Insecta > Blattodea > Blaberidae > Diploptera > Diploptera punctata. The sequence goes on from JASPKZ010008368.1 coordinate 1,229,412, forward strand.
CCAATGTTTTTAAGTGGGTGAAAATCGTGTTTAAAGATTCCGTTACATAGATACAGGTCCGTTACATAGACAGATACACGTCAAGCTAATTTATAAAGCGTGAAAAATGAATGAATGAATGAATGTTTGTTTGTTTGTTCGTATTTTATGCGCGGCCATACCGTTGATCCGATTGTGGTGGGGTTTTTTGCAAAATGTTCAGGAGATTCCCGGAATAAACATAGGCTATAAGAGAGTTGAGACACTCAACTCCTGCACCCTTAAAAACACCCTTTGTACTGAAAAACGTGAAAAAGACCCTTTTTACCCTTAAATGGCTTACGCTGCCTAAACCATAACAAATACACAACATTATTGTACATAGAATTGAATATCTCAAAAAACTCTACAAACTCTACAAAAACGTCCACGTCAGCATATTTTTATCTTTTACAGATAACACACAATAACCAATATCTTTCCTTGATGCCAAGGATATCGGGATAAGTAGATTCATGGGCAAGTTTGTAAATTATGGTAATTCATCCGATTGTCATGGGGCTTTTTGCAAAATGATCAGGATTTTCCTGGATGGTTATAGGTTATAAGAGAGTTTTAATGCTCAAGCCCTTCGCCCTTAAAAATCACCTTCTATAGCGAAAAAACGTGAAAAAATTCCGCTTTTTGTAGGCTTAAATGACTTACGCTGCCTAAACCATAACAAATACACAACATTATTGTACACAGAATTGAATATCTCAAAAAACTCTACAGAAAAGTCCGCGACAGCAAATGTTTATCTTTTAAGTATAACTCACAATAACCCTTTTATCTTTCATTGATGCCAAGAAGATCTGGATAAGTAGATTTCCGGACAATCATACCAGCGCACGGCGGGTATTCTTTTATGGATAACTCAAAATAACGAATTTTGTCTTTCAGCTCATTTATGCCAAGTACATCGGGATGCGTAGATTGCCGGGCACCGCCGGGTAATCAGCACGGGGTGTCTAAAAATCATCTTCTTCACGGTTTAGGCTTGTTTACTAGCCTGTTCCGGCTCCAAATTGCTGTTATTTCCATCTTTTCTTTGGTATTCTCAAACTTCTTCTTCCTCATGGTGAATAGCTGTATGCTGCTTTTGGTATTCTATTCTCAGTCATCCTTGCTAAGTGTTCTTTCCAGTTTGTTCTGTATTTCACTATTGTTTTGTTTAATTCCTCTACTTTTAGTTGTTGTCTTATTTCTGTGTTATGTTTCTTGTCAGTTCTTTGATATCCAGCTATTGGTCTGAGGAATTTCATTTCAGCAGCTTGAATTCTGGCAGATTGTTGTATTGTCACTGTCCATGTTTCGGATCCATAAGTAATAATAGGAACTGCCACTGTCTTGTATAATTTCATTATAGATTCGTACCTCGCTTTATTTTTCAAAGTTCTTTTTAGTGTTCCTGTTATATAATTAAACTTATTTAGTTTGTTATTTATATCTGTTTTCGCTGTGTATGATATTTCGCAACCTAGGAAGTTATATCTTACCACTTGATCTAAAAATAATAACGATATAAATTATATTTATTTTTCCTTTTACTTATTCAACTAAATACTAAAACACATTATCATTTATTTAGGTGTAGCCGGGTATTAGCTAGTTATATATAAACATCTCCCTTATAATTTATATAGACATGTGCTAGATATATAAACATCTCCCTTATAATTTATACAGACATGTGCTAGATATATAAACATCTCCCTTATAATTTATACAGACATGTGCTAGATATATAAACATCTCCCTTATAATTTATACAGACATGTGCTAGATATATAGATATATAAACATCTCCCTTATAATTTATACAGACATGTGCTAGATATATAAACATCTCCCTTATAATTTATACAGACATGTGCTAGATATATATTTTTTATTATTTTATTTATTTCGAGTGTTCTTACACGCTTAAAGATAAAAGTTATTTGACAAATGAAAATGTAGTCACACATTAGGTTTGTTTACATTACAACTGGAACTTAACTTGGAAAATATTTAATTAACAAATGGATCTGCCTATTAAATCATAATCTTTAGAGCAAATCATTTTAAAAATAAATGAAACCGCTCATATTAATACGCAGGTGGATGGAGTTTTAAATTAAGAAGAATCAATTAACTGATACATTCTCTAAAAGTTTTCTTGATAATTTCATTTAATAGTAATGATTTTGTAAAATGTGCAATGAAATAATTTTATATGAATGTGAAATTCTTTTTAACAACTTTTTAATTTTTAATTTAATTACTAGAAGCATGCCATCACGTCGTTTAGCTGATGACTCCATCTTGGAATGCTGTCCTCAGCAATAAATATATTATTCAACAAAATACCACGAGAAAGTTCCAGAAGAGATACTGTGACAGGAAGCACAAAAAGCCAGTACAGTTATACTATTGTATAAAAAAGGTTAACTTCCTTTTGCGCCACGTTCGCAAGAAAATAATAAATTCATCAGTTGACATTACCTAGTATTTAAATATTTGTTTTAAACTAAATGTAAAACACTATCAGCTATCGCACGATTCCACATCTTTGTACTTGGGTTATGTAATCTAATTCAGAATAAAAATGTTGTGTGTTCATTTGAAGGAAAATGAAAGACAAAATAATAATAATAATAATAATAATTCACTGGAACTATCGAACCCGCAGGTTCTCAACCCCTATTCTGAGCTATTTTTTTCAATCATCCAATATATAATCATGGCCTCAAATCATGGATAATATTATTCTCCCACCTTATTCTTGGGCTACCAACTGGGCATTTTGCCTCTGGTTTCCTTACAGGAAGCTTTTATGCCCCTCTTTCATTCCCTTTTCGTGCCACATGTCTTGCCCATCGCAGTCTACGAGACATAGCCGTTCTTATCGTAACTGGTTTCCTGACAAATTAAATTTGAAGAGAAAAATATAAGCCTAAATCGGAATTTGAACCCAATATCTCCGGTTCTGTACAACAGTGCTTTAACGATTTAAGATATTAGGCATTTAAATCGTTAAAGCACTGGTGTACAGAACCAGAGATATTGGGTTCAAATCCCGATTTAGGCATATATTTTTCTCTTCAAATGTAATTTGCCATTGAGTGAGAAGTGATAAATTTAATATTAAATATCTGGTTTCCTATAAAAATATGTAGCTCGCTGTTATGAAGTCTCCTCTATTCACCTGAATGTTCATCTCTTTTTGGTCCAAAAATTTTCCTAAGAACTTTATTCTCAAATACACGTAATCATTTCTCTTCCCTTAAAGTAAGAGTCCATGTTTCCCATACATAGAATGTAACTGGGTGAATAACAATTTTATATATATTTTAGTTTAACTCCGATAGCACAGCCAGCGGTGGACAAACTATAGTGAACGTAAAAAGGTAAAAATATCATTACATAACAATTAATAAAAGACACAGAGACAATGGTCGCACAACATTATCTAAATTATTTGTACGTAAATTTTATTTTTTGCGTTTGTTTTTATTTACATGATTGAGCTCTGTAAAAAATATATCCTACTGTTCCTACCAATAAGTCCCTCGGTAAGGGCAATAAGGGTTAAAATAACAAAAAAAGAAGCATATTAATAATTATTGTGCAGAGCAATACATTTATTTATAAAGCGCAATCATGTATTTGGATTGCGCTCCACACTTTAACTAATGACACACGACATTAGTGGTTTCTTGTAATTAAGAACTAGAAAAATAAATAATGCCGAGTCATCCTTTAATAAGGTCATATTCTTAGCTGTAAGCAGGTAGCTACCCTCAACAACATCTGCTCCGTCATCAAGTTGATTTTACTCCCTTTAACGAGTATTTACATCCTTAACAACAGTTGGACGTGTTGGTTCCGATGGACTACTGGTTACGTTGGTGCAGAGGTTCAAACCCGGCCGGGATAGATTCATTTTTCAGGGCGTCCTGAACTTGGTTTCCTCCGCAAGGAAATTAAAACCGTGGATTTACGGACGTAAATGAAACTTCAACCCTAAAAAAAAAAGTCCCCGAGCAGTCTTCAGGCCTAATTAACACAACTGTAGGACTCCAGAAGATATTTGCAAATTCCTGTGCGCCACAAACAATATATCAAGACATAGGAATTAAAAGTTAAACCGTTGTAAATCATTAATCTAAATAATACGGTATCATTACTTTCAGTCCATCTCTGTGGTCTCGGGATAGTGTCGCAGCGGACCCGGGATCGATCCGCGGTCGGGACAATTTTCCTGGGCGAGGGTTTTATCGGGGTTTTCCTCACCTGTAACAGAAATTTCAGGAATCTTTACGGCCCAAACGGTCCCCGAACATTATGTTGCTCATAATCACCACCATGTTATTGTGAATGTGTGTGTGTTGTTTCGAAGAAGCTCTGACATTGAACTGATCACTCATTCAGGATGCTCTCCATGTCCTTGTGTGGTAAAAAAAATATGTATGCGATCCATAGTTAAAATAAGAAACTGTTTAAAGTAGCACTTTTATGAAAATACAGCATTCCCCTAGACGATTGAGAAAAAACAGATAAAACCCACAGTGAGCTTGGTCGGTACCGGGAAGTTCTTAATGTCGAAAGTAATCCAAATAAATTTTCTAGGATGATATAACAGTGTTGACATTACTTATCAAATGCCTAGTAGATATAAGATATAATCGGCGAATTAGCAGCTACATAAAACACATGAATACACACAATATGCACACCCTCCTGAGATGCTAGATGCGACATCAAAATGTACGTAAATTATACTGAAAACTTCACTTCACGAGCTAGGCAAATTGCCTGTTCCGCCTCACAGATGTTCTGTCCATCTTTTCACTGGCCTTCCTAATTCCTTGAACCTCTTGGCTTGTAGTTAAATGCTGCTTTTGGTAATCTTGTTACATTCATTCTTTCTACACGTCTAAACATTTATCTCTATATTCCTTGATTTTATCATTTGATGGATATATATATATATATATATATTTGCCTTCATTGCCAAATGTCAAAAATATATTTATAATATCTATATATACAAGCGTTACTGCTATAAAGTAAATATTCTCTTTAATAATTTGCTTAACTGTTATGTTAGCCGCTAGATGGCAGTTGAAAGAAATTTCCGCTACCTCTTGTGTGAATTAGAATACCACATGTATAAGAAAATTGTATGTTTGTCTTGGAATTCTTGGGTAGCTCAGTTGGTTAGAGCGCTAAAGGTACAGACTTTAGAGACTCGAGTTCAAATCCCGACTCAAGCATTCTTTTTTCTTTTCATATATATATATATATATATATATATATATACAGGGCAAGTCAAAATGTTGTGCAGGTTTTCAGAATTTATTATGTGAAATGTAATGAACATATAATATTGTGAGACATATTGTATGAAAGGTAAACTCTCAAAGTTTTTTTTTAAATATTCACAGATGTTCTATGTGAGCGCCTTTTGTTACACGACAGATGTCAAGCCGATATTCAATCTCCTGCCAAACTTTCTGTAGCAGTCCGCGGTCGATATCAGCAATGGCTGCTGTGATGCGGGCACGCAGTTCATGCAGTGTTGTTGGAAGTGGTGGTACGTAAACATGATCCTTTACAAGACCCCACATGAAGAAATCACACGGGGTAGATCTGGTGAACGAGGTGGCCAATGAATGAGTTGTTGATCACCCTGAGATGCACGGCCTATCCAGCGTTGTGGTAAAGCCGTATTCAAATGGTCTCGAACACTGCCATGGTAATGTGAGGGGCACCATCCAACTGCAGAATGAAATCTGGACTATCCGCTTCAAGCTGCGGAAGGAGCCATTGTTGTAGCATATCAAGGAAAACATGTCCGTTCACAGTACGTTCATGAAAGAAAAAGGGCCCATAAACCTTTGCATGGGAAATGGCACAAAAGACATTCACTTTCGGAGAATCGCGTTGATGTTCCAGAGTTGCATGGGGGTTACCAGTTCCCCAAATCCTTACATTGTGTCTATTCACTTTTCCTGAAAGGTGGAAAGTCGCTTCATCACTGTGAACTACCCTCTCATGGAACTCATTCTCTTCCATTAATGCGAGAAAATCAACACAGAAGGACGCTCGCAAAGCATAATCGGCGGGTTTTAAGGCTTGAACCAGTTGCAAGTGGTAGGGTTTCATCTGTAAACGTTTCCGGAGAATCCGCCATACAGTTTTTTGTGGTAGTTGAAGTTCTGTCGCTCCCCGGTAGGTGGATTTCTGTGGACTCCGCACGAAGCATGTGCGAACGCGTTCGACTGTCTCTTCACTCGTCGACGGACGGCCAGTCGATTTTCGTTTACAGATACAGCCTGAATCCCTAAATTGTGTGTACCTTACGAATGGATCTCCCATCCGGCGGTCTTTATCGTATCTGGTACGGAAATGTCGTTGAACACTAGTCACAGAGTTGTTTACATGGTAATCAAGCACACAGAAAGACTTCTGATCCCCAGTCAACGCCATTTTCCTTTACTGCTCTGCTGTTGACATCTTGCGGGTGAACGCGGAACTTTAGAAGTGGACAACTAAACTTTGAGAGTTTACCTTTCATACAATATGTCTCACGATATTATATGTTCATTACATTTCACATAATAAATTTCTGAAAACCTGCACAACATTTTGACTTGCCCTGTATATATATATATATATATATATATATATATATATATATATATATATATATATATAACTCTGTTCTTATATCTTCATTCTTTATCCGATCCAATCTTGTGCAGCATTTTACTGAATAGTACATAGCATTTATTGTATTTTAAGATGATAATTGACCGGATAAGATCAGGTATTCATGAAGGTATGTAGTGAAATGAAATATGTGAACGCAAATAGTTAAAGAATGTGCTTCTATCAGATAATAACATTCCTCGAGCCTCAAATGATCCTTGTGTATTCTCGTTCGCTCTTCGTCATTCTGTTATTAAATTCTACCATGAATTTGATGCCGAGCGCTCTTTTCTTATTTCATAGAACTAAAATTCCTCCTTATACTGTTTTCTATGACATTTATTCATGTTTCATAATTTTTTCTCCGCTTCATTCTGTACCAATATCCTGATATTCTGTAACGTCTATTGTTATCAAAATTTTAATCATTACTGCATATGTTAATTTATTGATGAGCAAATCAAATACTACTGCTCCTACTTGTGAGACAATTTAGTTAACAGCTACAATCAATTTTGGTAAAGTACAATTTTGATGCCACTATCATGGAATATAATAATAATAATAATTTATTTATATACAGAATTTTAATGTTTACACATATTTGTGAGCCTAAAGTTATAATAATAATAATAATAATAATAATAATAATAATAATATAATAATAACAATAAAGTATTATTAATATTAATATTATTTTATTATTATTCGGAACAGGCAATTTTTGCCTAGCCCGTGAAGTGAAGAAGAAGATTATTATTCTTTATTAGGAATTTCTCTACAATAGCTTTCCTACAACCCATTGTAAATGTACTCCTCCAAACATCCCTATTCTCTGCATCACTCTCTGTTAATTTTCACCATACCTTAGTCCCATGCACTTCATGAATTCATTGTTCTTTTGGTCTTTCCTTTCTTTTGTTGCCTTCTGCTTCAAAATTTAATATCATCTTAGGTATCCTGTTTCCTGACATCTTCTTTTCGTGACCAAACCATTTCAGTCTTCCTTCTTCAATAACTTGTAGAACATCCATTATTTCTCCGATTTTAGTATTTCTAATTTTGTCTCTTCTTGAGTTTCTAGAAACCCTCCTCTAGAAATCCATCTCTGTCATCAATAGTTTATGTGAAACACCACCTAGAAAAATTTGAAACTGAAGATGCTCTTCCTAGTCGAAGGAAAAACGTATTGGAGTAACACCAGTTATGGACCACGACCTTATAGCCCGAAATCGTCTAATGCCATGAGAACCGGGCTTTTGCCAAAATTAATAATTATTCAATTAATATTATTCAATTAATCTCTTCTAGTTGGCAGTGAAAGCCAGCATTCTACAATATTTATTATTATTATTATTATTATTATTATTATTATTATTATTATTGTCATCATCATCATTTATTAAATACACTTTTATTAACTATCTGAAAAATCTGAGTTAGCGGACATTTCATAGAACACAGGTTTAATGATATTTTCGTGATTATTACTTTTCAGATAAGAATAACTATTTTTGAAAACATTAATTTATGCTTAATTGATCCAATTATTTTTATTTAAAGACAAAATTACCTAAGAATAAAATGGGCTATGATTAACTAACTCAATGGCATTTTATGTATAGTGGCCGCGAGGGCATAAGCACCTTCATGCATTGCTATCTTGAGATATTTATTACCAACCATGCCCTGTATAATTTACTTCATGGTTAATGCTTTTATGAGAGAAGTTGGGACGACAAGAGTTGTAATTTATTTCCACACATCATTCCTATTGTTCCTAGGTATTTGAATTCAGCCACTTCTTCAAAATGTCCCTCATTTGTCATTAACTGACCATTCTCATTATATAATGAATTTATATGTGTGAACATATTTAGTTTTATTGATGTTTACTTCCAGCACTAACTTCTTATTATGCACAACAGGGTGTGCATGTTGGCCCTTAAGCATCTCCTCGCTATCGCCTAATAATACCTTTTCACATAGGACTACATAATTCAGAAATTAATTAAACAGTACCACACCATAATATACAGAGTAACAAAAAGTAGCGTCTTATACAGTGTCGCTGGGGCTACTCGTTCAATGTTGTAATGATGAGATGTGAAGCGAGTTTTCGTGCTGAAAACTTTCACGGTTGAGTACTGATCGGCAGTACTTCATTCGGATTGGTTCAAAAACAGTGTTACAAAAAGTACAATCACATCTTACAAAAACATCCTCTAATCAAGTTGTCGACCTCACATAGCCAGTTAACTGTGCATTAATTTAATTAGACGTAATAGAATTGAAAGTCACGATTAATTTGTCGGTTCGAGTCATCGCTAATAATGATTAGGCCCTAATCTACTTATTTTACGTGTTCATAGACGTTCACTTTATACTGAAATATTAAGTCTCGTGCCGGACATGTGGAACGAATGGGGAATTAAAGACGTGCATGGAAGTTTCTTGTAGAAAAACCAGAGGGAAAACGGTCCAGTTGGCAGACCAAGAATGAAGTGGGAGAATAACATTAACAATGATTTGAGGGAAGTAGATTATACAGGGGTGATTGGAAAACATTATTTCAGGATAGGGATGTATGGAGAGCTTATGTCCGCGCGGCCATGAACCTATGGGTTTGATAGTGGCAGTGAGTTAGTTAGTTAGTCATCATCATCATCAACAATCACGGATTAAGCCCATGTGGCTTGTTCCGGTCTCATAGATTCTCATTCAAAAGTTGGATCCATCTCTTCTTCGGTCTACCAACATTCCTGCGTCCTTTTGGTTTATATTTAAGTATAATTTTGGGAATGCGATCATCTTCCATTCTTTGAACATGTTCTTTCCAGTTTTTTTTCTAGATTCTTTTATTCTATCTAAGAGTTTAAAGATATTTAGCTCATTTCTAATATCTTCACTTCTTCTCTTATCTAGAAGTTTGCAACCAGCCACACTTCTCAGAAATCTCATTTCAGCTGCTTCTATGATCTTCTCTTCTCTTTTAGTTAAAACCCAAAATTCACTACCATACAATAGTAAGGGGACTGCCACTACTTTATAAAATTTTAGTTTTGTTTCTTTTCTTGTGCTTTTAAATATCCTTTTGATTGTTCCACATATATAATTAAATTTATTAAGTTTGTTAAATAGATCTTCATTTTTAAAATAGGAGATTTCATAACCCAGGTATTTAAAATGGTTCACTTGTTCAATGGGTTTCCCCTCCAGAATTATTTTAGCTCTTACGGTATCTGATCCCTTAAAAGCTAGGATTTTCGTTTTACTTATTGATATTTTGAAATTATATTTCTGTATAATGTTATTTAACTGAAAGAGCGATTTCTGTAGACCATCTTCTGAACTAGATATTAGAACTTGGTCGTCTGCAAAAAGTAAGGTATCTAACATCTTATTTCTTATTTTGAAATGTGAGTCCAAATTTATCTGCCAATTATATATGATATCGTCAATATAAATATTAAAAAGGGAGGATGAAAGTGGACATCCCTGTCTTACACCTCTATTTATTGTTGCTGTTATATTGTTTTTATTTTTGCCTCCAGTTTCTATTGTTATTTTATTTTCTACATATAGACTTTTTATTGCAGTTATTAGGTGCTGAGGTACTCCTTTCTCTTTCATTATATTCCACAATTTATTTCTGTTAACTTTGTCAAATGCCTTTTCAAGATCTATAAATGCCATAAAAGTTGGTAGATTATATTCTCTATGTTTCTCAATTATTTGATTGATAGTGAAAATGCAATCTGAACAGGATCTGCCTTTCCTGAATCCATTCTGGGCTTCTAGAATAATACTTTCCATAATTACATTTAAACGATTTTTCAATATAGTTGCATACATTTTATAACAGGTACCCAAGATATTTATGCCTCTGTAATTTTCACAATCATGACGATCTCCTTTTTTATAAATAGGATATATTTTGGCGTCTTCCATTCTTCTGGGATATGACCAGTCTTCCAGCATATATTCAATAAATCTAAGATACGTTGTTTTAGTTGAAAAGAGCCATATTTTATTAGTTCATTATTAATATTATCAATGCCAGGAGTTTTTTTGTTTTTACAATGATTGATGACAGTTATTAATTCTTCGAAAGAAATTGGATCTATATTTTCGTCAATTAATGATAAGTTTATTTCCTCATCATCTGATTGTTCTGTCCATAGACGTTTGAAATAAGATATCCATTTATCCTCAGAAATTATGTTCAATTTGAGTTGATCTTTTTCCTGATTATTAATGTGTTTTAGAATCTTGTAGGCTTTATCTTGTCGTCCATGTAAATCATGTTCCAGGTCACTAATATATTTTTCCCATGAACTCCTTTTAATTTTTCTAATTTCTCTTCGAGCAAGGGCATTTTTTTTTTTTGTATTCAATCAGGTTTTCTTCTGTTCTCGTATTCAAGTATCTCAAGTATGCATCTTTTTTTCCCCCCTTAACCAGTTTTGCTATTTCATCGTTCCAAATTTTTAATCTTTTATTATTATATCTTTTATTTCTAGTTCCAAGTGATTCTGAAGCAGCCTGTATTATATTATCTTTTAATTCTTCCCATTCTGTATTAATATTTCTACTTATAGCATTTTGTTTTATATATAGATCTAGTCGTTGTTGATATAAATTTCTAATCGATTCATCTTGAAGTAGGTGCACTTTAAAAGTTTCTTCATTTGTTTTGTTTGCCGTATTAATTTTACTTCTTTTCCACTTTGCTGGTATTGCTAATTTAGTAATTAGAAGGTAATGGTCAGAACCAATATCACATCCTCTAAATACTCTTGTATCAAGCAGTAACATTTTTCATTGACTATAGTGTAGTCTATTATGCTTCTTTGTCCTCTTGCTGACCAAGAGTATTTATGTATATCTCGATGTGGAAAAAAAGGTGTTTGCAATTCTTAAATTATTATAATTTGTAAAATCTATTAGAAGTCTTCCATTTTTATTTTGGGTTGTTTCTCCATGTTTCCCCATTATATTTTTAATAGGTTTATTGCCTATTCTGGCATTATAATCTCCAGCTATTATTAAATAGTCATTTGGATTAACTTTATTAATTTGTTTCTGTAGATTTTCATAAAAGTCTGTACATTCTTCTAATTTACCTTCCCCTGGATTATAAACACCTATTATCGTTACATAATTTCTCATCGTTTTTAACCTTATTTTTATTATTCTTTCATTGAAATACTCATAACTGTGAATTCTATTCTTCCATTTTCTTCTTATTAATATTGCAATTCCAGCTGCTGCTCTTTTCTCTCGTGATACCCCATCATAAATCATTAGGGCCTATATATTTCTCTAATTCGACTGATCCTTTTAATTTCTTTTTAGTTTCTGGAATTACAGCAACATCTACATTCATTTTGTCTAGTTCATTTTCTAGTTCAGTTTCTTTATTTGTGATACCTCTGGGATTCCAAACTCCTATTTTTATTATTTCATTTCTGTGTGAGTTAGTTAGGTAGTTATATTAATGAACTCCAGTGATATTCGTGCCTCCAAAACTGGCCAGGATCGATGAATGTTTACGAGGGTAATAATCTTTACTATGGCTGCCTTCTGAAGGGACATAAAAGCGTAAATCCCGTGTCATAGATGGAAATGAACTTGAAACAAGATATAAATGGCCTCCGAGAGAAATTTGTCTAATTTTTCACTTCAAGATTATAATGAGGCTACATACATGATAAAAAAAGCCCGTCACGCAGGGATTGCGTAAACTAAGCGAATTCATCAGCAAGTCAAATTTATGGTCCTATTTTGCTAGTTTACGGAATATATATAATTTATTTTAATTAGATAGAAAAATTAAATTCCTACATAAAACGTGGGACCGCTGTGAGAAAAAGGTACTTTTAATGTTTGGTTTCACTACTACTATCGGTTATCTTCTTATATTAATAGACTATCATATGGCGACTTTCGATTCGAATCATCGAAAATTAGGACCGCTAGAGCGATTTTTAAATGTTCGCTTCAGGCGAACTCCTAAACCTTATGTCCGATTTACCTTCCTTTTTTAATCGACTAGTAAATGCCAAGTTTATTCCCGGTAAAACAAAAATTTCTGCCGCTAAAGCGTTAACGGACACACACACATTACATTGTAGATAACGATCATTAGACATCACCAGATTTTAAGGGCTGCAGAAATGAGATTCATGCGCCGAACTGCTGGATATACTCGTGCTCTACTTGATCATCAGAGGAATGAAGATTTTTAAAGGAATTCCACATGCAACTATTAGGAAAAAATATATCCATCTACAGAGGTAGATGGCTACAACATGTATTCCGAATGTCACCAACTAGAATTCCTAATGCCCACGAGGACGATGACGACCTGGACGTCCATATAAAACGACTTTCAGACCCTGTTTAGTTGAGACCGAAACAGGTCAACATTGGCCTATATTCATGAATGTGTATGATGATGAGTTGTAGATATGCTATGCAATCATTTGTTTATTGTAATTTAGATATAAGACTAATATTATATTATATACAACTTTCCTCATTAGTGGATTGCCACAAGGACAAAGTGATACAGACAATTAATTTTCGAAATTGATGAAATACATTTTGTAAATACATTTAAAAATTTCAAATTGTAATTGAAGTAAACTGAATTGTGTACGTAACTGTCATCGGTAGAAACATCGTTCTTAGGTAACATCGTATTTTACGGGAAATAAGACTGAATACAAGATAAGATGTTACCAGTAATTAGAACTTCCTCCATTTTTTTATTTATGAAAGTGTATTTATCTTTTGGGCCGCCAACCTAATCAGATGTTTGAGCTTTTTCCATGATGCCTCAATATAAAACCTGTGTTTGTAATAACGAGTAATTAGACAATTTAATACTCCGTGCTGACTCACCTGTAAATTCTGCTGTTATTTTCTCCACATTCTGAATGACTAATGTGGGATTTTTTCACTAAACTGTTTGAAAAGGTTTTACACATTTTGTTTCTCTCAGCTTTTCAAATTCTTTCCTTTCCAATGTTTCAAGAAATTGTACAGAAGCAGCCATTTTGAAACTCCAATGTGCGTGCGAAAGAATAAAACAATGCTTATTTAATCTATTAAAATTGTAATTATATATTTTAAGACTCTCCAAAATAAATTACACCGACCTGAGTTAGATAAATATAGAATATTTTTATTATTTTCATTTATTTTATTTGGAGAGTTAGAGAGCGAACTAAATTTTCTTACACGCTTAAAGGTTAAACCGTTATTCCACCAATGGAAATGTAGTCATACATCTGGTTTGGCACGGAATTAGTACCGGTATGATATTCAGCCTATAAGTGAATAGTGCCATGTGATTTGTTTTATCACACACCATGGAGCATATATATATATATATATATATATATCATGTGATCAAACTACATTTGTGTATCAACCATGAACACATAGTAAAACTAAAATAACAAATATCTACTCTATTTTGGAGATAGAATGACCTAGCTTTGAGGTTAAGATGAAGTTTTTACGATGAGTCGCATGCATTTCAAAGGAGAGTCAACTTTGATACCGGTTAGTGGTGGAAAATGCGACGGTGTTAGAATTGTAGTATAAAGAACATTGAGCGACTCTGAATTGGACGACTGTATTTCTGTGGATTTAACTGTTTTAATCAAACATTCGATTTTATCTTGAAACTCCATCTTCACACGCTGCCTGCATGATAACGTCGTAAATATTTCTCATTTTATTAGGATCGTAAAATTCAACAGTAGTCACTGGAATTATCAAGTCTGTCCAAAACAAAATAAGATTTTATCTTTAGCAGTTTGTGATATCATATAGCTGTTTTATTAAGTAATGTTACGTTAGATATTTTCTCGTTATATGCAGGAATAAACATGACATTTATGTACATGATCTTGATGTCATTTCACAGAGTGTTGAAATCTGTGGAAACCTATAAATAAAACGTTCGTGTTCATTGAAGGTGTAACTATCATATTATAATTATCTTCTTCTTCTTCCTTCCAAGTATTAGGCCAAGGCCTGTTACGATCCTATAGAAAATTTTCCCTCCATGGTCCCTTCCGGGAAAATTCTCGTATACGACTTGAAAGCATAATAATAGTCCCCTTCGAAATTGGTTGCTAGCCAAAGGAATGCAATACCAGTGATGGGGCTGCCATCTTATAGCCTCTGGTCAGGCTTTTCTGGAGAAGAAAAGAAAATAAAGGAAAGAAGAACCGGAAGAAAGGAAAGACTCCCTAGCCCTCGGATGCCCTAATAGCGTCGGGGTCGATAATTCCCTACAACATAGACAATCGAATGATTCTAAATAGCACTACGAGTAGGGCGCAGCCGCTTATGATGTGGGCGCCCTCTCCTGGTGTTTTTTGTGGGTGCTAGAGTGTGTATGACATGTGGAAGTTTAATTGGCGGTGGAACCATTTTGAACAATTCCTTTAAACAGTGTAATTTGGCCAACAATCATAAATAAATAAAAACATAATATCCTCAACTTGTGTTCACGTCTTGAATTGGAATAGGCCTATATCTAATTTGTAGGGGGGGAGTTGATTAATTGCATTGAAGGTGTTGTTAACTGCAGGGAGGGCAAAATTTATAAATATTCACTTGATATAGTAAGTTTATCCAATTTACTTTCATTGTTAGGTCGGATCGAGGGGTGAGAATGAGATGTGCCCCTATATATAGAGGTCTGTGAATAACAAAGGTGCCGGCCGACCATGCCTGACGCACCATCACAGGGGCAGATGAACGAAATGAAATGGATGAGTATGGAGAAATGGTGGAATGAAATTGTGGCAGTGGAAAACGGGACAAACCCCGAGAAAAATCTGCCCAAGCTCCGTTTCATGCATCACGAAACCCACGTGGATTGACTCAGACTCGATCTAGGGATCCCAGAGGCGGAAAACAATCATATTCCGAGTAAATAAAGTTGTTGAGTAATACAGAACGAGAACAATGAAATTATTCGATAATGAGACATGGACATCACGGGTTCCCTATATCAAAACCTTCAGAAAACATACCTGAACAACTTGCGAAAGTTTCCGTAGCATAGTTTTTATTTTAGAATAGTATTCCTAATTAGGAACTTAGGAAAACGTGTTTATGGTAAAAGGGGGCTAACAGAAGTGTCCAAGAAACGCCATCGAATGAGGAAATGACGTTGTTTTCAAAATGAGACCGCCGTATTGAATTATAGCAAAGATTTAGTTAAAAGAATCAATTTTAGAATTTAATGAGGTAACAAGATAACTTATTCTTCCAGTTCGAGCTTCCTATTATGGGAAAGTCTGTTGGAAATGCATGGAGGTGACAACGTGCCGCCAAGTGATGGCGCTAGTCGCCGCATTTTTCCCTCATTTTGGGCTTCAATAAAACGTCTCAGACGTGTCAGTCTGCTCTCATTCCTGCTACACACAGCTTCTAGCTATTGAGGTTGTTCTTATAAAAATATTTTTTACAGATCTTCACCGAATCCTCTCTACTGATGAAATTTGTCCCCGTTCGTCCCGCGCTGCGGTGACATGGGTGCTCCCCTATTGGGAACGTCCTTAAACCAGACTAATTTAGTTACGCTTATTTCCCTAAATATGTCACCGAGGGTACAATCGCCTCAAGGAAACATCTACAGGATCTTCATTTTTAAGACGTACCTCAACCACTCCTCGCATGGATCTCATCTGGTTAATCTCGCCAAATAAATGTATGTGTTTGTGCAATCAATTACAGATTGGTAAATGGAGGAAAATATAATTTTGTGGCTATTTATCCTTTACCTATAAAAAAAGATTTTGAAAATTACCTCCTTCAGCTATAATATAACGTTTCACACTGGCGAAGAAGATCTTGAAATACTCTATTCAATTCCTGCCTTGAAATGAAGGAGATCACAGTTCGAATTTTAAGTTCCTCTAATGTTCGAGGATTTGAAATCTTGGCTTTAATAGGAGCAGTTGCTTTACGTAATTAGGGACAAAGTTTACTGCGACAACTTTTGTAAGATTTCTTCTTTGCATCTGTAAAAAGTAAAAACAACCTCTGTACAGTGGTTAAACTGAAATCACCACAGTTACGTCTGTACCTTACAGTTACAGAAGTCTTCTCTTCTTCTTCTTCCTTTCCAGGATTAGGTCAATGCGACCTGTTCCGGTCTCAAGTCCATCGTTTCCTTGGCCGTCCCAAAGATCTTTTTCCATGCGGTTTGCAGGTGTTGGTCGTTTTGGGTAATCTTGTATTGTCCATTCTGTCTACATGTTCTTTCCATCGGTATTTGCGATCTTTTAGTTTATCGAGCATTGAAAATATCTCCAGTTTCATTTCTTATTGATTCATTATGTAGTCTATCCATCCTTTTACGAATCTTAAAAGTTTCATTTCAGTGGCTTGAATGTGTGAGATATCTTTTTTTTTGTAAGTACCCAAGATTCAGATCCACATAAAAGAACATAATTTTTTAAAACCTGAGCTGAGTTTCTCTTCGAGTCTTTCGGAGGGTTCTTCTTATGGTGCCACACATAATTTGATATCGGTTAAATTTATTATGTATATTCCCTATATGTTACAGAAGTAATCACTAAATAGGATTAGAAAGAATGTGAATGGAACCTGCTTTGTCGTCCGCCCGCCAATTCACTGACAGGGAAACAGGGGGTGATGTGACCACTAGTCCTGTCGGCTGGTTGCCAGGCGCTAGGGTTGCGATTTAATTTGAATTCCCTGTAGTAGGAAACTATTATTACTCGGATGGATGTCACTTAGGTAAATAGGGTAATTAAAATTGACTTGGTTAAGAAACTTTCTCTAGGGAGCACTTGTGTCCCTACTGCGGTATATACATACATATAAGTAGTAATGTTGAATAACGATTTCTCTGCTGGCAGGTTTTACAAGTAGTTGCAGGTAGTTTGATGTCGCCTCCGCAAGTAGTTGAAAGTTTTATGTGCAGAACCGTGCTTGGAATACTGGAGTGTCGTGTGGGTGTCTCTCGGACATCGACTCCTCCAGTCTCAAGGAATTATAATTTGCAGATTGGTCTAAGAGATGTACGCACTTTTACTCCACTTGTTCACCTCAACACGATCTGCTCCCAACAATGGAAAAGAACGACCTTGTAAAATAGATAACTTGTGAGTCCATTGAAATTGATTTTCCTGACTTGTACAAAGTATTTCTATATATATCCCATATGTCCTACGTGGAGACATGAGTGCTCCCTAGCGGGTGTTTCTTAACCAAATTAATTTACGCTTATTTGTCTACAGATATCAACGAGTGACGTGGTTAACACATTCCCTCAGGGTATTTCTATATATGTATGTACCCCATAGGTCCCGCGTGCAGACACGAGTGCTCTCTAGCGGGTGTTTCTACTTCTTCTTCTTCCTTCCATGTGACAGACCTAGTGGTCTGTTACGGTCTCAATCCAACGTTTGAAGGGTCTGCCCAAAGATCTCTTGCCTGGTGGCTGGTAATTTAAGATCTGACGTGGTATTCTTGTTCTGCTCATTGCGGGTGTTTCTTAACCAAACTAATGTACGTTTATTTACCTATTGTACAGATGCAACGAGTGACATGTGGTTAGCACACCGCCTTAATGAGAAATCTCATTTCTATATAAAAACTCGTTTATTTAACCCTTAAACTGATAATGTATCCTACAAGAACCATTGATTTCATTTTAGTTATTTAGACGACCGTAAAGGAGTGTCTTAAGAGCAGAGTGTAATATGTTATCTACAATATTTTATCTACTTCGGTACTTTAGTATATGTCGTAGGCCTATATTTAATTAAATTTATTTATTGCGGAAACGACATGTTTAGAGAAAGAGTAATGTGGGCTTTGGAAAAAAAAAAAAAAAAAAAAACAAATCACAAGTCAACAAACATTGTTATTACATTCTGCAATTTTGGGCGCTAGTTTATGTGAAATTAAAGTAAAAATGATTGGAGAAGGTGATTTTGACGGTTCGTCAGGAAAAAAAATTTAATCAGTCCAAGATGCAACTATTAGATCTAATATATTCCAGAAAAGTCAATGAAAGTTTATTTATGTGGTTACACGAAATCATCATTAAAGTGTACTTAATGTTTATTGAACTTGTATTTTATGTTTTCATACACGTAGCGTGTTTTGTTAGAATTAAAGTATAGATTTTGTTGCCTTATTAACTATAAACTAAAGCGTCACTGATTGTTAAAATAGTAGATAAATGTAAGATTGTTTTCAAAAAAAAAAAAAAGAGTAAAAATCGCTTAAATTTGTGTCCAATTACGGAATAATGTACAGTGATAACAGCTATACATATTTAGTTTTCATTGCGGTTCGGAACATTTAAACAACTAACAGAGAAATTATTGTTTAAGGGTTAATGTATTATTTTTTAAGTTATGAATAAGAAGACTATATTATTAGCAAAAATTCAGTAGTAGTTTTTAAAATTCATTTTTATTAATTTCAGCGAATTCCCAAATAATTTAGATATTGAGGTTAAACGCATGATGTTTTTTTTCTTTTTTTCAAATTTTAATCCAAAATCAGAAAGCACCAAAGGAGCCGCCAGGCTTAACTTCATCATCCGACGCGACGGACGAATCGCTATGAACAGTACACCACGCATTCTCAACATATGTATTGCAGAGAGTTTTGCTATTTAATGCAGGAATCTCATGCACAATCTAGCGATTAAAAATTGTACACCACCATCTCCCTTTACCCCGAGATTGAAAATTTTGTCATTTATTGAAATGTATAATATATTCTTCCTTTGCTTGTGAGCACTGTTAATAGGCATTCGGAATTATTTCGCTTTCAAGTATAGACCAGCTACAGTGGAGGAAATTGGTATAAAGCCACTAACTTTTAGTAGTAAAACAACCTGAAATATTTATGCAAATGCCGTATGTGTGTCATATATTACATATAATTATCTTGGACATAATTTCATACATGTCTCCTCATTTCGTATTTATTATATATGTAAATAATACGTAAAATCTAAGAAAACGCTGTCCTAGGGGTGGAAATCGGTATAAAGCCAGGTCAACTTCTTGCTCTTACAGAGACATAAATGTAAACAAAACACTGCAATTACATGGAGACGACGTGTCTGTGAGCATCGTTCATCAGTTACAAGTCAGCAGTACGTACAATGCCACGTGGAAAGCCTCTATCAAATGAAGAGAAATCAAGAGTTAGTGCCTTCAAGGAGATGAGCCTTTCCAATAGACAAATACCTACGAAATTGGGGCTTCAAGATGTGTCATTGATAATTTTGTCAGACTGGGCTCACAATATAAAAAAAACGGGAAATATGGACGGACAAGAAAATTGTCTGAGCGCACTAAACGTCTCATTTTACGTAAAGCAAAAGGTAAGAGTATGTTTTCTTCTCAAATCCAGGCTGATTTGAAGTTACCAGTAACAGCCAGACGAGTAAGACAAATTCTGTCAGAAGACAAGAACCTAAAATTCAAAAAAAGTCTTGGTAAACTACCTCTGAACAATGCACATAAGAAAGCTAGAATGACTTTTGCTGAAGAACACATGTCCTGGACCTCAGAATGGAATAAAGTAATGTTCAGTGATGAGAAGAAGTTTAATCTGGACGGGCCTGATGGCCTTCAGCATTAGTGGAACGACCTCCGTACTGAAGAGCAAGTTAGAATGAGTAGAAACTACGGTGGTGGAGGCGTTATGATTTGGGCAGCATTCTGCTTTAAAGGAAGATCAAAAATAGCATGGATACGCACCAAGTTGAATTCTGAGTCCTACACTGAGGAGCTTCTGGAGTCCTAATTGATAGGAATGTATGAGGAATTTGGCGAAGATCTAATTTTTCAGCCAGATAATGCTTCCATTCACGTGTCTGCCAAATCAAAGGAGTGGTTCAGGAAGAAAGAAATACCACTTTTGACGTGGCCAGTCAGAAATCCTGATTTAAACCCTATTGAGAACTTATGGGGGATCCTGGCAAGGCGTGTGTATCGCAATGGACGGCAGTTTGGGACAGTGACTGAGCTGAAAAATACTATTCAGGAAGAGTGGGCTTCAATCTCATTGGAAGAAATAAACGCCCTCATCAAGTCAATGCCAAAGAGAATCTTCCAAGTAATTAACAACAATGGAGGTTCAACTAAATTTTAGAACTTTGTTGTAAACTTTGCGCTCAGTCTTTTTGGTTTAATCTGTAAAATACACAAAGTGCCTTTATACTAATTTCCACCCATATGTGAGAATGGTTTCAGTTTTCATGTACTTTTTCGGACGGAAATGGATAATTAATTTTGACATTATTTGTGTGTGTTTTATACTCAATCACCTCTTAAGTTAATATAGAAAAATGCCACAGAAAGAGTAAATAAACTTGTGTTAACCCTTTTAACTAGTGGCTTTATACTAATTTCCTCCACTGTACTCTGTTGACCATTGTTTATTTATTTTACTTGATGGGGTTAAGACAGTAAAGTCTACTTTTTCACTTCACCAGTTTAAATTATACATATAATAATATGAATTATCTACATGTTGATTAATAATACATAATAGGCATGGGCTTACACAATAAAGAGTTGACAACGAAAGATGATAATTAGTAATAATGATAATGATAATAATAATCTATAATTTGATTAAGTAATTGGCTTGGTGAAGAAAGTGTAAAACGTAAAAATAATAATAATAGAAATATACCTAGAACGTGGTTATATACGTATTATATTGTCTAAGGAAGTATTTGGTGAGCTTTTCTTAAAACTGTTTTTAATTCGGTCAGTCATTTATATACGAGGCGAGGGAGTCGGGCAGCTGAAACAAAGAAGGATATGAATAGTGAGATGTTTGATACAGAGTTACAGCTAGAGTTAAATATTCCGTTGATCGTGTGTTTAAGTTACGGTGAGAAGATAGTGAATGGAAGAGAGTAGAAATGCAAAGGGGGTGATGAGATGGAAAAAGTGTTGTATAAGAAGCAGAGGCAATGTATCTTTCGCCTGTCTTCCAATCGGAGCCAAGACAACATTTCAAATACTGATTTACGGATAACATGCACATGTTGCAGTCTTTGTCCGAATGTGTCGGTTAACAGTAAGTCGAAATGCGGCATAATCAAAGTTGAGACAAGCACTTTTTTCAATGAAGAAGGAAAGGAATTTTGACATGAATACGTCTTTAAATTTACGTCCATAGTTGGCGGCAATTCAGAAACCTTATGATAAAATCCAGGGATGCAGCTGCATATCTATCATCTAGGTCCAACATTTATTTTCACCATTCGATAGATAAAGGATAAAATAATTCGTTTATGTTGAGTGTGGACTGTGAAGCATCGAGCACATTGGAGGGGAAGGCCGCCATTTTGAGGTCGTTTCGCTGCGTCATACAACATTCGTTTGAGTTTCTCTCGTCAAGATCTATCGAATAAAACATTAATGTGAAATAGTTATATTAAAAAATTAAAATAAATAATGTAATGTCGGCCTATACCAAATAAAAATATAGAGATTGTATATGGTTTTCAAGAGCAATCCAGTAAAACATCGTATGACAGAGTGAAGCGGAGCCGGGCACGTAAAAAAATGAAGGCGTCCGAGCTGATCAATCTGCCGAGCCTATGCAAGTGGTTGATATAATCCCTTCACGTAAAACACTCGGCCGTGTCCACGACACTGCCACACCCCATTTTTTTTTCTAATGTTTTACAGAATGAAAGATAATTTTTTTAAACAATTTTCTCTTAAATGAAACTGCCAACTAAGATTTTGGTTAAAACACACACCGAGATTTTTAATGGAAAAAGGTATGTCGCTGAATGTTTCCCGTGGAAAATATTAAACTTTTCTGTCTAGTGCGCGCTTGTGTCCATAGAGGGATGTTATGCGGGAAGGCAGTTCATTCAACTGTGCAAGTATGAAATGTTGCTGTCTGATTTCTAAGAAATGTCAAGACTTTTTCACGTCGCTTGTCCATTTGTAGACGCAGGTGAATTATTGCGTATTCCTACAAAGTCAAGTCCGGTTATAAACCACTTCCTGAACTGAGAGACAACAAGAAATTGCATCATTCCTTCTCCATTTTGGTTATAATTTCTATTTACTCAATAAAATACATGCCTCCCCCAATTTAAAAATAAATCGCAATGATTAAAATAAAGACGTCAAATTATTGAATGTAAGAAGGGCACAGGGAAAAAAATCAAGCAAGACAATTTTTGTCGAATTGAAGTTTGAGGTGTCATTAGATTCTCCATGGAAAGCACTTTCATTTAGAAACGTAAAACAATATTTATAGGCCTATATACAAAATCTAACCTGGTATGTTTGTGCTCGCAAAACTCGAAAATTATAATAGGTCGATTGACTTGCAATTATGACACAAATCTGCATTTGAATACGCGCGTGTTCGAGTTCTAACGACTTAAATTTCCATTGCGCTCGCTATGAGTATCAATATATCGCAATGGCAAGTGTGCGGTTTGAATTTAGAAACCGATTGTCTTCTCGCATGGGCAATTACATGTCACATGCTCCAGAGTCTGATCTTTATGTTTATGCAGAAAACGAACAAACAAAAAATGTAGTCAATCCACTAGCTTTACATAAAAAAAAACATTCTAGAAAAAAACAAGTTTTTTTGTTTCATTTCAATCCACGTAACCATAGCAACGCAAGGCAGGGTATTTAATGGAATTATGTGTTTTCTCGGTGATTCTATGGTCGCTAGAATACTTTTATTTACTTTCCCATTAATTTCATATCAGATTGATCCATATTAAAGCGTGACCGGGTTTAACTAGTAAAAGATAGGCCTACATCTTAGTCATTGGTTTATTTGCATCTAAAATTTGGGATACAGTAAGGAAGCTGTATTCCATAGAATGTCTTACACAAGCTACATGAGCGATATAATGGTCTGCAAAGAACCAAAGCAACCTAAGTAAGCAAAGTCTACCACTGATAAATCAATAAGGAAAGCAGAGTAATTTGAAATCTTGTAAAGGAAAAACGCCATGGTTCAGCTGGCCTAGAAAGCCCTTGGTCTACCATCCGGCTGATAGCCTCACATCCACGTGTTAATTACAGAGTTAGACGATCATCCAGCCAGTGTAGTGGTGTCAAGCGGTCAATATATCTGATTCCCCAGTCGTTATAGCTGGATTTCTGAACCTTGAGACGCTATTTATTTTAACTACCTAAATGCCTCACCATGCTGGATGGGCACCAATCCCATACTGATCCAAATTACATGAGAAAATGTCTTCCCACGTGTGGACACTAACCAGCGCAAATTCCTTAGCTCTCCGCTATGATATACCTTAACCACTCGGCTATGGCGCGGGACCTTGTTAGGTAAACCTTTTATTATTTGGTTCACACAATTTTTAAATTATTCGTCTTTAAGATGGAGAATAATATCATCGTGATTTTGATGTTCTCACGACGTGTGTAATAAAATAGTTTTGGATCGTGATTTTGATGTTCTCACGACGTGTGTAATAAAATAGTTTTGGATCGTGATTTTGATGTTCTCACGACGTGTGTAATAAAATAGTTTTGGATCGTGATTTTGATGTTCTCACGACGTGTGTAATAAAATAGTTTTGGATCGTGATTTTGATGTTCTCACGACGTGTGTAATAAAATAGTTTTGGATCGTGATTTTGATGTTCTCACGACGTGTGTAATAAAATAGTTTTGGATCGTGATTTTGATGTTCTCACGACGTGTGTAATAAAATAGTTTTGGATCGTGATTTTGATGTTCTCACGACGTGTGTAATAAAATAGTTTTGGATCGTGATTTTGATGTTCTCACGACGTGTGTAATAAAATAGTTTTGGATCGTGATTTTGATGTTCTCACGACGTGTGTAATAAAATAGTTTTGGATCGTGATTTTGATGTTCTCACGACGTGTGTAATAAAATAGTTTTGGAATAAAATTTAACTGGTAATGTAGTGTTAATATCAGTCGATTGTGTTGTATTATTTTATTCAATTCGGATTATCGTTTTCCTCTATGCACGTGTAGTTGTACTCCTCTATGCACGTGTAGTTGTACTCCTCTATGCACGTGTAGTTGTACTCCTCTATGCACGTGTAGTTGTACTCCTCTATGCACGTGTAGTTGTACTCCTCTATGCACGTGTAGTTGTACTCCTCTATGCACGTGTAGTTGTACTCCTCTATGCACGTGTAGTTGTACTCCTCTATGCACGTGTAGTTGTACTCCTCTATGCACGTGTAGTTGTACTCCTCTATGCACGTGTAGTTGTACTCCTCTATGCACGTGTAGTTGTACTCCTCTATGCACGTGTAGTTGTACTCCTCTATGCACGTGTAGTTGTACTCCTCTATGCACGTGTAGTTGTACTCCTCTATGCACGTGTAGTTGTACTCCTCTATGCACGTGTAGTTGTACTCCTCTATGCACGTGTAGTTGTACTCCTCTATGCACGTGTAGTTGTACTCCTCTATGCACGTGTAGTTGTACTCCTCTATGCACGTGTAGTTGTACTCCTCTATGCACGTGTAGTTGTACTCCTCTATGCACGTGTAGTTGTACTCCTCTATGCACGTGTAGTTGTACTCCTCTATGCACGTGTAGTTGTACTCCTCTATGCACGTGTAGTTGTACTCCTCTATGCACGTGTAGTTGTACTCCTCTATGCACGTGTAGTTGTACTCCTCTATGCACGTGTAGTTGTACTCCTCTATGCACGTGTAGTTGTACTCCTCTATGCACGTGTAGTTGTACTCCTCTATGCACGTGTAGTTGTACTCCTCTATGCACGTGTAGTTGTACTCCTCTATGCACGTGTAGTTGTACTCCTCTATGCACGTGTAGTTGTACTCCTCAGTTGTACTACTCTGTATTTTTTTTTTAATTTGGTTAGATTTTAATGTCCCTACTGGAAGTAAATGTTAATAAAACTAAATATATGTTAACACATAAAATATATATATATATATAATGGAAATGGACAGTTAAATGACAAATGAGGGAAATTTTGAAGAAGTGGCTGTATTAAAATTCCCAGGAACAACAATTACAAACAGGAATGAGATGCACAAAAATTAAACATAGCCTCGACTCTGGAAATGCATGCTATTATGCATTACAGGGACTTCTCTCAAAAAACATTAAACTGAAAAAATATAAAATGTTATTCTCCCAGTTATATTATATGAATGTGAAACATGAACTCTTACTTTAAAGAAGGATAAAAGATTACGAGTATTCAAGAATAAAGTTCTTCGGAAAAGTTAGGGACCAAAGAGAAATGAACAGACAGACGAAAGGACAAGACTATAACAATGAGATAAGTGATCTTTATAGGACATCAGATATAATAAGAACAATTAATTCTTGTAGACTGGGGTAGGCAGGAATGGAGGATGAAAGAGGGACATAGAATCTTCTTGTAGGAAAAAACAAAGGGAAAATTTATATTTTACTACCTAGAAATGCAAGTTATCATGTATTATAAGGAGTCTTGTTTCAACTTGTCTCAAAAAAACGTTAAATTGAAAGTATATAAAACTGTTATTCTCCCAGTTATATTATATGGATGGGAAAGAGCTCTACAATGTTTTAAAAGATGTCTGTGAATATCAATTCTGTATTGCAGGGTTCCACTATCAATATAATGTAGTTGATAACGATCTAAGAACATAATAACCTCGCTTGTGGAGAGCAATGAACTGTTTTCAGAACTATCTCACGGAAAATTAATTTCCTGTCTATGCAACAAGCAGTCTGACTACAAACAATTATAACTAATAACCTAAAATACGAGATTGGCTTCAAAATAAATACTTACAAGGAAAGGTCTCGCTTTGTATATCATCATCATCTTCTTCTTCTTCTTGTTCCTTCCAGGGATTAGGCAATTCGTCTGCGTACTGTTAGAACCATCTCTTCCTCGAACGTTTCACACCTCTTCTTCCATGAGGTTGATAGTTATACGCTAGTGCTGGGATTCTTTCCTTATTCATACGATCCAGGTGGGCTCTCCAATTGTCTTTACATTCCTCTATTTTCACATTTAAGTTGTATATATTCGTATCTTATATCTACATTTCTCATCAGATCAATTTTTGTGCAGCCTTTTACCCTATGAAGGAACCTCATTTCAGCCGATTAAATCTTCCTTCTATCCCTTTCCTGTAATGTTCTGTATATCACCTAATAAAATAAAATGTTGCGAGATTAAAGAACAAGACCTAGTGTTTAAAATCATGCCTGTTTTAGGACTACACTTCTCAGAAATCCCATTTCAGCTGCTTCTATGATCTTCTCTTCTCTTTTAGTTAAAACCTAAAATTTACTACCCAAATTAATTCTTGTAAAAAGAGCGAGCTTCGACATACAAGCAGTTCTAGTTCTAAAGATAGCCACATATTATGTGAGAGATAACTGGGGCTAGCTTCAAGTGGAGACGAGACCACTTGACTTGAGATGAAAATTACATTGATTACAACTCGGAGGAACGCTGTCTGGTAACTATTACATTAGTCATTCGAACCAAGGCACAGTGGCGCACTGGACAACTCATTGCCATAACAACGTTGTCTTGACTTTTCATCTTCCATACTCTAGTTTTCAGAACCCTGCCTATTCTAAGTAGAAATCGAACTTTATTTGCAGTTTACATCCTTCCAAATGAATGGAATGAATCGATTATCTTACCGATCTAAAACAAAGGAGATAAATCTGTTTGCAACAACTACAGGGCCATCTCATTACGGTACTTCCAACTTCGTAGAAAATTGTAACAGAATTGTAAGGAGATATACTTCCATATACTGATTACATAATCGATCATCAATGTGGATTTAAAAGAAACAAGTCTACAACAGATCAGATTTTTAATATAATATATATTTTAGAAAATGAATCGGAATATAATGGCACTGTACATCAAGTATATGTAGACTTCAAAAGAACATTAGATTCAATTAAGAGGCAGAAATTATATAGGCCTAGTATCACCCTGGAGTTTGGAAAAGGAGATAAATCTGTTTGCAACAACTACAGGGCCATCTCATTACGGTACTTCCAACTTCGTAGAAAATTGTAACAGAATTGTAAGGAGATATACTTCCATATACTGATTACATAATCGATCATCAATGTGGATTTAAAAGAAACAAGTCTACAACAGATCAGATTTTTAATATAATATATATTTTAGAAAATGAATCGGAATATAATGGCACTGTACATCAAGTATATGTAGACTTCAAAAGAACATTAGATTCAATTAAGAGGCAGAAATTATATAGGCCTAGTATCACCCTGGAGTTTGGAATTCCTAAAAAAGTAGTTAGACTTATTCGAATGGCACAAAGAGTACGGTGCTTGTAGGCGAACAGTTTTCGGATACTTCTGTAATTCACAATGGGTAAAAGCAAGGAAATGCACTATCTCATCTTTTGAATCTTGCACTAGAGTATGCCATCCAATCTTTAGAGGATGAAAAAAGCCAACAACTCTATGGTATTACTAAGTTGTTAATTTATGCTGATGATACAGTACACAGTGTCCCATTCAAACCTCCCACATTTTAAATAATCATAACTCTAAAGTATGCGGAATTATGAAATGTGGTTGGTATTAAAAGAAAGAGAAAATCAAAGAATATTTGTTTACATTGTGGTTGCAGTTAATTCATCTGTCGCATGTTGGACAATAATTACATAAAACAAAATGGCGACTCCTCAGCAACGAGCACAAACTGTTTTTTGGTATGCAGAGATAAAGACAATAATTACAGTGCAAAGAAATTACCGGATAGAATATGGAGGAAATGCATCTGATGGGAAGACCATTAAGACTGGCTTGAGAAGCTTCTGGTGACTGGAAGCGTTAAGAAAAGAATCAGGAGGTGCTCATACACGTGTTTCAGAAGAAAATTTTGAAACAAAATTAGAGCACGATTTGAGAAAAGTCCACAAAAATCAATTCGCCAAGCTTCCCGGCAGTTCAATGGACATTTTGGACAGAACGTGGTACGAAATCGAATACGGATTTTATATGGTTCGTGCTACTAATGGTGCACATATAGAAGTGTTTTAGTGTGTGGCAATGAAAATTCTTTGAGTTTCTGTTTCATTTAATACCGGCCTCATTTCATAATACTTTGTTAGTTATGGAGCAATTCGAATGTGACTGACTGACATTTACAATACACTTTTACAGCAAAATGGTTGCATAAATATTACAATTGATTGAAATTAGGGTGTTATCTACGTGATATGATAGAGGAATAGTGTGTGGTTAAGACTGTACTTAAATATACAGCTTTTGAAGAAAAACAGTTATATTTATTATCTATCAAAGTACGTGTGACTGACTGACATAAATGTCAACTGATCATGCAGCTTAACATGTTCATCTGTATCATTCTCTGAAGTGTGATTCCTAATTCAATTTTCCAAAATACCGTTTGGAGGACACATTTCAAGTTACATTCTCAATAAAAAACGAAACAAAAATCACAATTAAGACCAGAGTTATAACCTAATATATGATGTGTGACTGACTGACTACATTCTGTGACTGACTGACATATCTGAATTTTATTTAGACTTTAATATTTTGGATATTACAAAATAATATGAAATTATAATAGTAAGTCCACCGCTGTGGTCTCGAGGTAGCGTCGTGCTGCCTTGTCACGCAGCGGACCCAGGTACGATCCCCGGTCGGGACAGATTTTTGGGTGAGGTTTTTATCGGGGTTTTTCCTCACCTGTAAGACAAATGTCAAGAAAACTTTAAGGCCCAAATGGTCCCCGAAACCATATGGCCATCATCATCCTCATCATCATCATCTTTCACCGGTGTGGTAAGCAATGGGAAGCTACCACATCTACAGTTCCCTAGTAAAGCTGCAAGCATAGCTTGAAAATGCTATGATTGCAGTGAAAGACCTGCCCTCGGACAGAATTACTATAGATGGATAATATAAAAGCGATACTATGGAGATGAATAAAGAACTTCACTCCTTTTATCATGTATAGGAAATGTACAATTTGATATGCTGTAAAAATATTAAATAAACAGTGTAATTTATTTAACTTGGTTACCAAGTATCATTTTAAATTTCACAAAATAAAGACAATATTAACTTCTTAACAACAAAGAGCCTTCTCTATAGTTAAATATGCCTAATATGAGTAAAATTTTATTACAACCATATTAACTGATTAAAATTTATCTGATGCTGTTAATAGATTGAACCATTAAAATAAATAAAAATGCCAATATGGAATTTGCATTGTTCGTTCCAGAACACTAAAATTAACTTTATACTTTATATTTTTTAACTATAAAGACAAAAAAAATTAACGAAAAAGTACAGTAAACAAATTATTAAAATTTTTATTTAAATGTGGAAAATTCTGTTATAATTCTTTCAAAGCAACTGATTCACAAATTATATAGCTGACATGAGTTTTATTTTTAAACTAAACAATCGAAAGAAATCTCTTACAATGCGCGAAATCTTACTTTATGACTGATTGTTTCCAGCAGGTGCACATAATACAGCGTTGTCATACGTATTTTCACTCTGTTGGTTTCCAATAACGCTACACCCAATAATAATTTTATTTTACACTACAGGTTATACATACTTAATCACATATATACTCCACGCCAATTGTATTTTTTATACAAGAAACTTCATATGATATAAAACTGTTTTTGCAATCAACTAGCATGACTCTGTTTCACAAAGTGAATGCTAGCACAATGTGTCCACACCGCACTGTGGATCCCCGATAATACGACACACATGGAATGTCAAAGGTCAAACTAATGCGAGAACCTTTCAAGTTCAAGGACTTCAAACACACATTTTCTAACACATAAGAACCGCGCACCTGTTTTTAATTCCACTCACTTAATAACATACATATTGAAGAATCGCATAATGAGAAATTATTTAAATGTGATTAATAAAAATATAAAAATGTAATTAATATAATTAAAGTAATTACTTTACAAGACAATGTCGTTAATACTTTTTTGTTAGTTATGTACCGATAACGTAGAATCCCAGAGGAAATTTGGATCCATCAATTATCGTATTGTGTACAATAATTTGTGTATGTTTTATGTGACTGACTGTAGCTTACCCTTAATAATTATAGGGCGCATTTTAATTATCTAGAATATTATAATACAATTATTAGTATTACATTTATGATCAGAAAGGACCGAAATATGGTATAATAAAAGAGGCGGTGAAACAAAACAAATTTATACAGTGAAATCGTAAAACAAAATTTCGTTTAATTTTGCATGTGTTTTCAGGTTTCGGAATATATCATGTTCCACTATTAATTTAGATCAAAATAATCCGTATTTCAAACATTAACTTCTATAATCGGAAAATTTCATCTGCAAAAAAATATCTCATCGAAAAAAATACTCCTGCGTCAATTTCAAAATTTTCACATCGGTATGACATTTTCATGTAATTACTCTACATTTAAATCCATCCGCTGACTGCATTTTAGCTCAAATTGTCACAGAAGAAGGGCCAGTAATTATTTTATGAAACAGCTGAGCCGAACAGTCTACCAGATTTCCTAAACCATGTTTATGTTAATACACCGCGGAGTCTAGCAAGCAACTGACTGCGTTATGCGTATTAGCAATATAAGTGAGGGGACAAAAAGTCAGTCAGTCAGTCACGCGACTCCAGCGGGAAAAATAATGACTATACAAGAAAATGTCATCTATACTTTTTTGTTAGTTATGTACCGATAACGTAGAATCCAAGAGGAAATTTTAATTAATCAATTATTATGTTGTGTACAGTAATTTTTATCAGTTTTTCTGTGAATGACTGACCATAACTTACAGTTAACAATTATAGGACACATTTAAGGTATATAGAATATTATAATCCAATTAATATTGTTTAATTTACGACCAAGGAGGACCAAAGTATGGTTTAACAAAATATTTTGTGAAATAAAACGAATTCATACGACCTAATCATTAAACAAGAAATTGGTAAAATTTTGCGTATTTTTACAGGTTTGGAATATGACAAGTTCTACTGCTATTATTAGATTAAAATAATGCACATTTGAAACATTTTCTTATAGAATTATAAAATTTGATATTTACAGATATATATTACATCAACAAAATTATTCCTGCGTCAGTTTCAAAATTTTCACCTCGGTATGACATTTTCATGGAATCGCTCTATGATTAATTAAAATGTGGGAGGTTTGAATGAGACACCCTGTATTATTGGCTGATAGGGGATTCTACGACCAACACACACGAAATTGAGTAACGCTAACAAATTGGGACTGGAAGTAAACATCAATAAAACTAGATATATGGTCACACATAGAAGTACACTATATACTGGAAATGGACAGTTAATGACAAATGGGGGAAATTTTGAAGTGGTTGAATTCAAAAACCTAGAAACAATAATTACAAACAGGAATGAGTTACACAAAGGAATTAAACATAGGCTCAATTCTGAAAATGCATGATATTATATATTACAGGGACTCTTCTCGTCTCAACTTCTCTCAAAAAGCGTTAAACTGAAAACATATACAACTGTTATTCTCCCAGTTATATGGAAGCAAAACAATGGACTCTTACTTTTAAGGGAGGAAAAATATTACTAGTATTTGAGAATAAAATTCTTAGGAAAATTTTTGGACTAAAGAGAGATGAAGAAGACTTCATAACAACAAACTACACGATCTTTATAGGACACCAGATATATTAAGAACAGTTAAGTCTCGTAGACTGCGATGGTCAGGGCATGTGATAAGAATGGGGAAAGAAAGAGGGGTATGGTAACTCCTTGTAGGAAAACCAGAGAGGAAACACCCAGTAGACAAGATAAGAATGAGGCGGAAGAATAATATTAACCATGATTTGTGGAAAGCAGATTTTACAAGAGTTGATTTGAAAATATTAGCACAGAATATGGATGTATGGAGAGCTTATGTCAGCGCGACTATGAACCTATGGGTTCGATAGTGTCAGTGAGTTAGCAGTATCATATTTAAGATGTTCAAACTGGCACAGATAAAATAGAATAAAATTTGACGTCGAGTCGGACACAGTAGGTGAACGTACAGTCGGACACTGGAGGTGGACAGTTATTATAAAGTTGAGTGAGACACGTGTGATGGAGAATTCAGTAGGCCGTGGAGACTGTTAAGGAATTCAATGTTGCAACTGTAGAAAGAAACACATTTCTTAACACACTGTGTATCAAAATAAAACCCAATTTGTGATACAAATAAACACGTTTGCCAACGATTAATGCATCAAATTACACAGTACATTAGGAATGTTTACCAGCTGCGTCAATGCCGCTTTGTTTTATTTATTTTTAACCGTTCACAGTTTACTCACCACCAAATACTTCATTTGTGATTCATTAGAAAAAAAACAAAGTATTGTAATTTCAACTGTTTGTTTAGATTTTTATAGTCATCGTTGTATTGGGAAGGTGATTACAAAGGGTCCACTAATATATATATCTAAGTCATTGGCATTATCGAACCCGTAGGTTCATGGCCGCTCGGACATCCCTATCATGAGCTATTTTACAATCATCCCCTGTATAATCTACTTCTCTCAAATCATGGTTAATATTGTTCTCCAATCTCATTCTTGGCCTACCTATTGAGCGCTTTCCCTCTGGATTTCCTACAAGAAGGTATCATTTCCCTCTTCTCATTCCCCATTCGTGCCACATGTCCTGTCCATCGTAGTATATGAGACTAAATTCTTATTATATCTGGTTTCCCATAAACATCATGTAGCTCACTGTTGTGTAGTCTTCTGCATTCGTCTGATTATCTTTCATTTCATCCAAACATTTTCCTAAGACTTTATTCTTAAATACTCGTGATCTTTTCTCCTCCCTTAAAGTAAGAGTCCATGTTCCGAATCCATATAATATAACTGAGAGAATAACAATTTTACATATTTTCAGTTTAAGAGAATTTGGGGCAAGAGTCCCTGTAATGCATAATAGCAAGCATTTCTAGAATTGAGCTTATGTTTAATTTCTTTGTGCACCTCATTCCTCTTTGTAATTATTGTTCCTATGTATTTGAATCCTACTACTTCTTCAAAATTCCCCTCATTCCTCATCAAATGCCATTTCCATTATATAGTACATTTCTATGTGTGAACATATGACCATCACCATCATCCAGGGATTAAGCCTGTTGGCTCGTTCCGGTTTCATTAAAGCTAGAATTGTTAAAATCGTTCAGACCATCTTCTGTGTGGGCGTCTAACATTTCTCCTTCCGTGCTGTTTATAATTTAGCAATAATTTTGGAAATCTTCCTTCTGGCATTCTATCAATATGTTCTTTCCAGTCGTTCCTATATTTAATTATTCGGTGTGTAAGTTTGAAAATATTTAGTTCCTTTCTTATAACTTCATTTCTTTTCTTATAAAGCACAGTATATCCTGCTATATTTCTTAAAAATCGCATCACAGCTGCTTCCAATCTTTGTTCTTGTCTTTTAGTGATCGTCCAATATTCTGATCCATGCATCAATACAGGAACAGCCATTACTTTATAAAATTTATTTTTTGTTTCTTTTCTTGTGTTTTTAAGGGTTACTTTAATAGTGCCACACATTAGATTAAATTTATTTATTTTGTCATTAATATCTTCAATTTTAACATATGATAAATTGAAACCTAGGTATCTAAAACTGTTCACCTGCTCTAAAACGTTATTATTAATTACTATTTTTGCTCTTAAGATATCCTTTAAATGCTAACATTTTAGTTTTATTCTTTGAAATTTTTTAATTGTATTTTTTTTCCCAAATTAAAAATAGCTCTTTGTAGATCTTCTGAGCTGGAAATCACTACTTGATCATCAGCAAATAATATTGTATCCAACATTTTATTATTTATTTTATATTTACTTCCCGCCCCAATTTATTAGCGTTACTCAGTAGAGTGTGCATGTTGGGAAGCGTAATATTTATTATAAAGTGGGTTTATATTTTTAAAGTCCACCGCTGTGGTCTCGAGGTAGCGTGCTGCCTTGTCACGCAGCGGGCCCGGGTTCGATCCCCGGTCCGGGCAGTTTTTCTGGGTGAGGTTTTCATCGGGGTTTTTCCTCACCTATAAGACAAATGTCAGGAAAACTTTAAGGCCCAAAAACGGTCCCCGAAATCATATGGCCATCATCATCATCGCCCTTATCATTATCATCATCACCATTCACCGGTGTGGAAAGCAACGGGAAGCTACCACACCTACAATTCCCTAGTAAAGCTGCAAGCATAGCATGAAAATGCTATGATTGCAGTGAAGGACCTGCCTTCGGGCAGAATTACTATGAATGGATGGATATTTTTAAAAATGTGATATTAAAATATAACAGCGGAAATACTAATCGCAGAACCAAGTGCATTAGAGGTTGAAATGGCAATAGAAAAATTGAAGCTATATGAAGCATCAAGTTCAGATGATATCCCAGCAGAAATGATAAAATCAGGGGGAGAAAAAATTGATGGACAAGTTACACCAAATGCTTATATGATTTGGGATAAAGAAGCTCTTCCAGATGAATGGAAAGAATCGATTATCGTACCAATTTATAAGAAATGAGATACAATTGATTGCAGCAACTACAGGGGCGTCTCATTACTTTCAACTTCGTACAAAATTCTAACATATATTAGTAAGCAGACTTACTCCCTATATTAATGACATTCTAGGAGATCATCAATGTGGATTTAAAAGAAACAGATCTACAATAGATCAGATTTTTAGTTTATGACAGATTTTAGAAAAGAAATGGGAATATAATGGTACTGTACATCAACTATACGTAGTCTTCAAAAAGGCATATGATTCAATTAAGAGGGTGAAGTTACATAGTATCCTGCTAGGGTTCGGAATTCCTAAAAAGTTACTTGGATTTATACGATTGTGTCTAAATGGCACAAAGAGTAAGGTGCGTGTAGGCAAACAGTTTTCGGATTCGGATACTTTTGAAATCCAGAATGGGTTGAAGCAAGGAGATGCACTATCTCCTCTACTATTTTACTAGAGCATGACATCAAATCTTTAGAGAATGAAGAAGGCCTACAGCTCAATGGTATTAATAAGCTGTTAGTTTATGCCGATGATGAAGTTTCTATTGGCCGATAGCGAGGAGATACTAAAGGACAACACGCACACACCAATGAGTAACACTAGGAAATCAGGACTGGAAGTAAATATCAATAAAACTAAATATATGGTCACACATAAAATACATTATATAATGGAAACGGACAGCTAATGACCAAATGAGGGAAATTTTGAGGAGGTGACAGAATTCAAATACCTAGGAACAATAATCACAAACAGTAATAAGATCCACAAGGAAATTAAACATAAGCTCAATTCTTGAAATGCGTGTTATTATGCAATGCAAAGACTCTTGACTTCCCAACTCCTTTCAGAAAACAAACTGAAAATATACAAAACTATTATTTTACCAGTTATATTGTATGGATTCGAAACATGGACCCTTACTTTAAGGGAAGAAAGGTGATTACGGGTATTTGAGAATAAAGTTCTTATACAATTTTTTGGACCAAAGAGCGATGAGCAGACAGGTGAATGGAGAAGTATAACAGTGAACTACGTGGTCTTTATAGGAAGCCAGATATAATAATAAGAATTAAGTCTCGTAGACTGCGATGGACAGGACATGTGGCACGAATGGGGAATGAAAGACGTGCATGTAAGCTTCTTGTAGGAAAACCAGCGGGAAAACGCCAAGTTGATAGACCAAGAATGAGGCGGGAGAATAACATTAAATATGATTTGAGGGAAGTAGATTATACAGGGATGATAGAAAAACATTAGCTCAAGATAGGGATGTATGGAGAGCTTTTGTCCTCGCGGCCATGAACCTCCGAGTTCAATAGTGCCAGTGAGTTAGTTAGTTGGATATTAAAATATAAGTTTAATACAACCAATAATAATAACAATAATAAAAATAAACAAAATAAATAGCAATGTAGGAAAACTAGTTTTAATGAGAATATTATGTTCAGAAAAATGGCCTTGTGTGTGTCAAGAATTCGTAATCTCGTATATAAAACTTTTGTGACCTAAATTTATATAGTTATAAAACCACAAGAAGTGCATGCCATCTGAATATGAATGTTAGTCCTGCACGCCGGAAACAAACAACTGTTTTTGTGTTATGTGGTGCAAACTTTTTTTTTTTTCGTGAGAAAGGTTTAAATCAGGAAGAGAAGTTTTACATTTCTAACAGATGGTGGATTCAGCATCGTTTCATAACTCAAAGAGGGAAAGAAAATATCAGTCTGCTCAGTTCTTCTGTTTGGTAACAAATGTGAATTCATCGTCTTCATACATTTCATCGTCCTTTGTACTATTGTTATTATTTATTTAGCACTTTTCACATCTTCCGGCGCCTAATTAATCTACTGCCATTCTACGATGTTTCTGGGACTACTTTCAAGGGGCTATAGTATAATAAAGCATGAAACAAAGAATCTCCTGGTCCTCCAAGTTGGGGTTTGACGCTTCAGGCTAGCTCCCTGTTCGTTTGAAACTACGTAAAATGTCTAAAAAGCCAAGAACGAAATGCTGGACGAATGCAATAAACGACGAAAGAAGCTAAGGAAAAGGCCGTTCTTCTAGGAACGTGGAATATAGAAGAGATAAGAAATAAAAGTGGGGAAATAAAGAATAGCATCCATCCATCCATAGTAATTCTGCCCGAAGGCAGGTCCAAAAGATTTTAATGAATTATACCCTACTTGTAAAGGAAAAAAAGAAACTCCAAATGTAGAAATATAAGGTATATTTCATATAGAGCCTAAGAAACTAGTTACACTATTATAATATAAAGACTGCAATCATAGCATTTTCGTGCTATGCTTGCAGCTTTACTAGGGAATTGTGTAGGTGTGGTAGCTTCCCGTTGCTTTCCACACCGGTGAAGGATGATGATGATAATGGTAAGGATGATAATGATAAGGATGATGGCCATATGATTTCGGGACCGTTTGGGCCTTAAAGTTTTCCTGACATTTGTCTTACAGGTGAGGAAAAACCCCGATAAAAACCTCACCCAGAAAAACTGCCCCGACCGGGGATCGAACCCGGGCCCGCTGCGTGACAAGGCAGCACGCTACCTCGAGACCACAGCGGTGGACAAAGAATAGCATAACACAGATAAATGAAGATATAACAATATTAACAAAAACAAAGAAAAAAGGAAATGTATTAGAAATTCAAAGTCTATACTTGCATCTGTACAGTGGAGTTCCAAAAGAAAAACATGCACAAAGAGGAGTATCAATTATGGTTATTGTATAGCTGGCTTAACTTGGCAGAGACAGAGATGGAGATACAAGGGTAGATCGTTGACCTCTTTAGTCCAGATACAATAGAAAGAACCCACCCTGTTGTCAGTTTTCCTCTTCCCCCTTAACCCTATTAACATCTGGTGAAGAAACCCCGTCAACACTGGTGCGAGTGAGAGAGGTGAGTACAAATTGTCTCATTCTACAAATGTATTGTAAAGTTAAAGCAGAGAGACTATAAGAAGAAATTTTGGAGATATACTCGTATAATAAATTGGGAAGCAATTGATGAAAATATAATAAATTTGTTCAACAGAAAAATAACAATGTTGGGAGTGTACGTCATCAGTGATGATGCAAAGAAACAAAGGAAAGTAGAATTTTATACCAAATTAAATTATGTAATAGGTGATATTGGGAATGTTAGAGAAATAATTAGACCTATTGCAGAAGATTTAATGATAGGACTGGAAGACATGCTTAGAGTGAAATTGAGGAGCTATTTGGTAAATAACGTATAACAAATAATGGAGAAAGAATAATTAGTTTCTGTGAGCAAAACTCTCTGAAAGTATTATTGTTATTATTACGGGACCTTAGAAGAATATTAACAGTGCACAAGAATTAAAAATAATATCCATTGTTAATTATCTACAGCAATAATGATAAGACTTGGCTTCAGAATATGGAAAAATAGAGTGTATTGTAACAGAACACCTCGATAGTTATATTTCGCGCACTCTTATCTTGCGGGTGGGAACCGTTACTTATTTGTCGTCCTATAGCCTACACTCTACATTCCAACCCCTAGTATAGATCTGAAAGAAAATGCTGTTTGTTGTTTGTAACAGTGTTGAAATAAAATAACAATTTTAGCTATTTTCGACAGTCTAATCCCTATCTATTGAGTGCACAATTGGTACAAGCGATAATTTTATAGTCAGTTACACGTTAAGCTAAACTTAGAATCACTTCCAAGTACAAATTCATATTTGAAATTCTTCAGTAATAACAAATGAGTCGATATTTTATGTCAGTAGTAGACCTATCAATTCTCCTCTTGTTTCCCCAATACAACAATGACGTCATGGACTCGCAAGTTTAGAGTGCACGAGATATACTTCACAACACACCCAAGGAAAGAGATATAGGGGAAAGTCTGGTAGCCCCGGACATTTTTATAATTTGTTGATTGGCTCCATTCTCCCATATTAATGTGGGCAATTGTTATATGAATCTGTACTTTAGACTTGAACAACATTATTATAATCAACAATAATCATTTAAATGAGGAAATAAACATTTGACAGTTTTTTTACTGAATTTTGTAAAATAATATTTGTGCATGGTAGCATCGGACACTCAAAAACGTTAACTATTATTATTATTATTAGACTAACAAGAAATTGAACACAAATGATTTAAATGCACTTGTCAAAGACATAATTATCGTTTCGGATACTTTACTCACAACTGGTTGAAGGACCAGAAGATCCAGAACCATCATTCCCCCAACTTGGAGTAAAAGCGCATCGCTCGTGGTTTATTAAATCCATCTCTCATTAAACTAGAATTTCTGAGAGATAACGGACGGTTATTTTTATTAAACTGCAGTAATATACTTTACTAGCACATTGTTTGAGTTTATTAAATATATGGGGATGTGGTCATAAGCAAGTTTAAGAAATTCCTTACGAGTAAGTGGCTTGAGATGATTATCCAAGTCTCTTATACATGTTGCGTCAACTCATGCTTCAATGTTCAGAAAAAGTATTATCAAACTACCCAGTTTTGGTGTCAAATAAATTCACAACTTTTTTGTTTTTCTACTTCTAGCATGTAGAAAACTTTTCGGGATTTGAAAACAAATAAACTTCTCTAAAAGACACAGTGCCTCATATAACACTTTCTATGGCTTGTTTCATCGAAACTTCACTCCGTGACCCTCTTCCGGTACTCCGGTCTTTAAATTTTGGCATTCTGAGAATTCAACAATAACCTAAAATACAATAAAAATAAAAAGGCACTGTCCGTGGATACCTCAAGAACAAGTGTCCGGTGATACCGGAACGTTGTCATAAACAAATATCTTAATATCTCCTAAAATTACTTATTCTCGTGTTATAAATTGTGGTAGAATGTTGTTGAAAGTATATAAAGTAATTATGATAAATATCAAACGAATGCGTTACCTTATATTCTCATCAAATATAACTTGGGTCTGTACACACTGAGCGGCAAACCACAATAACTACACTGCATGTATGTCTGCCAAACTACCAAAATTCAAACATTTGAAAGTATACTACAAATCGATCCAGTAAGTAGCGACAACATCCATATATGGCCATCTAGAGAGGAAATAGGAAATTAACGAATGTCCGGGATACCTGCCGTCCGCGGCTACCAGACCCTCCCCTACTGGTGCAATACGTCACAACAGAAGGTTGGATACCGAAACAGGCCACTACTTGACAGGATTATTATTATTATTATTATTATTATTATTATTATTATTATTATTATTATTGGCTTGCGTGCTTAAATGACCCCGAGAGCTACGCCGGCGGTAGCATTGCTGCCGAAAGGGTTACCCACGTCAGACAGGTCGAAAAAAAGTACCTTGGTCGAAAGAGTGATGATCTTTCACCGTAAAAATACAACCATCAAGAAATGCGGACATAGGTTTCAGTGGGGTAAAATTCTCCAGATGGAGAGCTTATGTCCGCGCGGCCATGAACCTACGGGTTCGATAGAGCCAGTGAGTTATTATTATATAAATATATTATTATACTAGAAGTTCCGGCCACGCGTTGCTGTGGCTAAGGCATACGTTAAAAATATAAATTAAGTTATTGTCTTTCAGCCAGATTACTTAAAGCTAATAGTCCTACTTACACACGAAATTAATAATATTGAAAATAAAATAAACACTGAACACACTTAAATTATGAAATAATCAATATTTGTAATTCAATTGAAATTCGCGATTGCAACAAAAAGCAGAGTCATCTGGATCTCTCAGTGTTAAATAATAAACCAATTACCTTACCAAATTACCTTACACCGCCATCTGTTAGAATCGTATGGAACTCACAGATAACTCTTTGTTAAATAATAAACAAATAATTTGCAATAAAAAAATAATGCGACTATAAATTTAGTTATATATCCTAAGTATCAAGTTGGATCAAACTGCACACAGTGTGCAAAATTTTATTAAAATCGGTTCAGTAGTTTAGGATTCCATTGCGGACAAACAAAGTGACACGAAATGTTTATACATTAAGATTTATTATTATATAAATATTATATTATCATATTAATTATTATAATATAAATATCCTCAAATCATGTCCAACTCAGGATGGTCCAGAATGAGATGCGATGAAGTCCATTATTATTAATGGTCTGTGGCTTTTGTTAAATGCCACGTCTAGAAAGACTGTCCACTGGTCCCTTTCAGACACTGAAATCAGTTCATACACCTCTAAGCATCCATTTCTCTATCAAGGGAACTGTCAACCACTGCATGCCGAAACCTACCTTGACATTTCTTCCAGATAAGCGTTTTGATGTACAGAGGCTTGTAAAGACTGCAGTTTTTAACTGCAAAGCACAAAAATCGAAGACAGATGGAGTGGAGAAGGCGGGATGCAGTGCGGACGGCAGGTAGTGAGGATTATACAATCTACCAATTCACGTGTTTTATTACTTCCCTACAGATTTGGTGCTGGATTTTAGTGACTTGCAATTAAAAAACGGGAGATTTTTTTTTTTTCACAAGGCATTTGTACACCACAACGCTTCTCTGGCAGAAATTCAAAGGTAAGATTCGGTATACAATGGTTGAGAGTTCCATCCTCTCACCTAAGCCGAATTTTCCTCTCGATGTTATCTCAGGGGTTTCACAATCAAAACATATTAAAGCATTTCTATTTCGTCAGCAATGGCTTGCCCACCTTTATGTGTACCTCACACGTTTCATTCATGTATGTTTTCGCGCCAAAATGTTTAAGTTGGCGTATTATTTGCATCCAGAGGTGTAAAAATCCTTGTAAAACCGGTTGATATACTACTGTCTGTACCAAATACAAATAATTGCTGAGATTAACACGACCAAAATGTTACAGTATCAGTAGGCAGATTTTCCAGTTTTCAATCAAAGTGCCATAACATTAATTGTTAATAAACCAGAGGTTACTCGTCTGACCGGTTGCGATTTGATATTTGTATTGACATTCGTAATCTCTTGGTTCTGATAATTCTTAGATACGGTATATTATCATCAAAATCCCAATCACCAACAAAAAAATTAAAAATCGTAAAACCGTTTCAATAGCAAAACTATCGTTATCAAGACTGAATAAAAATGTTTAAAAATAAAACAATTGCAATTTTAAGTTACGTCACATCACGTGACTAACAAATATGAATTAGTCTAGTTTTTGTCCTCAATATAACCCCCTTTTTGTTTAACTAAGGAAAAGGATACTGCAAAGATAGATGTTATTAACAAAAAAGATGGATAGAACACTATAAAAATGTACGGTGTAAAGAAGAAGAAAAAAAGACGAAGAAAAACAAGAATCATATCCAGATAATGAAACAGGAGAAATTCAAACTGATGTGATTACGTTTGATGAACTTCAAGAATCCTTAAAAGAAACCAAAAACAAAAAAGCAGCTGGTCCTGATCAGATAAATACGGAGCTTCTAAAATATGGTGGAACATTTCTACATTGGAGAATATTGCATTTATTTAATGAATGTTGGAGAAACTGCAGAATGCCAGAAAGTTGAAATATAACTGAAGTCATATCGTTATTTAAGAAAGCAGATAGAAGAGAATGTAAGAACTATAGAGAAATTAGCCTACTTAATTCAATTTATAAAATCTATGCAAGGGTTATAAATAAAAGACTTAAAATAATCGCAGAAACAATACTTGAAGAAGAACAAAATGGCTTTACAACGGGGCGATTAACACCAGATAATTTATTCATATTACAACAAATATTTGAAAAAAGAAGAGAACATAACCTACAGACGCATGTTGCTTTTATTGATTTTGAGAAGGCATTTGATCGTGTTGATAAAGATAAGTTATGGAAAATTATGGAAATACATGGCTACCCCACAAAATTAATTTATGTGATAAAAAGTTTGTATGTAAAGTCTCAAATTATAATAAATATAGGCACATCAAAGACCGAAGCTATTATAATAATAGAGGTGTAAGACAAGGGTGTAGTTTACCACCTACTCTTTTTTTATCTATATATTAATGACTTCATCCAAAATTGGAAAAGTATTATTAATATAGGCATAAGAATGGACCGTTTTAAAAATATTAAACGTTTTAATGTATGCTGACGATGTGGTTATTATTCAAGAAAATGAAAATAATTTGCAGTACTCTTTACATCAATTAAATCAGTTATGCCAAGAATATAATTTTAAAATATCAAAAGAAAAAACAAAAATAATGGCATTTTGAGGAAACGATCATATAAGATCAAAAATCGTAATAGACAACACACTTCTGGAACAAGTAACAAATTTTAATTATTTTGGTTGTAATTTTACTATAAAAAAAAAACTGAAAGAGACATACATATGAAATTGTCGAAATTTGAAATGATATGCGGAACTATACATGAATCATTAAAGAATAAAACAAAAAGAGATACTAGATTGAAGTTTTATAAAACATTGGCAGTTCCTGCATTACTTTTATAGAAGCGAATGACCAAAAAATTGTAAAGTAGAATACAAAGCGCAGAAATTAACTTCCTTAGAAGAACAAAAGGCTGCAAAAGATTGGATCGGATAAGGAATGAAGATATAAGAACAGAGTTAAATATATATCCATTGAATGAGAAAATCAGAGAATATAGAGAGAAATGGTTTACACATGTGGAAAGAATGAATGTAACAAGATTGTCAAGAGCAGCATTCAACTACAAGCCAAGAGGTTCAAGGAATGTAGGAAGGCCAGTAAAAAGATGGACAGAACAACTGTGAGGCGGAACAGGCAATTTACGCCTAGCCCGTGAAGTGAAGAAGAAGAAGGAAAATAGGGCGCTGACCGGAATATGACCCTTGTCACTGTTCATATTATTTTCTATGTTTTTATAAATTTACAAACTTTCAAGAATACCAAGGAATTTAAAATTATATTGATCGATCTAACCAGTCTAAGATTATTCTTATTAATGACATGACTATAGTTGGAATATGTTTATCAACCCCAGATTTATCAATTCTGTATAAAGGGAAACGAGTAATATGCTCCTTGAACCTAGCAATACACACATATATTATTGTTTGCCCAACATATATCTTATCACAGTTGTGACATCCGATCTCATAAATAACAGATGTTTTTAAAAATCAGCTCTATATTTAGGATTACCAAGAACACTGTTTTAAGATGTACCGGTAGTATAAACCCGTTTAAGATCTAATACTTAACTAACTCGCTGGCACTATCGAACCCGTAGGTTCATGGCCGCGCGGGACATAAGCTCTCCATATATCCTTATCCTGAGCTAATGTTTTCCAATCATCCCCTGTATAATCTACTTCCCTCAAATCATACTTAATTTTATTCTCCCATCTCATTCTTGGTCAATCAACTGGGCGTTTTCCCTCCGGTTTTCCTACATGACGCTTCCAT
Source organism: Diploptera punctata (assembly GCA_030220185.1). NCBI lineage: Eukaryota > Metazoa > Arthropoda > Insecta > Blattodea > Blaberidae > Diploptera > Diploptera punctata. The sequence goes on from JASPKZ010008368.1 coordinate 1,274,219, forward strand.
GCACGTCTTTCATTCCCCATTCGTGCCACATGTCCTGCCCATCGCAGTCTACGAGACTTAACTGTTCTCATTATATCTGGCTTCCTATAAAGACCATGTAATTAACTATTATGCAGTCTTCTCCATTCACCTGTCTGTTCATCTCTCTTTGGTCCAAAAATGTTTATAAGAACTTTATTCTCAAATACTCGCAATCTCCTTTCCTCCCTTAAATTAAGAGTCCATGTTTCGCATCCATACAATATAACTGGTAGAATAATAGATTTATATATTTTCAGTTTAACGTTTTCTGAAAGGAGTTGGGAAGTCAAGAGTCTTTGCAATGCATAATAACACGCATTTCAAGAATTGAGCCTATGTTTAATTTCCTTGTGCATCTCATTACTGTTTGTGATTATTGTTCCTAGGTATTTGAATTCTGTCACCTCCACAAAATTTCCCTCATTTGTTCATTAGCTGTTCGTTCCATTATATAATGTATTTTTATGTGTGGCCATATATTTAGTTTTATTGATATTTACTTCCAGTCCTAATTTCCTAGTGTTACTCATCGGTGTGTGTGTGTTGTCCTTTAGTATCTCCTCGCCATCGGCCAATAGAAACTTCATCATCGGCATAAACTAACAGCTTATAATAATACGAGCTGTTTGTTTGTAGGCTTTCTTCCTTCTCTAAGATTTGATGTCATGCTCTAGTAAAATAGTAGAGGAGATTAGTGCATACTCCTCCTGCTTCAAACCATTATGGATTTCAAAAGGATCCGAAAACTGTTTGCCTACACGCACCTTTATCTTTGTGCCATTTAGGATAGGGACACAATTTCGTAAGTCCAAGTAGACTTTTTAGGAATTCCGAACCCTAGCAGGATACTATGTAACTTTACCCTCTTAATTGAATCATATGCTTTTTTGAAGTCTACGTATAGTTGATGTACAGTACCATTATATTCCCATTTCCTTTCTAAACTCTGTCTTAAACTAAAAATCTGATCTACTGTAGACCTTACTTACTTACTCACGGGCACTATCGAACCCGTAGGTTCATGGCCGCGGGACGTAAGCTCTCCATACATCCCTATCCTGAGCTAATGCTTTCCAATTATTCCCTGTAGAATCTACTAGCCTCAAATCATAGTTAATGTTATTCTCCCATCTCATTCTGGGCGTTTTCCCTCTGGCTTTCCTACAAGAAGCTTCCATGCAAGTCTTTCATTCCCCATACGTGCAACATGTCCTGCCCATCGCAGTCTACGAGACTTAACTCTTCTTATTATATCTGGTTACCTATAAAGACCACGTAGTTCACTGTTATGTAGTCTTCTCCATTCACCTGTCTGTTCATCTCTCTTTGCTCCAAAATTTTCATAGGTACTTTATTCTCAAATACTTGTAATCTCCTTTCCTCCCATAAAGTAAGAGTCCATGTTTCGCACCCATGTAATATAACTGGTAGAATAATAGTTTTATATATTTTCAGTTTAACGTTTTAACGTTTTTTGAACCCCCCAGGAGCTATCACCTTGACGTGGTGGGGGGGCTTAGTACCCGATGAACCAGACGACTCTACTGGGGAAGATTGACTTAGGTTAATCTTGCTGGTGGGTAAGAGGCGAGGGGAACTAAGTATAGCTCACAACGAAGGAATGGCGTCTGTATCCATATTGGGCGGCCACATCTTCGTCAAGTCAAGTCTTCAACGGTCAACAGGGCGACAAGGAATAGCACAGCTAAACTTGTAGGGCTTGAAGAGCGGAAGAAGCAGCCCTCTCTTGGGGGGTGGATACCCAGAGGAGCATGTTTGGAGGCTCAGAGGAAGCAGCCCTTCCACCATCCTTGTCCTGCGAAGCGCTCGTAACGCTTCCAGGAGACATTTATCTTACTGAGAAGCTTCATGGAAATCAGCCGGATTGTCATAAAAGGAACCGACCCAAGCAAGATAAAAGGATACGATTTGGAATAAAGGACATTTTGAAATTAGGAAATTGGAACGTAAGGGGAATAAATACAAAAGAAGAAGAATTAGAAAGAGAATTAAAGAAAAAAAGAAATAAATATAGCAACAATAACAGAAACAAAAAAGAAACTAAAAGGAACAAAGGACTTACAACACTATACTATGTTGTATAGCGGAGTAGAACAGACAACAAGAGCGCAGTGTGGAGTAGCAATTTTAATAGATGAAAAATGGAAGAAGAACAAATTGAATAGCTATGAGTTTATAAATGAAAGAATCCTGATAGCCAGATTTAAAATTGAAAGAGGATATATGATGATAATTGCTGTGTATGCCCCAGAGGAAGGCAAGAAAGAAGAAACAAAAAAATTTTATAAAACATTACAAACGTTAGTTGATAAATATACAAAAGATCATCATTTAATAATAAGTGGAGACTTAAATGCCAGAGTAGGCAATGTCCCTATACCTAATGTAATAGGAAATAATGGAGAAATAACAATAAATGATAATGGACAGGATTTGAGACAGTTTTCAGCCTATAACCAATTAAAAATAATGAATACCTATTTCCGAAAAAAGGACATACATAAATATACAAGAAGTGGATATAACTCAAGATCAATAATTGACTATTTAATCGTAAACAACAAGCTAGGAGCCTTGGTAAAAGATGTGAGAGTACATAGAGGCAGCGATATATACTCTGATCACTATCTCGTGATAAGCAAAATAAACATAATAGCTAAATGGCGGAAAAATAACATAAAGAACAAAAGAAACCAAGAAGAAGTATATAAAATATATTTATTACAAGATCAAAGTATTAGACAACATTATGAAAGCAGAATGAATAAATATATATCAGAGATAGCGACGTCAGAAGATATAAATATTGAATGGGAAAATATATCAAATGTAATACATAAAACAGCAAATGAGATATTAGGAAAGAAAAATAGAATAAGGAATAGGAAGGGCTTGAGAACTTGGAATGCGAATATACAAAATGCAGTGAATGAAAAACAAAAAGCATATCATACATACTTACGACTGAAAACAGAAGAATCTTATGAAGAATATAAAATCAAAAGGAGAATTGCTAAAAGCATTATAAGAAAAGCCCATCAGGAGTCATGGGATAAATTTATAAGCTCAGTAGAACATGATATGTATGGAAGACAAGAAATAGGTTATAAATTAGTGAAACATCTAAATCAGACTGAGAAAGATTCTGCCAGATTGAATATAATCCCAGAACAAGAATGGATCCAACATTATGAAAAACTTTGGAAAAAGGAGGAAATTGAAGGAAAAGAGAACAATGAGGAAGAAATAAAAGTGGAAAATATTGATGTAATAGACATAAATGAATTAGAAATGGCTTTGAAAACCACTAAGAATAGGAAAGCAACAGGATTAGATAATATAAATATGGAATTAATCAAATATAGTGGAATATTGTGTAAACTACGAATACTTCATCTAATTAATATATGTTGGCAGACCTATGGGATTCCAACCACTTGGAAAACAGCAATTGTCAAGAATATATTCAAAAGAGGAGACCGGAGAAATTGCGAGAATTACAGAGGGATTAGCTTAATGAATACTGGCTACAAAATATATACGAAAATAATAAATAATAGATTGAGAAACATAACAGAAGTAATAATAAGTGAAAATCAAAGTGGATTCAGAAAGGGAAGGTCATGTATAGACAATGTCTTTACACTGAAACAACTCATAGAAAAGAGAAGAGAACATAAATTAGAAACTCACATAGGATTTATAGATTTGGATAAGGCCTTCGATCGAGTAAACAGACAAAAATTATGGGAAATATTACGAATGAAAGGATACCCGCTGTGCCTTGTTGAAACAATAAAGACATTATATGAAGACACAAATATAATTATAGATACCGGATTCAAAAGAACAGATGCAATCAAAACAAATACTGGATTACGACAAGGATGTAGTTTATCACCCACTTTGTTTAATATATATATAGACGATATTTTTAATAAATGGAAAGTTTTAGTTAATCCAGGAATAAGAATGGATAATAAAATGTGCATAAATAATCTTTTATTTGCTGACGATGTAATCATAATACAGAAAAATGAAGACGACTTACAGAAATCAATGCATGCATTAAATGAAATATGTAAATTATACGATCTAAAAATTTCTGTAAGGAAAACGAAGACCATGGCTTTTAGAGGAAGAGATCCAGTGAGAACCAAAATTATTTTAGAAAATCAAAGTATAGAACAGGTGTCTAGTTTCAAATATTTGGGCTGTGATGTTGGCTACAATGTGGAAAGAGATATTGACTCCAAAATAAATAAATTTCAGACGGTGTGTGGAACAATACAGAGAACATTCAAAAATAAAATTAGAAAAGAAACCAAGATAAAAATGTATAATGTTATGGCGGTTCCCACAATATTGTATGGATGTGAAACTTGGGCTCCAGTGAAAAGACAGAAGGATAGAATACAGACGGCAGAGATGCGGTTCCTAAGACAAGTAAAAGGATGTACAAGACTTGATAGAATAAGAAATGAGGATATAAGAGAAGAATTGAAAGTACAGCCTTTATTGGATAAAGTCACGAATTACAGACAGAAATGGATTGATCACATGGATGGAATGAGCAAGGAGAGATATCCATTGTTAGCCAGAAATTATCAAGCAAGAGGAAGACGTGATGTTGGAAGACCTAGAAGACGTTGGGCTGATGCAATATGAAGTCGGAACGGGCAATTGCCTAATCCTTGGAGTGATGATGATGATGATGATGCACGTATTTTGAAAGGAGTTGGAAGTCAAGAGTCTCTGCAATGGATAATAGCACGCATTTCCATAATTGAAGCCTATGTTTAATTTCTTTGTGCATCTCATTCCTATTTGTGATTATTGTTCCACTAAGATATTGGCATTCAGCCACTTCCTCAAAATTCCCCTCATTTGCCCATTAGCAGTCCATTTCCATTATATAATTAATTTATAAGTGTGAACCACATATTTAGTTTTATTGATATTTACTTTCCAGTCCTAATTTCTTAGTGTTACTCACTAGTGTGTGCGTGTTGTCCATTAGTATTTCCTCGCTATCGGCCAAATAAACTACATCATCAGCATAAACTAACAGTTTATTAATAATATTGAGTTGTAAGCCTTCCTCATTCTATAAAGATGATAATGGCCTTGCTCTAGTACACAAATAGATAGTTAGAGGAGATAGTGCATCTCCTAGCTTCAACCCATTCTGGATTTCAAAAGTGTCCGAAAACTGTTTTCCTACACGCACCCTACTCTTTGTGCCACTTAGACACATTCGTATAATTCTAACTATCTTTTAGGAATTCCGAACTCCAGCAGGATACTATATAACTTCTCCCTCTTAATTGAATCATATGCTTTTTTTAAGTCTACATATAGTTGATGTACAGTACTATTATATTCCCATTTCTTTTCTAAAATCTGTCTTATGCTAAATATCTGATCTGTTGTAGACCTGTTTCTTCTAAATCCACATTGATCATGATGATCTCCTAGAATGTCATCAATATAATAGGGAGTAAGTCTGCTTACTAATATATTTGTAAGAATTTTGTACGAAGTTGAAAGTAATGAGATGCCCCTGTATTTGTTGCAATCAGTTTTATCTCCTTTCTTATAAATTGGTACGATAATTGATTCCTTCCATTCATCTGGAAGAGCTTCTTTTTCCCAAATCATACTAAGCAACCAGCGTATCTTGTCCATCAATTTTTCTCCCCCTGATTTTATCAGTTCTGCTGGGATCTCATCTGAACCTGATGCTTTATACATCTTCAATTTTTCAATCGCCATTTCAACCTCCAATGCACGTGGCTCTGCGACTAGCATTTCTGCTGTCTGTAACTTATCTTCCTCAATGTCCTGTTCTGTATGTACATTTAATAGCTGATTAAAGTAACTTTTCCATCTATTTAATATACTCCTGCAATCTGCAATCATATCCACATTTTCATTCCGAATTATGTTTGTTGTAGCCTGAAATCCTTTCTTCTCTATACTAATTCCCTGATATAATTATCTAAAGTTCCTATTTTTTGCGTTCATTTCAAGATCATTAATCTTCTCTCTCAAATATTCCATCTTTTTACTCTTTAGTAACTTGGTGGTTTCCCGTCTAATACTACCCAATTGCTCTAAATTTACCTCATTTGGCTCGTGTAACCATTTCATTTTTGCTAGCTTTTTTTCTTTACAATGTCGGCACATTCCTCATCAAACCATTTCTTGTTTTGCCTCTTTTTTAAACAACCAATGCTTTCTGATGCTGACAAATTAATAGTATCTCTTATAGCCTCCCATTCTTTATTTATATCAGTTTCTTCTTCGTTTGCCACATTGTCATCTGAAGATTCCAGTACTTCAAATCTATTAGCAATTTTGGTTTGGTATTCTTGCCGCATTTAATCATTTTTCAAATTTCTTAATTCAAAGTTTACAAAATCATCTTTAGCGTTTGTTCCTCTCATAAGCGATAGCCGTTGTCTGATTTTCACTCTGACCAGATGATGATCCGAATTGCAGTCTGTCCCTCTAACTGATCTAACATCGATGATGCTACTGTGCCAGCGTTTATCCACTAATACATGATCTATCTGGTTCCGAGTTTCTCCATCTGGGGACGTCCAGTTGTATTTATGAATATCCTTATGCTGAAATGTTGTGCTCTTAACAATGAGATTCTTCGATGTGGCAAATATGACTAATCTACCCCCCTTGTCGTTACTATCTTCATGAAGACTGAATTTGCCTATTGTAGACCTGTTTCTTCTAAATCCACATTTATGATCTCCTAGCATGTCATTAATATAGGGAGTAAGTCTGCTTACTAATATTTATCTGTTAGAATTTTGTACGAAGTTGAAAGTAATCAGGTGCCCCTGTAGTTGTTGCAATCAGTTTTATCTCCTTTCTTATAAATTGGTATGATAATCGATTATTTCCATTCATCTGGAAGAGCTTCTTTTTCCCAAATCATATTAAGCAGCTGGCGTATCTTGTCCATCAATTTTTCTCCACCCAATTTTATCAGTTATGCTGGGATCTCATCTGAACCTGATGCTTTATACAGCTTCAATTTTTCTATCGCCATTTCAACGTCTAATGAACTTGGTTCTACGATTAGCATTTCTGCTGTCTGTAAATTATCCTCTTCAATATCCTGTTCTGTATGTACATTTAATAATTGATTAAATTAACTTTTCCAATTATTTAATATACTCATGGAATCTGCAAACATGTCCCCATTTTCATTCCTAATTATGTTTGTTCTGGCCTGAAACCCTTTCTTCTTTATCCTAATTCCCTGATATAATTCTCTAATGTTCCTATTTTTGGCATTCGTTTCAAGCTCATCAATCTTCTCTCTCAGAAATTCCTTCTTTTTACTCTTTAGTAACCTCTTGGTTTCCCGTCTAACACTACCCAATTTCTCAAATTTACCTCATTTGTATCGTGTAACCATTTCATTTTTCATGCTTTCTTTTCTTTACAATGTTCCTAAATCAGAGAAATAATGGATATTTAAAAACATGTTCTACAAGTTATTGAATAAAGAAGTCCGTAATAGTTGGCCACGTAAAGAGGATGTCAGAAGACAGAATATCTCAAATGATAAGTTTTGAAGCGAAGGGCAACAGAAGGTAGGGGAGACTAAAAGAATAGTGGATTCATGGAGTGCATAAGAGTATCAAGAGGATTAACACAGAATGAAGCAGAGAATAGGGAGTATGGAGAAGTGAAATTTGTAATGAATTTTAGGAAAATTCTGTATTGTAGAGAAATTCCTAAAAAAGAAGAAAGAAGCTCTAACCCTGTAATATCTTGCTCAAACTTATTACCAAGGAGGGAGCATAAGGGATTGTGACGTGAGACCTTTGTTAACAGATGAATGGAAGGTCGTATAATCATTTACCAATATTTGATACAGTATTTGTTATTTACCTAGTAAGCATTTTAACATATAGAAGGCTAAAAAGTGTCTGTTATAACTTCAAAGACCCATGCAATAATGTGTATTAAATTGGGAAACATCGGCCGTGGTGGTTTAGTGATTATGTTCTTCGCCTCTGGTCCCGAGGGTCGCGGGTTTGAACTCGGCCGGGGCCAATGTATCTTTAGGACGGAAAAATCCAGGCGACATGTCCTTAGGGAGAGACTTTAAGCCGTGAGTCCTGAGGGTGAAGATTTTCGGGTTCTTGACAGAACCTCAAGTCTGAATAAAAAAGCCTCTGTGCAGAATTTAACCTACCTTCATCCATCCGAACAGTATCTTAGTTTCCTACTAGATGTCTATTTCGAGATGATGTACAGCACTAACCACATTATAATATTATAATGATATTGTGAAAAGAAAAATTATTTTCTGAACCAGGAATGGAACCGTGGACCTCTCGTATTCCATACTACACTATTCGAGACATGGCACAATTAAAAATATTATAATATGATCCATTATTGGAACTGTGTTAATATAAGAATGTTGGAAAGTGTTAAATAACATCGATTACTGCTTATAAAAGTGGTCGTGTAAAATTCTCAAAACATAGATACTTCTAAATGAAGCCGACCGTTACGTTGGTGGTGACGTCTACCTGGCAGCGGACGAAACGAGAATTATATATTTGTATATGTGGAAAGAATTGTTAATGTTTGTGCCATGTCTCGAATAGTGTAGTGGTTTTGCACGATCGTACGGAATACGAGAGGTCCACGGTTCGATTCCTGGTTCAGACATTAATTTTTCTTTTCACAATATTATAATATGATCCATTATTGGATCTGTGTTAATATAACAATATTGGAAAGTGTTAAATACTACTACATGTCACTCGCTGACATCTGTAGGGAAATAATCTGGTTAAGACTTCCACTAGAGAAACACCCAAAAATGCCAGGAGACTTTGCTCAAACGGTCCCCGAACATCATTATCATAGTCGCCATGTTTAGTAAGAATATGTGTTTCGTCTTATGTTGTGTTGTCTCGGATGAGGCACTGATCACTCATTCCACTACATGTCTTTGTGTAGTCAAAAAAGTACCTATATATGTGATCCACAGTTAAAATCATGTATGTGATCGACATCTACAGTGACTTACAGCCCAACATTGGGCCTTAGTCTCCTCTCCTTTGGTAGGAGTTATTAGACCAAATTAATTTAGTTATGCTAATTTTCCTAGAGATGTCATGAATTGTATGCGGTTAACATACTGACCCAATGAGATATCTACTAGGGAACTACAGTATTACTAGGATGAAAAATTTCGGTATATTTTGCATAGAGACCTTTTTATTCAGGATTGCGGTTCTTTTACGAGCCTGAAAATCTTCCTGGAGGACTTCCTCCTTGGATTTTTCCATCCTCGGGACCAGAGGCAAGGAACATTTCACCGGGTGTGATCCACAGTTAAAATCCCTCTCCCAACTGTAAAGCCCTTAGTAGCGTGCGGCACATGAATTTTCCATATAAGGTGAGAGGTTAAACCAATTTAATGGAATGAAAAAATCACTTCTACTTAAGTATATAATTGAACACAAATACAATAAACGCTTGAAGACTAGAACTGTTTCTCAAATGACTTGACTGCAAGTTGACACTGAACGTGGCGTCGCGTCGTTTGTTAGTTCCCATATATATAGTCGCTCTCTCCTAGCGCATTTTTATGTAGAATGTAGTTGCGGCGTAACAACTTACCTTACAACGCACATTCCTGAGCTCTTTAGTCTAATGACTAGAGGAAAGATTTTAAGGTGTAAATTTTGGTCCTAAAAGGGGAGAAAAAGGTTCTGAAAATGCATACAAGAAGGTGCAAAAAAAAAAAAGGTGCTGCTGAAACAATTCAATTAAGGTTTTAACCAGTTATGCATGAACTCAGTGTATATAATATGCAATTTTTTTCTTTATAGAGTCCATAAGAGGTAATTAATAGTTCTTTAGTTTATTGCAATATTTGCTTCGCAGATGGAACATCGAAGAATGATGCAATCGGTTTCGATAAATTGCGTTTTGAATTCTGAAAGTTCTGAACATTCGCCATGTTATTGTTGTGAAACCCCAGTTGTAAAATTAATAATTTGCAGATCACCAAATAATAATAGCAAATTCAGAAGATAATCTGCAGAAAGGTCTGTATGAACTTAAAATTACAGAAGAATATGGATTGAAGATATCAACAGTGAAAACGAAAATTATGGCATTTCAAGGTTTAGATCCTGTCAGAAGTAAAATTATATTTGACAATAACATTTTGGAGCAGGTGAATAATTTTACATATCTAGGATGCAATATCTCATATGAAGAAGAAAAGGATGTAAATGCAAAAATATCTAATTTTTTAAGAATTTTAGGGTTAATAAATTCTATCTTCAAGCCACAGTTAGTCCAAAAGCATTCAAGACTGAAAGTGTATAAAACACTGGCTCTTCCAATTCTTTTGAATGGTAGCGAAGTATGGACGTTAAAACAGAAGGATATACAGAGACTTAGATCTGCTGAAATGAGATACTGCAGGATACACACTACTAGATCACAAAAAAAAAAGAAAATTGAAGACATCTTATAAGAATTACACATGGAACCTTTAGAAAACAAAATTTCTGATTATAAGTCAAGATGGATGCAACATGTTCATCGAATGGAAGATCACAGGATACCCAAACAAATGTTAAGATATCAACCTGCAGGAAGAAGAAGACTTGGACGTCCACTCAAAAGACTTCTGGACGGTGTTTCTCTTGAGGCCGAAACAGGTCAACAAATGGCCTAAATTCGTGAATGTACTAAGATGATGAAAATTAATGAAAATACGTTGTGGTTCAGACTAGTAAAACACAGCCAACAACAAGTCGGTAGATAGAAAACTGAACTTATCTTAAACTTTACAGGAACACTGTTGATATTTAAATTTAATTTGACTTCACAGCTGCAGATTGGTCATTGTCGCTGGGATATAAATTACTGGTGATTTACATACATTATATTTTAATATTTATTAATTATTATTGTTGACCTCACACTACAGATTGGCCATTGTTTCTGGGATATAAATTACATTAATTTAATATTTATTTAATATTGTTGATAGATCCATGACAGCTTTCGCCCAGTTACAAAACATAGAATCCACCCTGTTGTCAGTTTTCGTCTTCCCCTTACCCCTATTAACATCTGGTGAAGAAATTCCGACAACACTGGTGCGAGTGAGAATGGTGAGCATACCTGTGTTTTTCTACAATTTTTTTGCAAAGTTAAGGCAGACGAACAATAGCGCATTTTGTTATGTAGAATGTACCTGTGACGTAACAACTTGCCTTACAACGCACATTTCTGAGCGGTTTAGTCTAAATGAAGTGAAGCACCCAAGTATTATTATTACAGTAACAGTTTATCGTTTGAAAGTAACTATTAAACACTTTACTAACCCATTGTACACATCCAACCCTAAGCTGACTTTACAAAGTCCAGATGCTTGTATGAAACAAACATACCATTATGAAGGAGACTATTGCTCAAGTAATAATAAACATTTTTGATAGATCGCGCCGACAACCACGCAGTAGGTGGTCGGTCCACTTAATACCAGAGCCCGAGGCTCTATAAGTCAATGATTATCTGCTCTTAAGTTTCAGATATTCCTACAAAGTAAACATTTTATAATACCTTCATTTGCATACAAAACAGATACAAGTATACATTTAAATACGGGTTTCTCAAACATTATTATTAAGGCGGCTCCGTGGCGCAAGCGGTTAGACGCTCGCCTCTCACCGCTGGGGTCCCGAAATCAAGTCTCGGTTTCTCCATGTGGGTTTCGTGTTGGACGAAACAACATTTGGCTGGTTTTTCTCGGGGTTTAAGTGTTTTCGTTTGTTTTCGAAGTGTACAAGAATGATCCTTTTCGTCCTGAAAGGGGGCCTTGGGGAATTATTATTTTATCTCTTAATTATATATCTTATCGTTAACAATCTCAGACAATGAATTGACAGCCAGTATGCGACCTAAATATCTTTGAGGGTCATCTCTCTCGCTAAGAATATTTGAGGGTGATTTCATTATTCGCTTTTATTATTCCGTTATGTCTTCAACACTGGAGGGGAATAATTATTTTTTTCTAAATTTCCTACCGTATGCACTCTCAAAAAGTTTCACGTAATCCTATTATCACACAAAATAAAGGAAAATAAATCATGCTCAGGTTATAAAGCTATCTATTAAATACTTATCTTAAATCAATAATATTTATGATTTCTCTTTCTTGAAAATAAATGGAAAAGAAAAATTCTACTGAAATCTTCAAAAGCATTTAAACGTTACAGCTGACATTACTTTTGACAATTTTGGATTACAACTATGTTACGATAAGTTTGACAAGTTCTATCTTCTACTGGATATGTTAAAAAAAATTATTTGGTCATTTGCTAAACCATTCAGCTACCCCGGAAACCTTACGCAGTAGTAGCGCTCTGGAAGTCCTGTTCTCCGGTAAAATAAGGATAGAGGAAAGTTTAACTCAATAATAAATCAGCCACACAAATTCCTGATTTGTAACGTTTAGGTTCCGACTTCTCGAATGCAAGTGAAAGTTGTAGGGGTGATTCATGGTTGTTATTCGCACGTTCAGATTTTTAAACAAGTATGTATCCTAAATATATAGTTCCTTGTGAGAGCGAGGAGGTGAAGAGAGATTAATTATTGATTATTCGCTTAATTAGTCGATATATTAAATACTAGATCAAGGATGATATTTAGTGATTACTATTTCCTATATAAAAATTATATATAACTTATAATGTCAACTCCAACTGGAAGTTTGGAGAAAAAATGTATTGTTGTTAATGATTGGAATTTATTTACGGGCTGTTAATACCAAATAGACCATTACTAAAAGATGAGTAAAATAATTAGAACATCTTTAATAATAAATCAAATTTTAATTAGAACAACTATAATAATAAATTATTTTTAATTAGGACCTCCACAATAATAATAAATTAATTTTACTTCAATAATTTAGAAATAATTCAGTTACTTAAAGCAAATACATATTTAGGAGATTCTATTAGAACATATGTAATAATAAGTCAAATCTTAATTAGAACAACTATAATAATAAATTATTTTTGAATAGAACACCTACAAAAATAATAAATTAATTTTACTTCAATAATTCAGTCACTTAAATAAAATATTTAGAAGGTTCTATTATAGTAATTTAAATATTCCTTCAGAGGCGTTTAAATTTTACAGAATATAGTATAATGGGTTCGTAATCCTATCAGAATATTATTAAATCTGATTATCCCACCTTTATTACGAAAGGGCATTACTAATTAATAGGTAGCGTGTCGAGGAAAATATAGGAATTCATGAAGTGAGATCAGGATTTCTAGAAGAATTTAGCACACTTATTCTTTGACATAAATCAAAGCCATTGACACGGTTTACAAAACACTTTAATATAACTATAAGAACAGGTTCAACACTAATTTAACATATTGTCAGTAGGCTACATATGAAAAATGCGTAGATAGAACTTGACAAATAGACTAGGAATTTGGAAGCACCATTTAGTATTAAATTAGCTTAAGAGAGAAATATAGGCTCATTTTTGCTTAAGTGTGATTATAATTTAAATTTGAACATTCCTGGTAGAATTGAAAACTCTACTTACGTAATTGCCCTTGTTGGGCGCTGACATGTCCTGGGACGCTGTCCGGAACCTCCCTGTCCGAACTCTGCCGAAGACTGACTGATCTCCTTCTTTGACTCCTGCAGTTTATATATATATATATATATTTCTAGTTTTGTTATTATCTAAAATATTTCCCCAAATTGAATTTATTTCGTCTGTTTCGCAACCTCCCTCGAGGTTTTTTAAAACTCCCCTGTCTCATAAAATAGCTATTCCATTAACTTGGGTATGTTTCATTTGTGTTGATGGTTATCTCAACTTAACTTTCCTTTCAAGGGTTTGTTTTAAAAACTCTTGTCTCGCGAAATAAGCTAAACTATTTCCTTATAATTTAAAGTCCTTCGGCATATTTTTTTATCATTATTTTTCGTTTTCTTATATTAATTAAATATTTATTTAAATTTTCCGCTAATTATTTTTTGTCTCATTATAACAATTATTATTATTATTATTAAATAAATCGCCCTTGGATATAGTCGCTTTACAGGAAGTTAGGTGGCCAGGAAAAGGTAGTCAGGAATCAGGAAGCTTTGAATTATACTACGGGGGTGCAGAAAGACCTGCATTTGGAACCGGTTTTTTAGTCAGAAGGAGGATCCTGTCCGCTATCCGAGATATTAACTTTGTTACTGATAGGATATCATACATAATTCTAAAGGGTAAACGACATGATTTTATAATTGTAAATGTACATGCCCCCACAGAAGATAAAGATGACAAGATCAAGGATGAGTTCTATGAAGAATTAGAATGCGTATTTGATAGCCTTTCACGATATCAGATGAAAATTGTCTTAGGAGATTTTAATGCAAAAGTGGGGCGGGAAGATATATTCAAACCAACAATAGGCAAATTCAGTATTCATGAAGATAGTAACGACAACGGGGGTAGATTAGTCACATTTGCCACATCGAAGAATCTCATTGTTAAGAGCACAACATTTCAGCATAAGGATTTTCATAAATACAACTGGACGTCCCCAGATGGAGAAACTCGGAACCAGATAGATCATGTATTAGTGGATAAACGCTGGCACAGTAGCATCATCGATGTTAGATCAGTTAGAGGGACAGACTGCAATTCGGATCATCATCTGGTCAGAGTGAAAATCAGACAACGGCTATCGCTTATGAGAGGAACAAACGCTAAAGATGATTTTGTAAAATTTGAATTAAGAAATTTGAAAAATGATGAAATGCGGCAAGAATACCAAATCAAAATTGCTAATAGATTTGAAGTACTGGAATCTTCAGATGACAATGTAGCAAACGAAGAAGAAACTGATATAAATAAAGAATTGGAGGCTATAAGAGATACTATTAAATTGTCAGCATCAGAAAGCATTGGTTGTTTAAAAAAAAGGCAAAACAAGAAATGGTTTGATGAGGAATGTGCCGACATTGTAAAGAAAAGAAAGCTAGCAAAAATGAAATGGTTACACGAGCCAAATGAGGTAAATTTACAGCAATTGGGTAGTATTTAGACGGGAAACCACCAAGTTACTAAAGAGTAAAAAGAGGGAATATTTGAGAGAGAAGATTAATGATCTTGAAATGAACGCAAAAAATAGGAACTCTAGAGAATTATATCAGGGAATTAGTATAGAGAAGAAAGGGTTTCAGGCTACAACAAACATAATTCGGAATGAAAATGTGGATATGATTGCAGATTGCAGGAGTATATTAAATAGATGGAAAGGTTACTTTAATCAGCTATTAAATGTACATACAGAACAGGACATTGAGGAAGATAAGTTACAGACAGCAGAAATGCTAGTCGCAGAGCCACGTGCATTAGAGGTTGAAATGGCGATTGAAAAATTGAAGATGTATAAAGCATCAGGTTCAGATGAGATCCCAGCAGAACCGATAAAATCAGGGGCAGAAAAATTGATGGACAAGATACACTGGTTTCTTAGTATGATTTGGGAAAAAAAAGCTCTTCCAGATGAATGGAAGGAATCAATTATCGTACCAATTTATAAGAAAGGAGATAAAACTGATTGCAACAACTACAGGGGCATCTCATTACTTTCAACTTCGTACAAAATTCTAACAAATATATTAGTCCCTATATTGATGACATTCTAGGAGATCATCAATGTGGATTTAGAAGAAACAGGTCTACAACAGATCAGATTTTTAGTATAAGACAGATTTTAGAAAAGAAATGGGAATATAATGGTACTGTACATCAACTATATATAGACTTCAAAAAAGCATATGATTCAATTAAGAGAGAGAAGTTATATAGTATCCTGCTGGAGTTTGGAATTCCTAAAAAGTTAGTTAGACTTATACGAATGTGTCTAAATGGCACAAAGACTAGGGTGCGTGTAGGCAAACTGTTTTCGGACACTTTTGAAATCCAGAATGGGTTGAAGCAAGGAGATGCATTATCTCCTCTACTATTTAATTTTGTACTAGTGCATGCCATTAAATCTTTAGAGAATGAGGAAGGCTTACAACTCAATGGTATTAATAAGCTGTTAGTTTATGATAATGATGTAGTATTATTGGCCGATAGCGAGGAGATACTAAAGGACAGCACAGACTATTGAGTAACACTAAGAAATTAGGACTGGAAGTAAATATCAATAAAACTAAATATATGGTCACACGTAGAAATTCATTATATAATGGAAATGGACTGCTAATGACAAATGAGGGAAATTTTGAGGAAGTGGCTGAATTCAAATACCTAGGAACAATAATCACAAATAGGAATGAGATGCACAAGGAAATTAAACATAGGCTCAATTCTGGAAATGCGTGCTATTATGCATTGCAGAGACTCTTGATGTCCCAACTCCTTTCAAAAAACGTTAAACTGAAAATATATAAAACTATTATTCTACCAGTTATATTATATGGGTGCGAAACATGGACTCTTACGTTAAGGGAGGAAAAAATATTACAAGTATTTGAGAATAAAGTACTTAGGAAAATTTTTGGACCAAAGAGAGATGAACAGACAGGTAAATGGAGAAGACTACATAACAATGAACTACATGGTCTTTATAGGTAACCAGATATAATAAGAAGAGTTAAGTCTCGTAGACTGCGATAGGCAGGACATGTGGCACGCATGGGGATTGAAAGACTTGTAGGAAAACCAGAGGGAAAACGCCCAGTTGGTAGACCAAGAATGAGGTGGGAGAATAATATTAACTATGATTTGAGGGAAGTAGATTCTACAGGGAATAATTGGAAAGCATTAGCTCAGGATAGGGATGTATGGAGAGCTTATGTCCGCGCGGCCATGATCCTACGGGTTCGATAGTGCCAGTGAGTAAGTATTATTATTATTATTATTATTATTATTATTAATCTGAATGGTCTATATATTATATTGATTCAAAAACTGGACTGTTGCTTTAAGAGAGGAGAAAATATAGCGAATATTTGAGAATAAAATTCTTAGGAAAATGTTTGTACCAAAGAGAGATGAACAGACTGGTGATGGGAGAAGACTGCAGTATAGTGAGCTAGATGGTCTTTATAGGAAAACAGGTATAAAAGAAAAGTTAAGCCTCATATACTTCGATTGACAGGACATGTGGCAAGAATGGGGAAGGAAAAAGGAGCTAGAAAACTCCTTGTAGGAAAACGGGAGACAGAGACATAGAGAGAGAGGGGGAGGGGGGAGAGAGAGAGGGGGGGGGGAGAGAGAGAGAATGAGAGAGAGGGAGAGAGAGAATGAGAGAGAGGGAGAGACCTGTAGGTAGGCCAAGAATGAGGTGGGAGAATAACAATAACCATGATTTAAGGGAAGTTGATAATACACGGAATGATTGGAAAACATTAACTCAGGATTAGGGTGTATATAAGCCTTCTGTCCGCGCAGCCACGAACCTATGGGTTCGATAGTGCCGGTGAGTTAGTTTAGTTAATATTTACAATGTAATACTCCAAAACAGCATTAAAAAGTATTACAAAGAATGTCCTTTACAATCCGACCGTTGAGATGTCACTACAAAATTCAAGATGAACATGGTTGTTTAATATGCAAGGTAAATCCTGGCCACAAAATATCTTCTCTCTACAACTGCAGAGCCGGCCGCGGTGGACTAGTGATTATGCTCCTCGCCTCTGGCTCCGAGGGTCGCGGGTTCAAACTTGGCTGGGGTCGATGGATTTTTAGGAAGGAAAATCCAAGGAGCAAGTCCTCCGGGAGGGATAATAAGCAGTGGGTCCCTAGACCGAAGATTTTTAAGCTTGTAAAAGACCCTTAAGCCCGAATAAAGCAAAATTTACCGATCTCAACGTCCTAGTAATATCTTAGTTGCCTGTTAGATGTCTCATTGAGTCGGTGAGTTGACCGTATGCCATTCATGACATCTGTGAGCAAATAAGGCAACTAAAAATTAACTTGGTCTAGAAATTCCTTACAAAGGAGAGGCTATGACTCAACAATGGGCTACGCTATTATAGAAAAAGTTTTTTTTTTAGATTTTAAAGTGGTCTTCTTATTGCCTTCTTTCATCGTTTATTAAATCCATCCGGTATTTTATTCGTAGGCGTTTTAGCATTGTACAATTAATTCATACGAGCAAGGAGTTAGCTGATGAACCTGGACGACATGGATATTTTTAATGAAAGTTCTCTTCCTTTAGCCCTTGACGAACCAATAACTAACTGCAGGGGACCTCACAGCCCGGCGCACTGAACCCGAGTTTTATAACTAGGTTGTTGCTATTCCCATAACTTTTTCCTACCTGACTTGGAACAGAACATATAAAATAAGAAACAGTGTAATTAAACAAAAGATGGATGTTCAAACTTCAATTGTAGATTTCAAAAAAATAAAACGGTATTTTTACTCTTTACCTCCATGGTGAGACAGGCCTAAAGGCCCTTAGTCTACCAGCCGGCTGCAGGCCTCATATCTACATGGGTCAATCACGATCATCCAGTCAATGTAGGAGTGACATTGATCAGCATTTCGGGTCCCCAGCCGTTATAGGTGTTTTTCTCGACCTGGAGCCGCAACTTATTGTATACCTCGGGATGCTGGGTGGTCACCGGCCCCATTCTGGCCGAAATTCCATGAGAATATTTATTTCCCCATGGAAACTTGAACCAGCGCAAGTCCGGTAACTCTGCGCCAAGGCATTTGCCTTAATTGCTGGGTTCCGCCGCGGGGATATTAAAACGGCATGGTCATGCGAAAAGTGACAGAAGACAGATTCCTTAGAAGAATACTAGAATAAGTGCCACTTGATACAAGACAGCTGCCAAAAAATAACGTGGATTGATAGTGTTTTCAGCAGCATGATGTAAAAGGATTGGGCGATGGAAATTGGAATGACGGAGAAATGTGAAGGAGAATGACAATAGATTAATTGGGTGCAGGAAGATGTTCTAAATAAATAAAGATTTTAAATTGTTTAGATTTTCATCGGATAATTCTATCAACTTCATTGTCGGTTTATGAATATCCGGGAGAAGACCCATTCTATGCGATTTTTCTCCATTTAAAATGTATCTTTTTAATAACGCCTTGTTTCTCCAAACTGGTCTAATGCAACTACGAAAGATAAAAATAATGCAAAAAAGTTAATACTTCCTCCAGTAATGACCACGTATACTTAAAACTGCTTTGTTAAATTGCACTATCTCTTAACAACTGGTGCTACCGGTTTTGGTCCGCTCTTGGAATTCACCTCGGGCGCGAATCTCATGAAAATGATCCTGTCCTTGTACCAGCATCACCTCGTCTTCTACCTGCTCAACGTACGTCCGGTTTTAATCAGCCAACCTTACTACTGTTCTGACAAAATCTCCATTCCATGGATATGCACTGATTAGTAACTAAGTGTACACATTTAAAAACGAAGCAGAAATTAAAAATATGAGATAATTCTATTAAATAAGAAAACCGATTAAGAAATACGATTATTTCTTTTTAATGGTTAATTTCAGTTTATTATGAGATATAATAAAAATGTCAATGACATTGTTTAGAGCGAGAAGATATAAATTAAGTGTGTTATGCATCAATCGGCTAAGCGCCATTAAAAATATATTTTGATGCCATCTGTTGCACTGGTAAGTGCACACTTTTAGCGCCAAATCTTTAAATATAGCCTTATTATTAAACAAAAATGTAAATGTCATCAGTCCTATCAGAGATTCTGTGTTTTGCAACAAACGGCTATGAAATTAGATCTTCATAAATACCAATTTAAATTTTGTATCATGCAGCTTAGCGCCAAATGTTCCCGTTCTTATATTGTTGATGCTTAACTAAGTATTGTTGGTTTGGCGCTACAATAAATAGTGAAGATTGTCAAGTCAGTGTGATGCTTTAACGTAAATGGCATCCAGAGCTCAGAAAAAATTAGATATGGTTTATACAGTGGCGTGCTACCCAGCACTGCTGGGATAATTAGTATATTCAACATTTTGGATTAAAATAAACTAATAGATGTACCAAATTTCATTCAAGTCAATTACCGTGAACATTAAATTTCAAATTTCCCGCCATCTTTCGCATTCGGCTTGACGGAGCTTCCTGTGTTCACATTACCAGCTACTAAATTACAGATTAATTCACGCAGTGTATTTCGATGCGTGGCTAATAGACCATCGATAACCCACACTAGTGGGTTATCGATGCATTAGACAAATCTTGTGACGAAGTCATTGAATACCAGCTAGCTGGGCCTGACGCCATAACTCGAAAGCGAAATATACATGTTGATCGATAGCCATAAGGTCGAATGAAGTTTCGATCTATCGATTGATGAATCATTCCTTTCCTGATGAGAGACGAGAAATGCGATTGGTTCATTTGTAAAGTACCAGTATCTCAATAACATAATTTTCGAATTAATATTTTTATATTCATAATACATGATGATGATGATATTCATAATACATAAAAGGAACTAGGAAGGAGACACTTTAAAATTTTATAAAACAATGGCGGTTCCAACATTACTGTATGGGTCTTAACCAAAAGCCAAGAACGAATAGAAACGTCAGAAATGAGGATTCTGAGGAGTGTGGCTGGCTATACAATAACAGATCGAAAACGAAATGAAATATACGAAGTGAACTAAATATATTCAAACTTTTTTAAAAAATTATTATTCACTGAGAGTAATTAATATTGCAATTGCAAAAAAATCGACGAACATAAAAAGAATATCAGTACACCAGGTGCAGAACTTTCAGTAATCAGTGAACACATAGTTAATCAAAATCATAAAATGAAATGGAATGACATAAAAATTTTACACAAAGAAAATAATTACCAAAAAATATTAATAGCAGAAATGGCCTATATAAAAAAGAACAAAATAAAGCATTAAATAAACAAAACGATTTAAATGAATGGTGTGGAACATATGATTCCCTGCTAAAATATTTTTAATTATAAATTGAAATTTTAAATTTATACATTTAAATTTGTATACATATATTCATAAAAAAATAATTGTCTTGGTGATGGTAACTATGTACAATAAATTTATAAACAA
Source organism: Diploptera punctata (assembly GCA_030220185.1). Lineage (NCBI taxonomy): Eukaryota > Metazoa > Arthropoda > Insecta > Blattodea > Blaberidae > Diploptera > Diploptera punctata. The sequence continues at coordinate 1,295,419 of JASPKZ010008368.1, forward strand.
CCATGTCTTGAAAATAATCTCACAACAGGAGATTGAAACGTCGACACAATAAATTTATGTTTTGACTGAGATAACGTTTATTTTTTTTTTTTTGTAATTATAGTATACTCAAACTATTAGATGGAATTGCACAATACAGAGATGAATGGATTGACCACATCTTTAGGATGGATAAGAATAGAATTCCGAAATATAATACAATAATGGATCAAAGGCGAAGTGAGGATATACGAAGAGAACTGAATATAATCAAACTATTACATAGAATTACACAATACAGAGATGAATGGATGGACCAGATCAATAGAATGGATAACAATATAATTCCGAAACAGATTCTTCATTACGAACCACTAGGTCGAAGAAATGTTGGAAGACCCAGTAAAATAAGGATAGACCAATTCTAACATGAGATCGGAATAGACCAGCAGGTCTAGTCCTTGATGATATTCATAATACAGTATTTGATTTATGCAAGTTATATTTTTTTACAAAATACAGAGAAACAATATAAAATAAAATTATGTGGTATTCTTTGTCAGCTATAGCAACCTATTAATTTAAGAAGTCTTATTTATATCATGTAATTGAATAACTCAACAATTGAACGATTGCGAACGTGTATATATTTTTTGTGGAAATCAACCGTTCAAGTAGGCCTAATTTAATATCGGCACTGAGTTTTTTTTGTTTGTTTTTTTGCGAATGCGCTATTAATTTGCTTTCAGGAGTTTTAGTGTTACTGATAAATATGATTTGTTAAATTACTAAAAATGGAATTGAGTGATTACATAATATACACTACCGACCCATTTTAAGTGAGTAACAACATAAGAATAAAGAAATCAGGCGCTTGTCAATTCAGAGGTCATTTGTAACAGGCGCTGAATTAGGAGATCCACTGAAGATCAGTTAGTAAAATTTGTTCTATTTTTCTTTTTGTGAAATAAAAAGTATATTTTTTTCTAAATTTGTTCTATGATAATTTTAATACATACATTTCTAATGTGAATCATTCATATTAAAAACATGAGATAAATTATATGTATTATTATTTAATGTTGTTCCACTTAATTTTAAGTACTGTTCATAGTTACATAATCACATTATTTAGTCATGTATATGCCTTTTTTAAAACGTATTATAGTTCCAAATAAAAATTTAGTGATGGGTGTCTATCTATATTTTTTACCCCAAGGTATAAAAAAATTGATTTCACGAAATTATTACAGAATGCCTGTTTTTTTTTTCGTTTTGTGTGTGTGTGTGTTTTTTGTATGTATAGTAATTGTATGAATAAATTGGATTTATTTAGAAAACATTATTAATTTAATGTAATATGTAGACTATGAAGTATTAGAAAAACAATACAATATAATATAAACACATACCAATAATATACAAACACTACTAATATTATGATACAATATTTTAAATCAACATTGTATACGCATTACCCTGACTCTTGGCTGATTGTACATAATAAAATATCCCATACTATTAGGCCTACGCATCAACAGTGTGAACGCCCGCTTGCGGCACTTAACTGATTAATGCAGAACGATTATGAAACCATTATCATTTCGTCTAAAGTGCAGCATTGGGATATTGAGCGTTAAAATAATATAAATTGTTTTTGCCCATACAGTACGAATCAGTATAAATATACAATATAATCTAATAAGCGATTATTAACTCAGATATCATTAAATAGCTTTTGCTAGAGTTCAAATGTAAAAAAAAAAAATAAACATATTTTTCTGGGAACTTACTAAATTGCGCATAGCCGTTTGTTGCATAATGTCGTCCAATTAGTTCCTGCTGAACTTTGGAATTCCTACAACTAGAACTAGGCTTACTGATAATACTTACTTACTCACCGGCACAATCGAACCCTTAGTTTCAAGCCCGCGCGGACATCCCTATCCCGAGCTAATGCTTTCAAATCATTCCCTGTATAATCTACTTCCTTCAAATCATAGTTGATATTATTGTCCCACCTCGTTCTTGGTTTACCAACCGGGCGTTTCCCCTCTGGTTTCCTACAAGAAGCTTCCATGCACGTCATTCATTCCTCATACGTGCCACATGTCCTGCACATCGCAGTCTATGATACTTAATTCTTCTTTATTATACCTGGCTTCCTATAAAGACCATGTAGTTCATTGTTAAGTAGTCTTCTCCATTTACCTGTATGTTCATCTCTCTTTGGTCCAAAAAAATTCCTAAGTGCTTTATTCTCAAATATTCGTAATCTCCTTTCCTCCCTTAAAGTAAGAGTCCATGTTTCGCATCCATATAATAACTGGTAGAATAATAGTTTTATAATATTTTCATTTTAACGTATTTTGAAAGGAGATGGGACATCAAAAGTCTCTATAATGCATAATAGTATGCATTTCCAGAATTGAGCTTATGTTTAATTTCTTTGTGCATCTCATTCCTAATTGTGATAATTGTTCCTAAGTATTTGAATTCAGCAACTTCCTTAAATTTTTCCTCATTTGTTCATTAGCTGTCTGTTTCCATTATATAATCTATTTTCATGTGTGACCATACATTTAGTTTTATTGATATTTACTTCCAGTCCTAATTTCTTAGTATTATTCAATAGTGTGTGCGTGTTGGCCTTTAGTATATCCTCGCCATCGTCCAATAGTACTACATCATCAGCATAAACTAACAGCTTATTAATACCATTGAGTTGTAGGCCTTCTTCATGCTCTAAAGATTTGATGGCATGCTCTAGTACAAAATTAAATAGGAGAGGAGATAGTGCATCTCCTTGCTTTAATCCATTGTGGATTTCAAAAGTATCCGAAAACTGTTTGCCTACACGCCACCCTGATCTTTGTGCCATTTAGACATATTCGTGTAAGTCTAACTAACTTTTTAGAAATTCCTAACTCCACCAGTATACTATATAACTTCTCCCTCTTAATTGAATCGTATGCTTTTTGAAGTCTTATGTTTAGTTGGTGTACAGAACCATTATATTCCCATTTCTTATCTGAAATCTGTCTTATACTAAAAATATGATGTGTTGTAGACCTGTTTCTTCTAAATCCACATTGATGATCTCCTAGAATGTCATCAATATAGGGAGTAAGTCTGCTTACTAATATATTTGTTAGAATTTTGTACGAAGTTGAAAGTAATGAGAAGCCTCTGTAGTTGTTGCAATCAGTTTTATCTCCTTTCTTATAAATTGATACGATAATCAATTCTTTCCATTCATCTGGAAGAGCTCCATTTTTCAAAATCATACTAAGCAACCGGCTTATCTTATCCATCAATTTTTCTCCCCCTGATTTTATCAGTTCTGCTGGGATCTCATCTGAACCTGATGCTTCATATAATTATCTTCAATTTTTCTATCGCCATTTCTACCTCTAATGCACTTCTTTCTGAGACTAGCATTTCTGCTGCCTGTAAATTATCCTCAATGTCCTGTTCTGTATGTACATTTAATAGCTGATTAAAGTAACTTTTCCATCTATTTAATACACTCATGGAATCTGCAATCATATCCTCACTTTCATTTCGAATTATGTTTGTTCTAGCCTTCTCCATCCTAATTCCCTGATATAATTATCTAATGTTCCTGTTTTTTGAATTCATTTCAAGATCATCTCTCTCAAATATTCCCTCATTTTACTCTTTAGTAACCTGGTGGTTTCCCGTCTAATACTACCCAATTGCTCTAAATTTACCTCATTTGGCTTGTGTAGCCATTTCATTTTTTCTAGCTTTCTTTTCTTTACAATGTCGGCACATTCCTCATCAAACCATTTCTTGTTTTGCCTCTTTTTTAAATAACCAATGCTTTCTGATGCTGACAATTAAATAGTATCTCTTATAGCCTCCCATTTTTATTTATGTCACTTTCTTCTTCGTTTGCCATATTGTCATCTGAAGGTTCCAGTACTTCAAATCTTTTAGGAATTTAGATTTGGTATTTTTGTCGCATTTCATCGCTTTTCAAGTTTTGAATTCCAATTTTTCGGAATCATCTTTAGTATTTGTTCCTCTCATAAGCGATAACTGTTGTCTGATTTTCACCCTGACCAGATGATGATCCGAATTGCAGTCTGTCCCTCTAACCGAATTAACATCGATGTTGCTACTGTGTCAGCGTTTGTCCACTAATACATGATCTATATGGTTCCGAATTTCTCCATCTGGAGACGTCCAGGTGTATTTATGAACATCCTTATGCTGAAATGTTGTGCTTTTTGATGTGGCAAAGCTGACGAATCTAACGCCATTGTCATAACTATCTTCATGAAGACTGAGTTTGCCTATTGTTGGTTTGAATATATCTTCCAGCCCCACTTTTGCATTAAAATCTCCTAAGACAATTTTCATATGATATCGTGAAAGCCTATCAAATACGCATTCTAATTATTCATAGAACTCATCCTTGATCTTGTCATCTTTATCTTCTGTGGGAGCATGAACATTTACGATTATAAATTCACGTCGTTTACCCTTTAGAATTACGTATGACATCTTATCACTGAGAAACTTAATATCTCGGATAACGGACAAGATCCTCCTTCTGACTAAAAAAAAAACCGTTCCAAATGCAGATCTTTCTGCATCCCCATAGTATAATGCAGAGCTTCCTGATTCCTAACTACCTTCTCCTGGCCACCTAACTTCCTGTAAAGCGACTATATCCAAGGGTGATTTATGTAATTCCCGGGTTAATATCCCTAGTGCCCCGCTATTGTATAAAGTCCTAACATTCCACTGATAAAACTACTATGATAAACTGCAATACAAACGATACATTTGTAATAGTGGAATTGACGGACGATATTTAAACTAAAAACATTGTCTAAAGTATTGAAGAGTACAGTCCGTCACGCAGGAACTGCGTAAACTAAGAAAATTCCTCAACAGGTCGAATTTTTAATTCAATTTTGCTGCTTTACGGAATATATATTCGTTTTAATTCTTCTTCTTCCTTTCATATGATAGACCTAGTTGTCTGTTACGGTCTCAATCCAACTTTGAAGGGTGTGCGCAATGATCTCTTGCCTGGTGGCTGGTAATTTAAGATTTGATATGGTATTCTTGTTCTGCTCATTCTTCTTATGTGAGATTTCCAGTTGTTTCTGTATTTTTGCACACTCCTTGATTGATTTAATTTTAATTAAATCATAGCCTAATATATCCAGTTTACGTTGCGAGAAAAAAAGGCTGCCACTAGAGCGATTTTTAAATTGGGCCTACGGTTTTCAAGTAAACCCCTTTCAATAGTAAAATTTTATAAGTAATACTTTTTTAATGGCATATACCGAGATTTGTTGCAAAAATCTAAAATTGCTGCAGATAGAGCGTTTTCTAAATTTTTGGTTTCAGATGCATCCCCAATCGTAATGATCCTATTTTTCTGGTTCATTGACTTGACCTGACATTTTTAATTTATTGCTATATCCCGAGTTTGATCTTGTTCTTGTATCTTGTAAGCCCATGTTTCCCTTAACAGAGATTTAGGCGCTTTCCCCTACAGGGAAGAATTTGAACCATACTAATTTAGTTACACTTGTTTTCGTATAGATGTCATTTGAGTGGTCCGTGGTCAGCGTTCCGCCTCATATTGACATCTAGGATACCAAGGTAGGGCTAGGAGGGGAAAATTAGGTACATTTTGCTTAGAGACCTTTTCATTCAGGCTTAAGGATCTTTTACGAGCCTGAAAATCTTCAGACTCGGGACCCACGACTTAAAAGTCCCTCCAGGAGGACTTGCTCCTTGGATTTCTCCATCCTAAAAAAATCCATTGACCCCGGCCGGGTTTGAACGCGCGACCCTCGGGACCAGAGGCAAGGAGCATAACCACTAGTCCACCGCGGCCGAGTTTGATACCGAAAAAAAATAGCCCTAAATCATTAAAAGACAGATACAGATATATATATATATATATATATATATATATATATATATATATCATCGGTTGATTGATGTCTTTGACATCGTCCTATTCCTAATAGCCAATTTTGTGGGTCCATCCAATCTCCTAGTTGTAGATGTTTTTCCTTCATGTAAGCCTATAAATCTATTCCCTGGCTCCAGGAGGTTTTAAAAGACAATTTTAGATTATACTGTATTAAAACTCAGCAGTTAAGATGGTACGGACATGTCCAGCGAATGGAAGATGATCAGCTATCAAAATGTGTTTTCAATTGAACACCTGAGGGAATACGAGCCAGAGGAAGACCTATATATATATATATATATATATATATATATATATATATATGAAAAGAAAAATTAATTCCTGAACCGGAATTTGAACCAGGGACCTCTAATCCTATACGTTAGTGCGTTATCCACCATGCTATCCAGGCATCCAAGTGCAAACATTAATTGTTCTTCCTTATGTATAATTCTGAAATCATAAGAGACAGAGGGAAGCTTCTATAACAAGAAAGCGTTTTAATGAGAATATGTTTACTTTATATCAGTGACGCTTTTTTATTTCGATGTTACAATTTATATATATATATATATATATATTGATGATCATTCTTGGCATTTACTACATAAGATTAATGAAGATTTGTATTTTTTAAATAGTTTCACGAGAACAACAAACTTCAATAGCCAATCGCTTGGGAATTTGCGACAAAAGTATGAGTTATGTCGTTGGTTTCTTCCATTACCCAATCTTCGTATTGTTTGTAATTTAACTGTATTTTATAAACGTTTCAGTTGTAAGTTTTCTCCAATTGACGTTATTCTTCGTTGGCCAGTTCTCTGTACGTCCCCCTCCACTTCCAGTCTCACGCAGGTCACTCGCACTTTCCCACGTGATTACAAAACTTATTATCGTTCCAACAATACAAATATCCAAACTATTACTGTTACCTCTGGCGATTATTTCGATAAGCTAGTACAGTACTGTTAACGCTAATTTTGTATTCTGAATATTTTCTTGGTACTATTAGGAGATACAGAGTGCTTACACGCTCACTCTATTGTGTAACACTAAGAAATTGGGACTGGAATTAATTGCAATAAAACTAAATATATGTTCACAAATAATAATTTTATAGTTATATAAAATAAATGGACAGTTAATGACAAATAAGGGAAATTTTGAAGAAGTGACTGAATTCAAATACCTAGGAACAATAATTACAAACAGGAATGAGGTGCACAAAGAACTTAAACATAGGTTCAAATTCTGAATAAGCATGCTATTATATATTATAGGGACTCTTGGCCAAACTTCTCTAAAAAAAAGATGAACTGAATATATATATACAACTGTTATTTTCCCAGTTATGGATGCGAAACGTGGGCTCTTACTTTAAGGGAGGATAAAATATTACGAGTATCTGAGAATAAAGTTCTTAGGAAATTTTTTGACCAACCGAGATGAACATACAGGTGCATGAAGAAGACTATGATCTTCATAGTAAATCAGATATAATAAGAAGAGTTAAGTGTCGTAGACTGTGATAGGTAGAATAGGTATGTGGCATGAATGGGGAGGGGAGAGGAGCTTGGAAAATTTATCATGAAATTTCGGTCAGTATGTTATCTGAGTCCAGCTATCATCGAGAGAAATTTAAGTAGTTACAATAGTTAGCGGCTCCAGTTGAGAAAACCAGTTATAACAGCTGAGGGATCCGACATGCTGACCGCATATACCCCTGTACTGGCTAGATGATGGCCCATCTCTGAGATTAACAGATGTGAATGTGATGGCTGGAGTATACTGTAGTCCAAGGGTCGTCTAGGCTTGTCAAGCCATTGATTTTTTTTTTATTCTTACAATAAAGATTAGGTTAATCCTGCTATGGGTAAGAGGTGAGGGGGAACTAAAAATAGCTCACAACGAGGGAATGGCGTCTGTACCCATATTGGGCGGCCACAACTTCGTTAAGTCTTCAACGGTCAAGTAATAAGCAGAACTAAACTTGTAAGCTTGAAGAGCGGATGAAGCAGCCTTCCCTGGGGGGGGGGGGGGGAGCATGTTTGGAGGCTCAGAGGGAGCAGCCCTTTCACCATCCTTGTCCTGCGAAGCTTCCAGGAGACATTATTTTACTGAAAAACTACAAAGAAATCAGCCAGAATGTCGGAACCTAGCTGATGTTTTATGAAGTCGGAACGGGCAATTGTCTAATCCTAGGAATGATGATGATGTTGACTATTACAATCATCTGTACATAGTTAGTTGTATATACATATATAGTAGCAGCAGCTTCTTTATGGAAACTCATAATGTTGAGTTCTCCCAATTTTTTTTTAACTAAAGCACCGAGTACAGAAAAATAGAAACTGTACAAGAGAATACATGGCTTACAGATCCAAGACAATGTTCAAGATCCAGTATGAGCTTAGAAGTTAAAGCGTTTATAAATAAGGATGAAATACAATAACTTAGAAATAATAGTTTCGTGGCGAATGGAGAAAACTATATAACAATGAGCTACATGGCCTTTATATGAAACCAGATACAAGAACAGTTAAGTCTCGTAGAATCCGATGGGTAGGTCATGTGGCACGAATGGGGAATGAAAGTGGAGCATGGAAGCTTTTTGTACCAACGTCCAGTTGGTAGACCAAGAATGAGGTGGGATAGTAATATTAACCAGCTTTGCGGAAAATAGATTATACAGGGAAAAATGGAAAACCTTAGCTCTGGATAAGGATGTATGGAGAGGTTATTGTCCGCGCGGGCATGAACCTAAGGGCTTGATAGTGCCAGTGAGTTAGCTATATATTAATATAGTTTCGTTATTTTAAAACTGTTATCGACAAGTTTAAAGTAGCCCTGAGGAAAGTTGAGAAGTTTTACAATTTCGAAGAATGAAACATGTTTGTGGTTGCAACATCTACCAGTCAAGATACCAAGAAAGGAAGGCGGAGCGGCCATTCATCCTATCCCTGCAGGTCAGCTCTCGTCCATTCATTAACCTCAACAACAACCACTATCTAGAGAGACACCAACCATCCTTTGGTAACACAGGTTCACTTTTGTGAACATACCGTTATATAAATCCTGATTTTAAAATCTCAAAACCGAGCCTGAATGATTTTTAAAATTATAAAATTTAATTAAATTAAAACAAAATATTAAGTCCAACATTTTCATGTACGGTTTTTTTCACATTTCAACAAAAAACATAACCCCACGCGTGATAATGAACACATTCGAGGAACGTAATAAGAAAGTTAATTCACTAGCTAAGATACCATTAATATTTGTAACAAAATTAAATATATGGAAGTTGAAATAAATGAAGATGAAAAGAATGATTTGGAAATAACAAAAGGAATAGTTAAAGTTTCATCTATTATAGCAATGTTGAATGGAATTTTGTGGGATAAACCATATTCAAAGACACTAAAATTCACATTTATAAATCAATAGTGAGAAGTATATTGATCTAGGAAGCAGAAAGGGGCACGCCGTAGCGTAGTGTTTAAGGCACTGCGCTACAAATCGGAAGGTCGAGGGTTCGAGTCCCGGTGGGGTCAGGATTTTTAAACTGACCCAAACCTTCTGGCGGCACTCTAACTGAAATGAGTACCAGACGCTTGTTCTGGGGTAAAGGCGGCCGTCACGCAGGGCTGACAACCCGGCTGACATCAAGTGCCGATTGTCAAGAAAAAGTGGGATCACTTTACCTTTACCTTTAGCAGAAATGTGGACTATAAATACCAAATTAAAGTTGAAATTGCAATTTACAGAAATGGTTTTTTTAAAAAGATCTGCAGATGCTTTAAAGTAGACAGAATCAGACAAAAAAAAAAAACTTTTACGAAACAATTATACAATTTATGGGGGGAAACTACAATGGTTTGGACACGTATAGAGTATGAATGAAGATAGATGGCCAATTAGGAGTTTGGAGTGGATTCCAAATGGGAATAAAATAAGAGGGAGACGTAAGAAGGCATGGATAGAGGGAATTATGAATTTGGTGAAGGACAGGGGACTGCAGGATGGTGACTGGAAGGATAGAGATTAATGGAGAAAGACAATAAAAACTTAATATTGGGCACAGGATGATGTTTTAAAACCTGACTCATTAGCTATAGTTTGGTAAGTTTCGGTTGAAATTCAGGTGCAGACTAAACTCGGACTGTTTCTCGGTTTTTCTCAGTCGTAAGTGCAAATGCTGGATTGAAATTACTTTATTAGGATCCAAATTTCATCTTAATTACCATTTTATAATATCAAAAACAAAACTCCATATACAGCGACAGGCCTATAATGTCTGCTGGCCTCACATCAACATGATCATCCAGCCTATACAGGGGTGACACGTGATCTGCATGTCTTGTTGGTGTTCTCAACCTGTAGCGGCTAAACACTCGCCGTACTTTAAAACGTGTATGTACACAATTTCAAGTCAATCGACCAACTATTTTTCGAGTTTTGTGAGCACGAACATATGCAAACTGATTTTTTAAATATATAAATATCACCTCATTTATTGTGTTGTGGTCTGCAGGTAGCGTGCTGCCTTGTCACGCTGCGGGCCCGGGTTCGACCCCCGGTCCGGGCAGTTTTTCTGGGTGAGGTTTTTATCGGGGTTTTCCTCATCTGTAAGACAAATGTCAGGAAAACTTTAAGGTCCAAACGGGCCCCGAAATCATATGGCCATCATCAGCATCCTTATCATTATCATCACCATCATCCTTCACCGGTATGGAAAGCAACGGGAAGCTATCACACCTACAATTCCCTAGTAAGGCTGCGATTGCAGTGAAGGACCTGCCTTCGGGCAAAATTATTATGGATGGCGGGACCTATATAATTTCGCCAATGTCATAAATTACAAATGTCACCAGGTTCTCTTTATGATATTTCCGGTATTATCTCCTGACATTGGCGAAATTGTAACCCACTTCTTAAGTTGTGGCGCATGGAAGGCGGGGTTAATTTTACCTCGATGCTACGATAGGTGACGAATGACAATGAAGTGCCAGGAGAATCCTTAAACATAAACTTAATCGAAATCCAGACCATGTGCAACCACAGGAATAATCCCCTTTCAGAAAAAAAAAATGTGGTTTGACCGAAAATTGAACCCGGGTCCCCATGAATTGTAGCCAGAAGCTCTGACCACTAACCTATGAGGCTTGTCATATTTTGTCTCTTCTTCTTCAAGTCTTATGTCTATGGGCCTATTACGATTTTACTGATGAATTTTGTATCCAACGTTTCCTTGGACGGCCCAGAGATCTCTTCCCCGTTGGACAATAATGAAGCAAGGCTTTGGGGACTCTATCTGAAATCATTCGTCGCAAATGATCCATCCAGTTATTCTGGTATTTATGTATGTTATTTAATGACTGGTTCTAAACGTAGTTCCTTCAAAACATCATTATTGCGTTTGTAATCCCATATATATCGATTTTATAATTGAATTATGACATTTAGCAATGAAGGCCTAATATGACCTGAAAACAAAAATAAACACCGTCACCAGGATTTGAACCCAGGACTGCTATAAAGTAAAAATTCTCTTTAATTTGCTTACTTGTATAGTAGCCACGAGAGGGCAGTTAGATCGAGATCCCGCTACCTCTTATGATAGAAAATATATATAAAGGAAAAATAAATGTTAGTGCTAGGATGCCTGGATAGCGTAACTGGTAGCGCATTAACGTATCAAGTTAGAGGTCCTGGGTTCAAATCCCGGTTCAGGAGTTTATTTTTCTTTCCATGTCATAAAAATACACACACACATACATATATGTGTGTGTGTATATATATATATATATATATATATATATACACATATTCGCGACATCTAGTAATAATGGAGAATATATATATATATATATATACATATTCGCGACATCTAGTAATAATGGAGAATATATATATATATATATATATATATATATATATATATATAAGAAAGATAAATGTTTGAATTAGATTTGCCTGGGGGTGTAATGGATAGCACACTGGGGTACCCACCCAGAGGCCCGGGTTCAAATCCCGTTCAGGCATTTATTTTTATCATTTCATATATATATATATATATATATATATATATATATCATTATGGATATTTCCGCCGAAGAAAGGGTATAATCGTATAGGTTTTAAAGAAATTACCTACCTATTTCGCAACTGCAGTTGTCATACCGACGTTTTAAACAAATGAGATCTGGTTTCTATTTTGAGGCGTAATTTTGTTTCAGTATGGAGACATCAATTAGCACATGATGCTCAATGCCACTTTTTTTACGCTTATTGTTGTTAATTACTAATTTAACATTGGCCATGTCGGGTCAGACATAACGTCGCCATGTGAACACGGATGAACATAGTTGTGAGGGTCAAATGATACTCAAGTCCGGTTCATAACCAATTTATTCCACTTTCGTCTTTTTGGACGTAGGTACAGCGAACTGCAACTTCTCTTTTAAAGCCTATAATAATTAATATAAATAGCAAACACAAAACAGTTAAGTAACATTTTTTCCTCTGTTTGCCAACCGATTTTATTTTTATGTATTTATTTATTTATTGTTTAGTAGCTATTGACGAGTTTTAGTGTTAATAAAAAAAATGGAAACAGTTAGTTCTGCCGTTTTCAACTGCTAGGAAAACGGAAAATCTCCATGGTGCAAGTGTTGAATTTATTCCAGTAGCCTATGTGGTGTACAAAGGCCATGTCCAAAAAAATATATGCCGTTTTTAACTGCAAGGCACTAAAATCCAGCGACAAACTCCCATTTAACTATAAAGATGTAGTACATCTACATGTGTTAATCACATCCTTCCAGTGTAGGGATGACATATGGTCAGCTTGTCGGGTCCACCAGCCATTGTAGCAGGTTTTCTCAACGTGGAGCCGCCATTTATTGTCACTACTCCTGGATGCTAATTTAAAATACTATCACCCCCATCATCGGTTACACTCCAACATAAATAAACCTATTTTGTGAGGTATAAACATTTCTGGTTCAATTATGATTATGGTAGAATTTTTACCACTTGTATCAATAATTAGCATCTTCTTGTTGATAACAAAAATGTATTACACATTATCAATAAAACCTAAAATACCAAAACAAAATAAAATAGTCAACGCGTTTCGTTAGCGAGGCTATTATTATCAAGCCTAGTTATCGACTGAATAAAAAAAGGCTAAAATGTATAAACACAATATCAGTTACAATAATTCTGATTACGTCACATCACGTGACTGACAGATTAAAAAATATGTATTGATATAATCAACATAATCCTCATTTCCTTTAATTAAAGAATAGAGGACCCCTGTATTATTATTTTTGTAAGCCCTTGTTTTTTCTCAACGAGAATTAGGCGCTCTCCTCCTACAGGGGAGAAATTCAACCATACTAATTTAGTTACACTTGTCTTCGGATAGGTGTCATTGAGTGGCCCTTGGCCACAGTTCCGCCTCATAGTGACATCTAATAAACCAAGTAAATTCGGTAAATTTTGCTTAGAGGCCTCTTTATTCAGGCTTAAGGATCTTTTACGAGTCTCAAAATTTTCAAACTCGGGACTCACGACTTGAAGTCCCTCCCGGAGGACTTGCATCTTGGATTTTTCCATCGTAAAAAAAATCCATGGACCCCGGATAACCACTAGTGCACCGCGGACGATTATGCATTATCTAATATGTTAGTTTGGTGAATTGGATTTTAACAATAACGTGTAAATATAATTCGCAAATCAGGAAACAGCTGGAGGTGGAAGTGATCATACTAACAATGTTTGAAAGCATGACACTCAAATGTTGTCTCGTAAGAATGGGAGAAAACAGATGGTCTAAATTAAATGGCAACTCTGGGGATGTAAAGAAATTAAAAAAAAATGAGATAACTGAAGCAAAGAACGAGAGAAGATTGAGACCTGAAGATTCACTCAAATGAGAGGCCTATTAACACATGGAAAGTGAGTATAAACATTAAAGTAAACAAAATGATCTTAATAAATAAAATAGGGCCTAAGTCATAAAATATTAAACATATATAAATTAGGCATGTTGAAGTGAGTGCACATGTTTCTTTCTCTTGAAGAAGAGTAGATGCCGTTAATGCACGGAGTTCTCTTTATCAAGTTAAAGTTCCATATATATAATCGAGGATGCTTCCTACATGATAACAAAACTGATGGAGGAAAATGAAAGTATGGGTTTAAATATTACTTTGAATAAAACAGAATACCTTTAATCTACAATGCGAATGGATGAAATTTTGGAGATTGAAAATGAGAAAATTAAGACAGTTATCAAATTCAAATATTTGAGATCAATATTAGAGTCAAAGGAACAAGCAATTCTAAGTTAAACAAAATACTAAGTCAAGGAAGAAAAACAATTGGAATGTTAAAATCGGTGCAGTGGAGTAGAAACATTCTGAACAAAAGTAAAAAAAAAAACTATTGTATGGTGCGAAAACGTGGACATTAAGCAGAGCTGGACAGATATGGACCTCTGGAGGAGGGCTTCTAGAAATTCAAGCAGAGATGAAATTAGGAATACTAAAATCAGAGAAATAATGGATGTTTAAAAAGATGTTCTACAAGTTACTGAAAAAGAAGACAAATGGTTTGGCCACGTAAAGAGGATGTGAGAAGACATTAAATTTTGAAGCGGAGGGCAACAGAAAAATGAGAAGACAAAATGAAGAGTGGATTCAAGGAGTGCATGGGAGTATGGTATCGAGGTGATTAACAGAGAATAGGGATATATTGGAGGAGTAAAAAAAAATGAGACCTTCCACATTGTTGCACTGATGCGCTGCACAAAGGACTCAAGTTCGTTCACAGTATATATTTGAGGTCAGTAAAAACAAGTTTTAATTAAGAAAGTCTGCAGCATCAGAAAGATGAATGAAGAAGGAACGCCGCCAGGTAATGCAACCTGCTGTTCCACCTTGTTGATGCCATAAACAAGGCATTCTTTAATAATGGAACATTAAATTGCCAACAACCATATTAAGTTGTTTTAAGGTGATGCCAATAGAAGATATCTCATTCACATTTAACGCCATTAAGAAATGTTCTGAACTCAAAGTGTTATAATGTATGGAGGTGAGGTGTGCAGTGAAAAAAACAGACAATACGAAAGTTACTTCTGGTTACTGAGATGGACTTTTCAATTTTGTACTACAGCATGCCATGAAATATTTAGAGGATGAAGAAGGTCTCCATAGAACTCAATGGTGATGGTGTAGTATTATTAGGTGATAGCGAGTAGATACTAAGGGCCAACACACACTCTCTATTGAGTAACACTAAGAAATTAGGGCTGGAAGTAAACGTCAATAAAACTAAATATGTTGACACATATATACATTATATAATGGAAATAGACAGTTAATATAAAATTATAAATGACGAAAATTTTGAAGAAGTGGCTGAATTCAGATACCTAGGAACAATAATTACAAACAGAAATGACGTGCACAAGGAAATTAAACATAGGCTAAATTCTGGAAATGCATGCATAGGCCTATATCACAGGGACTCTTGTCGTCCCAACTTCTCCAAAAAAAAAAACATTAAACATAAAATATATAAAACTGTTATTCTACCAGTTATATTATATGGGTTCGAAATATGTATGGACTCTTACATTAAGGGAGGAGGAAATATTACGAGTATTTGAGAATAAATTTCTTAGAAAAATTTTGGACCAGGGAAAGATGAACAGACAGGCGAATGGAGAAGACTAAATAACAGTGAGATACGTGATCTTTATAGGAAACCAGATATAATAAGAGCAGTTAAGTCTCGTAGTCTGCGATCGGCAGGACATATAGCATGCATACAGAATGAAAGAGGAGGATGGATGCTTCTTATAGGAAAACCAGAGGGAAAAAAGCCCAGTTGGTAAACCAATATGAGATGGGAAGTAATATTAATCATGATTTGAAGTAAGTATATTATACAGGGGGTGGTTGGTAAACATTAGTTCAGGTTAGACATGTATGGAGAGTTTATGTCAACGCGGCAATGAGCCTACAGGTTTGATAGTGCCAGTGAGTCAATTAGTTATTAAAATGTTCAACCCCACCGGGTATCGAATCCGGGCCCGCTACTGGAAGCAGGAATGTTACCATCCGAACCAGCACGCCGGACCGTTTTCTATTCGTTGAAACAGTAAAAATGCAACAATTTCCACCTGCACCAGTAATTAAACAGATGTGAATGATGCATAATCATGGTTGTGCCGCACCAAACACCTTTTAACGTGTTGGCTCTCGCCCAGACGTTCCATTAGAATATTGTTTCCATTCATTCTAGTCTTTCACTTCCAGATGTGCTGCCAACTTAATGACTTTGTAACGATTCAAACTGCGCCAGATATCAAAACCTACTTATTTACCGTGACAAAGAATGTGCTAACAGGAGTTGATAAGTATATTAAAATATCGACAACTTTTGACGGTTATCCATCATTTAACAGGAGGACATCTTAAATTATTATTATTATTATTGCTCCTTTACATTGTTTCTTGTCAAGAAATTTAGATATATAGGATCAATCCTAGAAGAAGAAGAAGAAGAAGAAGAAGAAAGCTCACCACAATCAGAAATAAAAAAAATAATAGCATATGAACGGAGAGTAACTGAGAACTGAACTCAGTATTGTGGAGTAAAAACATCCTTTACAGAACAAAGAAATCTACTTATAATGTCATTGTAGAGAGCATTACTCGTATGTTATATGAGACACGGACAATTAAAAGGTGCCAAACTAAGATTACTGGAGAAGATCATAGGCGGAAATTCAGATTATATAGAAGTTTTGGGAGTTAGAGCCTCTGGAAAGGAAGGCGGATGGGTACAGAACTTTCTGGAATGGAAGTCTGGACGCATACGGATCTTTCAACTTGAGAGTCAACAACTCACGAATCTATTTCCACCAATGCAAGACTACTACCCTCGCCGTCACCCGAGAAATTCAAACGCTGCTATTTACAATGTGTCACAATGTAATGATTTATATAATATTCTAATAATTATTATAATTATTTTTTGATAAAATTACGAGTAATATAATATATAGCAAACTTGCTAATTTCTTGATACTAAGGTTTCAGACCATTATACCGCAATATTATGAAAATTTCTGGTTAGAATTTTAGGAATATTAAAGTTAAGGATAGATGAATGAAATATATATGCTGACATGTCGTATATAATTTATTACCAATATGACATAAATTGTATATCTATTTTTCTGGAGGTTTGAAGAACCCGGGAAATATCGTGATAGTATTAGAGTAAATTCATAACAAACTTTTTAATCACTCTCCAAGTTATATCCAAAGCATTTAAAAATCCCGTTTATAAAGCGTCAACCCTTGACATTTTTCATGGATCCACAGAACACATTTTCGACATTGTGTCCATTCACCTTTAGTGTCGAAGATTATGTACTCAAAAATTTTTCCTTTACGAGTTAACATAAAATACACCCAAGGAACGCTGTTATCACAAATATGAAAAAAAAAAACAGCAAGAAAGTAGACTTTCTGCCATCTACGAGACAGAAAATGAATTTTTTTTCTAGTACAAGTTCGTTACAAACGAAAGAAAAAAAATAACGAAATTATCCATGTCACGAAATTAGCCTAGTTTGCCCTGCATAAAAATATGAAATATTATGGAAAAATACAAATACTTGTATGTACTTACAAAATTGATGAAAAAAGTATCCAATAACTCACCTGAAAAAAAGAGAGAATATGTATTAGTTTTAACAAGTTGGGCAAATATATTACGCTATTGAAATAGAGACGAACATTTGTGCATTTATAGAGAACAAGAATGAGGTGGGAGGTGAATTACACAGCTCAAGCTAGGGATTATGACACTTCACCGTAGCCGAGCAGTACCTTGGTGCAATTTACCAAATTCCACTAGTTCGATTCCCTGTGGGAGAATACATTTTCTCATTCAATTTCGGCCGGAATGGGACCGGGATCCACTCAGCATCGTGAGAAAGTTATTAAGCTAAAAAATCAATGCAAATCCTCCTCTTCTGTATTCAACATTAAAATCAGATACTAGTTCTGTCTCACCTTCAGCAAAATCAAAAGTTGTAGATGGTGGATTTAACCTTTTCTCTCACTGGGTTGAGTTGTGCATCCATGGTATTTGGGTTTAAATAAGAAAAATAATAATAAAATGGTCGTGCCATAATTTTTGTATGGCGGTAAGTGTTGGGTCCTGAATAAAAGGCATAAAATCGGAACAAATTCATCGCAAATGAAAATTTTAAGAGCAGTAAAGGGATACTCATTCGAAGACCGCATTAGAAGTGAATACAGTAGAAGCTCCTTATTCACGGTTCCGTTATTCGCGGGTTAAAAAATTGCGACACAGTTCTTGTATTCGCGACTAAAAAATTATTTGTTCGCGGATCCAGTCGGTATATTGGAAGGATTAGTATCCTTCATTAACGCATCGGCAACTGCTTTTTTTACTGCAAGCACGTGCTAAGGCGGCTTCTACAAGGTGCGATTCATACCAAATGGACAAAAAAATAAAACAGATCTAAGTAAAACAAAAGTAAGCCTAAAGTTATTTGTTTAAAGCCGCCGTTGCCGTATTTCACGTGCCGCTATGTCCGTTGATAAATGCTGCCCTCGCCACAATTGGTGTTTTATTGTTTCAAGTTATCATTTGTTACGGTAAGTTTGATTGAATAAGACGTGTCTCATCTTCTTAGTTCCCAATTTATAATGTCGAGTAAAATTTCCGAAATTAGTTTCGAAGCGGAAAAAAGTAATGTTGCCGCATAAAGTAAAAATAGAAACGCTTGACCGTTTACGTGTTGGCAAGTCGTTTGCATTCGTATCACGCTGTTTCAATGTTAATGTATCAACTGTACGATTCATCAAGAAATCCGAACACAAAATAAGGAATTCTGTCGCTGAATATCAATCTGGATTGAATTGAAAGACCTTTTAAAAACGGCAAAACAGAGAAAAAAAAAAGTTCTTCAAGTCCCTGCCTAAGCCTGGCAAAAATAATTGATAGAAATTGTTGAAATCTCTCATTAAAGTTATTTTATTTTGACAATTTTCATTTTATTTTGGAACCTTGGAACGTATTCCTCATATATCCATGCATTTTACCATTCCATATCCACGGTTTCTGTATTCGCGGTATATTTACGGAATATATCCCCGCCAATAAGGAGCATTTACTGTATATACGCAAAGAATTGCAAAGTACACCTCTCCTAGAAAAATTTAAAACATACAGAACAAAATGGATTCAACATCTAGATAGAATGGAAGAAAGCCGAATACCCAAAAGAACCTGTAGGCAAGATATCCCAAGGAAGACCAAGAAGAGGTGGAATTAAGAACCGGAACAGGCCAAAGGCTTTATGCCGTGAAGTTGATGCGGTAAAAGAAAAAAAAAAGCATAATGGAAACAATCAATGCCAAACTTCTTATTAAAAATTATGACAACGCTGAGTAATTGTTTGTCTGAAAACACGTGCTTGCAGACTCACCATGGAAACTGTTGTAAGAATAAAATCTTCCAAGAAGTTTGTTTTATCACTTTATCAACATCATTATCTTTACAAGATAATGTTTTATAAGTACAACTACTTGATAAGGCGGATCTTCTTCCCATTACAGGCGAAATGATGACTTTTATTATTTAATTTAATAAAACAATTTTAAAATTTCCCCATACGAATTATTTATATAGTAGGCAGTGATGTGAGCTATCTATGTTTATTTTTAATATCAAAATTTAAACATCCGACAGGTGCAGTGCAGGAAGCCAGAAATTTTTACTTTTTAATAATTAAGGAAAATATCAACAGTTTTATAAAAAAAAAATACAGACACAACCTCAATTCATAATTCAATATATGAATGTTTTGATCTCAAACGTGTGGACCTATATGCTTTCCATAACTAATCAGCTAATTTGCAAAGCTGCTAGATTCTTATAAGAAGAGTTTGCATTTATTTAGATTCAATGTTCATAATAGTAAGTTCCTAAGAATAATAGTAATAATAATATAATAATTTAATAATGTTTAAGTTAAGGCTATAAGGCTTTCTCTTCCAATCAACCAGCACAAATGTGGGAACACATGTTTACAGTATAGATTATATTCTAATTATAATATATTAAAAATACATTTAAAATGACTATGTAGAATTCATACATACTAACAGTTCATGCGATAAACTTAAACATAAGAATAAAATTGAAGGACTGCTGGATACACATTACCAGATCATTAAAAAATGAAGACATCAGAAGAATTACACATGGAACCTTTAGAAAACAAAATGTCTGATTATAAGTCAACATGTTCATCGAATGGAGGATCACAGGATACCAAAGCAGATGTTAAACCTGCAAGAAGAAGACCAGGACGTTCACTCAAAAGACTTCTGGATAGTGTTTTCATTGAGGCCCAAACAGGTTAACAATTGTCTAAATTCGTGAGCGTACCATGATGATGAGAATAACAGCAGTAATGTAATAAATTAAACTGGAAACACCAATTAATACATGTACATTATACGAAACATGGACTCCTGATTTAATGGAGGTGAAAATATTACGAGTATTTGAGAATAAAGTTCTCAGGAAAATTTTTAGACCAAAGAGAGATGAGCAGACAGGCGAATGGAGAAGACTGCACAACAGTGAACTAATGATATTTATAGGAAACCAGATATAATAAGAACAGTTGTGTCTCGTAGACTGTGAAGGGCAGGACATGAGGCACGAATGAAGAATGAAAGAAGGGCATGGAAGCTTCTTAGGATGATTATAGAATTTGTCTTCTTTTTATTTGTGGATAAAGCTCAACTTCCTAGAATGATAAAAGATGAATAAGAAATTCGTAGGTAGTAGTATAATGTTACTAGAGATATAATTAATATTACTGAGGAAATTAGGGGGGGTCAGTTAAATAACCATTCATTTTGGGAGGAAACCTAAAAGGGGAGGTAGGCGGAAAACCAGAAAGAAAACACCTAGTTGGTAGATCAAGAATGAGGTGGGAGAATAACATTAACCACGATTTGAGGAAAGTAGATTATACAGGAGATGATTGGAAAACATTGGCTGAGGATAGGGAGGCCATGAACCTACGGGTTCGATAGTGCCAGTGTTAGTTTTAAATGATTCTGACGTCCTAGGTGGTAGTACCGGATACTTATGTAAACAAATGACAAATTCAATATTTCGACTTAACTTATTTTAATTCCCTCATGAAATTCTACAGTTGTCAGCTTGTGGGGGAGAGGTTCGGGACTCGAATCTCCGACCTTCCGGCTTATAACGTACTACCTTAACCAACTATGCTGTGTTTAGGAAACATAATTTACCAGACTGCTAACTAGTAAATGTTATATACAACAGGTTTTAAATGTATACATATTCCTGTGCCCAATATTACGTTTCAGTTCTCTTCCTACATACATCTTTGTCTTTCCACTCACCATCCTGCAGTCCCCTGTCCTTCAACAAATTCATAATTCCCTCTATCCATGTGTTCTTGGGTCTCCCTCTTCTTTTCTACCATTTGAAACCCACTTCAAACTCCTAACTCCTCTTTATGTGTCCAAACCATTGTAATTGTTTATTTCTCACAAATTGTATAATAGAGAGGGCCTTATGGCCTTAACTCTGCCAGAATAAATAAAGTATTATTATTAATATTGTTTCGTTAAAGTTTATTTTGTCTCGAGTAATATTGTTTCTGACCCTGTCTAATTTAGAGCATTGTGCATATCTTCTTAAAAAATCATTTCCTCTAGATTGAAATGTTGACTTTAATTTGGTGTTTATAGTCCACGTTTCTGCTCTATAGGTCTTACTATTGATTTATAAATAAGAACTAGTGAATTTACACTACTAATAAGTAGCTACAAAGTACTGTTTTTTGAAACAAATCCCTGCTCCCTATTTTAATGGGGGGAGGGGGTGTGAATCCAAAAAAAAAAGCCAGTGATTGTACAGCATGGACACTGGCATTTGTCTGGTACAAAGGAAAGCTTACAGACACTGAATCACAATGTGATTTATAGCGCATGCGTGCAGAATACTTTCCTAAGGACATTCCACAGCGCAAAGACCATCATTGTCAGCTCCCCATACAACCAAGTGCTGTACTTTATTGTTTATACAAGAACAATCACACACACCCTGTATTTCTTCTGAGCTAAGTTCCAATTGTAATGTAAACAGACTAGATGTATGGACTGTCGAATAGTGATTTTAATTTAAGCGTTTAAGAAAATGCAGTTCGCACTAAATAAAAAGAAAAACAATTATTATCTAGAACATGTTTATATAGGTTATATGGGAATCTTACATATATAATTACAATTTTAATACATTAAATGAGGTAAAATATTTTTACACATGCGCATTGTAGAATACGTCGGAATTCCAGTTGTTTTAAAAATGCCCGCTTCTTTAGAATTATAAGACAATGGAAAGGAAAGTGTTTGAAAAGCGGAGACAACACATGTTTTTGAATGTTTTCAAACAGTTTAGTAGATCATGGAAAAAGCGTAAACGTCTGATTGGTAGGCATATAAGTTATATATCACATATTTCACAAAAACAACTGGGATAATTAACAGTATAATGAAACAATATTTAGTACAAAAGAACACAAGATTACGGCGTTATAAGATTCTCGCAAGACCAGTATTAAGATATGGTAGTGAAGCATGGACAATACGAAGAAGAGATGAAAGCCGAATAACAGCAAATTAGATGCGATTTATGCGCCGTACTGCAGGCTATACAAAGTGGGACCATAAAATAAATGAGGAAATTATGCAAGAGTTGGATGTAGAACCCATCTCCACCATATACAAAATTACCAGAACAACTGGAAAGCCCATCTTCAACGAATGCCATCTCATAGAATTCCAAAATCCATGCCTCGTTACTGTCCCAAGGAAAAATATCGCTGGAACGTCCAAAAAAAGCGCTGGATGGAAAATTCCTGTTTGAGACCGTAACAGGCCTACTACTTGCATGGATGATATTTTTTGTCATTAAACAAATAAGAAATGGAGGAAGTTCCCTAACTATTGGTTGAATCTTACCTTGTATTCAGTCTTACTTGCAGTAAAATACGTGGTGCCCATACACAATTCAGTGAAATGGCAGGTAAAGTAGCACTAAATATATGGTGTCTAAGAAGGAATACCTTATGCAAGTTTGTTTACAGTACATCTGGAATTAGTATAGCAAGAGAGAATTGATTAATAACAGCTTCAACAGACCGCAAGTTAAGCGGATGAAAAGAGAAAAGTACATTAAAAAAGCAAAATTAGTTTTCATTACTGTTTAAGATTTCACTGACTTGTTGGTCTCAGACTGCCAGTCCAATTAATCCAGCTACAAGAATAGTATCACATTGTAATCATTAACTAACTCACTGGTTTTATGAAACACGTAGGTTCATGGCAGTGCGGACATAACCTCTCCGAACATCCATATCCTGAGCTAATGTTTTCCATTCATACCCTGTACTTCACTCAAATCATGTTTAATGTTATTTTCCCACCTCATTCTTGGAATACCAACTGGACGTTTTCCCTCTGGTTTTCCTACAAGAATCTTCCATGTCTTCTTTAATCCCCCTTTCGTGTCATATGTCCTGCCCATCACAGTCTATGAGACTTAACTGTTCTTATTATATCTGGTATATAACGTATATCGTATGTACTGTAATATGTGCTATAATAGCCGGAGTTAAAAAAAAGTGCTTCGTTGCACTAAAAATGTTTTTTGGACGACTGTGTGCATGTTGTAAATATTTCTAAATCACTCATCATTTAAATTTGTACTTTTCAGTCAGTGTCAGCTATCTATTATATTCTAAAACCATTTGGAGTAGGAGTTCACTAGAAACGAAAATTTAAAAATAGCTCAAGCTGTTGGAATTTGGAATTTTTACTACGAAACTCAGTATATGCAATTAAAATGGACCGAGGTAGATATTGCCTAATCTGGTCATTAGAAGTGTGGGTTTACCTGAAATCCAAAAATAAAAATTTAATTTAACAACCGCCATGTATAGTTTCGAGTATGGCGAGTGTTATATTCTAAAACCTATATGTTTAGAAGTTCAATTCAAACGAAAATTAAAAAAAAAATCATATTTTTTTTTTAGGCGTAGCAGTGCACGCCGGGTATTAGCTAGTGGTTTTATATACCAAGAGTTTTAGTGTGAAATATATGACTGTCACATATCAGTTAATAAAGAACGAAGAAAGGAAAAACTTGACGAACGAAGAGAAAGTAGTTTCCATGAAATTATTTCTCACACGTACATGAGAAACAAAAGAGGTCGCATCAGTAAAGTGTTGTAAATCCAGATGCATTTAATTGATATCACATTGTCTGTGTGTGGTCCATTAGGGCCTAAAGAAATTACGCGACATGTGGTGGTAAGCCAGATCACTGTGCGTGACAATACTACCAACATGTACAACTACAGTGCTATCAACCAAAATAGATAAATTGAGGTAATCCTGAGGCTTGAAAAGATAAACAAGGTAAAACATACCTAAGGTTTATTTGATGATCGTTTTACGAGAAAAGGTTCATTCTAAAAATAAGTCATTAACTAATTAACCAACTGGCACTATCCAAACCGTAGGTTCATGGCCGCGAGAACATAAGCTCTCTCCATCCCTATTCTGAACTAATGGTTTTCAATCATCCCCTGTATAATCTAGTTCCTTCAAATCACGGTTAATGGTATTCTGCCACCTCATTCTTCGTATATGAACTAGGGGTTTTCCTAGAAGAAGCTTCCATGCACCCTTTCATTCCCCAATCGTGCCACATTTCCTGCCCTTCGCAGTCTACAAGACATAACTCATTTTATTATATCTGGTTTTCTATTTAAAAAAAAATAGTTCACTGTATGTAGTCTCCTCCATTCGCCTTTCTGTTCATCTCTGTTTGGACCAAAAATGTTTCTAATAACTTTATTCTTAAATAATGTAATATTTTCTCATCCCTTAAAGTAAGCTTCCACGTTTCGCATCCATATAATATAACTAGGATAATAACAGTTTTATACATTTTCAGTTTAATGTTTTTTGAGACAAGTTGGGACAACAAGAGTCCCTGTAAAATATAGTACCATACATTTCCAGCATTCAGTCTACGTTTAATTTGTTTGTGCACCTCATTCCTATTTGTAATTATTGTTTCTAGGTTTTTTATTTCAGTCACTTCTTCAAAATTTCCATCATTTTCGTTCATTCTCTATTTCCATTATATAATGCATTTCTATGTGTGAACATATATTTAGTTTTATTGATGTGTACTTCCAATCCTAATTTCTTAGTGTTACTCAATAGTGTGTGTGTGTGTTTTTTTTTTTTGGCCCTTAAATTCTAAAAACAAATCAAAATTGCAAGCGGCACAGATGAGATTTTACATCCACTCACAGGTTTGGGAAAAATGGACAAGCAAAAGAAACACAGATATACGCGATAAATTAACAGTTGAAAATATAGTTGAAGAAATTCAGAATTATCAAAGCAATTGGTCACAACATGTCCAAAGAATGGACCGATGTCGCTTTCCTAAATTAACATTGCAGTATCTACCTAAACGACGTCGAGATAGAGGAAGATAAAAAATTAAGATGGACTGACCAGAACAACCTAAACCTAAACAAGTTCATGATGATAATGAAAATTAATTTTAAGAATAATGTAGTTAGATTAAACAGGGGTCGTCACACTATTTATAGGTAATGTTGTTAAAATGAACCTCCCCTCCAACTTAAGAAATAAGCCACAATTTGTTGAGATGACACTCGGCGAGTGGATTTCTCTCATAATAATGATTGATGGAACTGTCCACCTTGTTGCTGAACAGAGTCATTGACTCTTCTAGCTCTGATACCACAAGAAACTCACTCCACTTCCTGTTCTAATTCACCGTCCTGCTGCTGTATTCTCGTCCAACTTTCTTCATAGAACCCAACCTGTTAATTTATTTATTAGTGTTATATTTTTTTTACATTTAGTAAGGTGTTCCAATAAAGACCCTTAATATAATGGAGGTTAAGACTCCCACCCTTCTGGACAATAGGCACAAGTTGTCAGATTGACAGCCCTACAAGCCTTTACCCACAGAACATAGTGTGGCCAATCCATCTCCAATTCTTTATTTTTATTTGGGTCCTTCGATTGTTTCTACCCATAGATTTTGACTGGAAATATATTTGGCCACGATTTTCCTCAGATACATGTTTAAGAAGACTGGATGCGCCTCAGATGTTTCGTATCCATATAGCCTAATAATATTAACTCAACAATTAATTAGAAGACTATACGCCACTGATAATTAGAACCTGAATGTGCTTTAGGGACGATTTTCAATTTACTAGAATTTATATAAAAACACGAAGCTGTGCGCATACCTTTAGATATATATAATTCTTCTGTATGTGTGTTTGTTACTCTACTCCTCCTAAACGACTGGATCAATTTTTGATGATTTTTTTTGTGTGTTGTCTGGTTGGGTCCATCGATGGGTCAGATTCACAATTGGACCCGGTAGTTGACGCTACGATCGAGTTACAGGAATTTTTTGGCGAATTTTTAAAAATATTTTTAAGAAATTGCACTCATTTCTTGATTTTGCTTTGACAAACAGCAAATCGCACAATGACGAAACGAAAACTCAATGTTAAATGTCACTTCGATATAGCTTATCTAAAATTCGAATGTCGAAAAAAACTTTAGATTAACCAGTCAATAGCAGGCAAGTCAACGTTCGGGCAGGACAACGTCCGGCGGGTCCGCAACGATGTCAGATTCAACCCTGGAAGTTCTGTGTGTTTGGAATAGGGAACTGTATTGCCATTTTAACAGTATTTTCTTGAGAGAAATCCTTATATAAAACTGAAGTATGCAACATAGCAGGTACAGAGCTGTAAGCTGTAGCCGCCCAAACCATTTCTCTTAAAGAAAAAAGCAGTTTCCACTTGTTACTGAGCTCGTGCGGACCTGAACTATCCTGTGGGAAAGTCTCGACTCTCATATTTACTATAGAACTAGTTTGGATGCCGTAAAAGAAAACCATGTTTTTTAATAGTATAGTACATAGATTCGGAAAATGTCCTGCTAACCTCGCCCCTCCGCCCTTCCTAAACAAAGAAATGCCGTTATTATGAATTTGGCAACATCTACCCTCTGTACGTAGGGGAGCCTTGGCGTAGCCCGTAAGGTCTGTAGTAACTTCCTGGGTTCAATTAGAGCGTAGAGGATACATTTTTGTTATGCTAAAGTACCCTTACTTACTTACTCACTGACACTATCGAACCCGTAGGTTCATGGCCGCGCGGACATAAGCACTCCATACATCCCTATCCTGAGCTAATGCTTTCCAATCATTCCCTGTATAATCTACTTCCCTCAAATCATAGTTAATGTTATTCCCCCACCTCATTCTTGGTCTACCAACTGGGCGTTTTCCCTCTGGTTTTCCTACAAGAAGCTTCCATCCACGTCTTTCATTCCCCATTCGTGCCACATGTCCTGCCCATCGCAGTCTACGAGACTTAATTTTTCTCATTACATCTGGCTTCCTATAAATATCATGTAGTTCACTTTATGTCGTCTTCTCCATTCACCCGTCTGTTCATTTCTCTTTCGTCCAAAAATTTCCCAAAGAAGTTTATTCTGAAATACTCGTAATCTCCTTTCCTCCCTTAAAGTAAGAGTCCATGTTTCGCATCCATGTAATATAACTGGTAGAATAATAGTTTTATATATTTTCAGTTCAAAGTTTTTTGAAAGGAGTTGGGACATCAAGAGTCTCTGCAATGCATAATAGCACGCATTTCCAGAATTGAGCCTATGTTTAATTTCTTTGTGCATCTCATTCCTGTTTGTGATTATTGTTCCTAGGTATTTGAATTCAGCCACTTCTTCAAAATTTCCTTCATTGTCATTAGCTGTCCATTTCCATTATATAATGTATTTCTACGTGTGACCATATATTTAGTTTTATTGATATTTACTTCCAGTCCCAATGTCTTAATGTTCCTCAATAGTGTGTGCGTGTTGTCTTTTAGTATCTCCTCGCTATCGCCCAATAGTACTACATCATCAGCATAAACTAACAGCTTATTAATACCATTGAGTTGTAGGCCTTCTTCTTCCTCTAAAGATTTGATGGCTTGCTCTAGTACAAAATTAAATAGTAGAGGAGATAGTGCATCTCCTTGCTTCAACCCATTCTGGATATCAAAAGTGTCCGAAAACTGTTTGCCTACACGCACCCTACTCTTTGTGCCATTTAGACACATTCGTATAAGTCTAACTAACTTTTTAGGAATTCCGAACTCCAGCAGGATACTATATAACTTCTCCCTCTGAACTGAATCATATGCCTTTTTGAAGTCTACATATAGTTGATGTACAGTACCATTATATTCCCATTTCTTTTCTAAAATCTGTCATAAGAAAAAAATCGATCTGTTGTAGACCTGTTTTCTTCTAAATCCACATTGATGATCTCCTAGAATGTCATCAATATAGGGACTAATATATTTGTTAGAATTTTGTACGAAGTTGAAAGTAATGAGATGCCCCTGTAGTTGTTGCAATCAGTTTTTATTTCCTTTCTTATAAATTGGTACGATAATTGATTCCTTCCATTCATCTGGAAGAGCTTCTTTTTCCCAAATCATACTAAGCAACCGGCTTATCTTATCCATCAATTTTTCTCCCCCTGATTTTATCAGTTCTGCTGGGATCTCATCTGAACCTGATGCTTTATACATCTTCAATTTTTCAATCGCCATTTCAACCTCTAATGCACGTGGCTCTGCGACTAGCATTTCTGCTGTCTGTAACTTATCTTCCTCAATGTCCTGTTCTGTATGTACATTTAATAGCTGATTAAAGTAACTTTTCCATCTATTTAATATACTCCTGCAATCTGCAATCATATCCACATTTTCATTCCGAATTATGTTTGTTCTAGCCTGAAACCCTTTCTTCTCTATACTAATTCCCTGATATAATTCTCTAAAGTTCCTATTTTTTGCGTTAATTTCAAGATCATTAATCTTCTCTCTCAAATATTCCCTCTTTTTACTCTTTAGTAACTTGGTGGTTTCCCGTCTAATACTACCCAATTGCTCTAAATTTACCTCATTTGGCTCGTGTAACCATTTCATTTTTGCTAGGTTTCTTTTCTTCACAATGTCGGCAGATTCCTCATCAAACCATTTCTTGTTTTCCTCTTTTTTAAATAATCAATGCTTTCTGATGCTGACAATTAAATAGTATCTCTTATAGCCTCCCATTCTTTATTTATATCAGTTTCTTCTTCGTTTGCCACATTGTCATCTGAAGATTCCAGTACTTCAAATCTATTAGCAATTTTGATTTGGTATTATTGCCGCATTTCATTATTTTTCAAGTTTTTTAATTCAAATTTTTCAGAATCATCTTTAGAGAGATCGGAAGAGATCACAATCTTGTGGTAAGCCAATTCAGATTTAACATCAAATTAAGAAACAAACAAAAAAACAGAAAGACGAGAACATATCCAAAACAAATGAAAAATTCAAAGTAGAATTATTTATTGATGATTCAACAAAACTACTCTATCAGAACAGATTAAACAACAAGTTATCAGAGATGGAAAACTGTGAAGAAATTGGTGAAGAAAAATTGAACATGCTCGAAACTGCTATAACGGACGCAGCAAAAGTATCATTAGGTACGAGATATTCTGAACGGAAGCATGTCCGACGTTGGACTCCTTGGTTTAATGAAGAGATAAAGGAACTGATAGAAAACAAGAGAAAACTACACAGGAGATATTTACAGAAAGGAATGAAAATGATTACGATGAATTAAAAAAAAAAAAAAGAAACCAAGAAGTATCAGCAATTTGGAAATCAAAACAAGAATTTTGGGACAAATACTCTCATGAACTGGAATTTGATTTCTATGGTATGCAGAAACAAATATGGAGGTTCATCAGGAACCAGAGAAAACATGTAAACGAATATGTAAATTAATGCAATATATCAACAGAAGAATGGGAAAACTACTTTAAAGAAATTTACTCAGAACGGGAAAATATTGCGAACCCACATCTAGAGAAAACTACAAATAAAGATACATTTCAGATAAGCAAGGAAGAATTTGAAAAAAACAATTTTAAAAAATGAGAAACATAAAATCAACGGGTATAGATAACATCCAGAATGAATTAATTAAATACGGAGGAGAAAAATTACATGAAGAAATTTACAATTTATTCAACACCATATGCAATAGTTGGATAATACGCAATGATTGGAAAACAAGTATTACAATCCCAATTTTGAAAAAGGGAGATAAAAACAAACCAGAAAACTACAGAGGCATCAATCTATTATGCACAACGCTGAAACTCTTCACTAAAATTGTAGCAGCTCATTTATCGAATACATTACCACTACTAGATGAACAACAACGATTTCGAAAAGGAAGATCATGCACAGATGCCATTTTTATATTAAAACAGACTACAGAAAAAGCTATCGAATTTAACATCCCAGTCTTTCTATGTTTTGTGGATCTGGAAAAAGCATTTGATCGGGTAAGATTAAATGACATACTCAATATATTAGAAAACAAGAATGTATCTAAAAACCTCATAGAATCATCAAAGAAATTTATTCAGGAAACAGTACAACTATCAAATATGGAAATAGTAAATCTAAAGGAATTTTAGTCCAGCAAGGAATACAACAAGAAGACTCATTAAGCCCCATACTGTTCACACTAATAATGGATGAAATCATCAAATAACTAAAAGTTGAAGTTAGAAAAGGAATTAAAATAGGTAACAAAGAGCTGACACTCCCTAGGGATTGCAAGACCTTGTCGTTGGTGGGGGTGCTTGCGAATCACAATGATCCTTTGGGCTATGCCAGCAGTAGCATAGCTACAGGTAGGGCCTCCCAAGCTGGACAGGCCAAAGGTGAGTGATCAGACTAAGAAGCAATCCAGATGGGTAGATCAGGCTCAACAGCTGTGGTGAAAGCAACTGATCTAGGGGACGGAAACCCCGAAATCAAATGACCTGGTTCTCCGAGCTGGGGGTTGGCGTTAGGTGAGCAACCTATCACTGTAAAAAACTTTCCCGCTACATCATCTCAACACAGTACAGCCGGACAGAAACAAAGAAGACGACCACAGCAGAGAAAAAGGACTATGAATAAACTAGAGTTAGGTACTTGGAATGTCAAAACTTTATTAAAACCCGGAAAATTACAAGAATTAGTCGATCAAATCAGAAGAACTAATCTCAATATAATAGCCTTACAAGAGATAAGGTGGGCTCAAAGCGGAATAATCAACAAACAAGATTATACATTGTATTACTCTGGAACTGAAAACAAAATCGGACAAGCTGGAACAGGTTTTTTAGTCATGAAGAAATTGCAGAATCATGTTATAGATTTTGTTCATATTAATGAAAGGATGTTTAAACTGCGCATTAGGGGAAAAAATAATAATTTTACAATAGTAAATTGTTATGCACCAACTGAAGATAAAGATATCGAAACTAAATAATTTTTTTAGAATGTAGTACAAAAAGTAATGGACAAAATTCCTACAAGCGACACAGTTATAGTGCTTGGAGACTTCAATGCCAAATTAGGCAAAGAAGAATCATTCAGCTCAGTAACTGGAAAACATACTCTTCATGAACAAACTAACACAAATGGTGAACTGCTATGTGATTTTGCAACGGTGAACAACCTTAAAGTCATGAGTACACAATTTCAACATAAAGAAATACACAAGGGTACATGGCAATCACCTGATAACAATACCATAAACCAAATTGATCATGTTCTGACTAATGGTAATAAACATGAACCGATAGAAGATGTAAGATCCCTCAGGGGACCAAATATAGATTCAGATCAGTTTTTAGTGAAAGTGATAATGAAACAATCATTACCAACCATCTATAAAAACAAAAAGAAACAGGAGATAAATATTAAATTGAATCAAAATAATTTACAGAATGCAGCTAAATGAAAAGGATATTCTAAGACGTTATATGAAAATCTGATTAAATTAGATGAAAAAGAAGATGTTAACGAAGAATGGAACTCAATACAACAAGCAATTAAAGAATCAGCTAATGTCACCATAATGAAACAAGAAGTCCAACCACGCAACGAATGGTGGGATGAAGAATGTAAAGAAGCCATAAAACAGAAGAATGAAGCAAGGCAGAAAAAATTACTAATGAACACAAGAATGAATCAAGAAAGTTATAAAATCAAAAGGAACGAAGCAAATAAGTTATGTAAGAAGAAAAAAACGAACATGGCTTAATATGAAACTCAATTCAATAGAACTAAATTATAAGAAAAATGAAACCAGGAAATTCTTCAAAGATGTAAAGAGTTTCCAAAAATACAAAGCAGGTTCTTTATTATGCAGAGATAATGAATGTAATATCCTAACACAAAAAGAACAAATTCTTCAAAGATGGAAAGAATATTTCACCGAAATCTTTCATAAATATAATCAAACAAGAATTACTATACCAGAAACTCCAAACTTTCCCAACTCACAATCAATACAAACTCCATCGTGGAACGAACTATGTTATTTTATACAAAATTTAAAATCAAATAATTCGGCTGGTCCTGATAATATTCCACCAGAATTAATTAAACATGGAGGACGAACATTAAAGCAAAAAATACATAAACTAATACTCAATATTTGGAATAAAGAAGAAAAACCGACAACCTGGAATGAAGGAATTATCTGTCCTGTGTTCAAGAAAGGAGATAAACTGTTATGTAATAATTACAGACCTATAACTCTCTTGAACATAGCATACAAGATTTTTGCAATTATATTAAACAATAGACTTTTATAAATAATAGATGGGAAAATGAGTGAGGCCCAAGCAGGATTCAGACCAAACAAATCTTTGAGAAATGTCACGAATACAATATTGACTTATATAATATATTTGTTGATTACTCCCAAGCTTTTGATACTGTACATCGAAACAAAATAATTGAAAGTCTAAGTGAATATGAGATAACTCAAAAATTAATAAAATTAATAGCTTTAACCTTGATAGATACTAAAGTAAGATTAAAATGTAGCAACGCACTCAGCGATGCGATTGAAGTAAACTCTGGGGTCAAACAGGGAGATCCTTTATCTACGACATTATTCTGTATAGTAATGGATATGGTCTTAAAACAACTTGATCTAAGAGGAAATATTTCAAGAAGACTAAAACAGTGTCTTGCATATGCTGATGATGTAATAATAACAGCAAGAACAAAAAATTCCCTACTGGAAACCTTTGACAAATTGAAAAATGAAAGTATAAAATATGGGCTTGTAATCAATCTAAATAAAACAAAATATTTAAGATGTATGAGAAATAAAACAAATTTGACTGAACTAACTATAAATAGTGACTGTATTGATCAAATTAACTCCTTTAAGTACCTAGGTACAATACTAAACGATAATAATACTGTTGAAGAAGAGATCAAAACAAGAATATCGCAAGGGAATAAAGCATATTTTGCTAATTTCGATATATTCAAAAGCAAATTAATATAAAAAAATGTTAAATTCAAATTATATAAAGCAATAATAAGACCAATCATATGTTATGGAGCTGAAACCTGGGTACTAAAAGAAGCAGATAAACTAAGACTATTAACGTTTGAGAGGAAAATATTTAGAAGAGTGCTAGGTCCAGTAAAGGAAAATGGAAATTGCAGGTTGAGAAGGAATGACGAATTATACCTCAAGAATAATAAAGAAAATATAGTTAGTTTCATCAAATCCAAAAGATTACAATGGTTTGGACATACACTAAGAATGCCAAAGGGAAGATTGCCGAATGATATTTTGAATCGGAAGCCACAAGGAACAAGACCAAGGGGAAGACCCAAGGATCGATGGGAGGATGACGTAATTGAAGATTTGAGAGAGATGGGGATTTTTGATTTGAAATCCACTGCACAAGATAGGAATAAGTGGCGTAAACTGGTTGAGAAGGCCAAGACATTCCACTGGAAGTCGTAGAGCCTGACGAAGAAGAAGAACAAAGAGCTGAAGATAATAAACTATGCTGATGACACTGTTCTAATTGCACAAAGTGAAGATGATTTACAAATGCTGTTACACAAATTTAGAATCATTGCAGCAAAATATAACATGAAAATCTCAACAAGTAAAACCAAATCAATGGCAATATCCAAGGACCCACGACGTGTTAAATTAGAAATAGAAGGGATAAGTATAGAACAAGTCATGAAATTAAAATATTTAGGAATGGAAATTAATAGCAGCAACAGAATAACAGATGAAATCCTCCATCAAGCAAAGAATGCAAACAAAATATCGGGATGTTTAAACAATACTGTTTGGAAAAATAAAAATTTAAGAATAGATACGAAAATAAGAATTTACAAATCTGTCATAAGACCAGTTCTAACATATGGTTGTGAATGCCGAACAGAAACTCAAAAAACAAAACAAATCAATGAAACAACCGAAATGAAAGTTTTAAGGAAAATCGTAGGAAAATCACTGAGAGAGAAAATTCGCAGCTTTGTTATTAGAGAAGAATGTGAAATTGAACCTATAAACCTTTGGATAAACGATAGAAGATTAAATTGGAACGATCTCATAGATAGAATGGAGAACAGTAGATTAGTGAAGAAAGTACGTGACTGGACACCTCAGCAAAAAAGGCCATTAGGATGACCACAACTACGATGGAAGGACGTCACCATACCCCGGACCTGTAGTGAATGAACACGCAACAAACTGCCAGCTTTCATGCGTAGAGGAAGAAGAAGAAGAAGACGAAGATCTTTAGCGTTTGTTCCTCTCATAAGCGATAACCGGAGAACCGAATGGGGGACTATTTTACCTCCGGAAAATTTTACCCCAGTTGAACCCATGTCCACATTTCTTGACAGTTGTATTTTTACGGTGAAACATCGTCATTCCTTCGACAAAGGTACTTTTTCGTCTGGCTTATCACCTTCGATCAGTCCGGCATAGGTAACCCTATCGGCAGCAATGCTACCGCCGGCATAGCTCTCGGGATCATTTAAGCACGCAAGCCACTCCACCACGACAAGGTAAAGATATCATGGAGGGGCTTACAGTACCCTATATGGTACTATAATAAAGGCAAAGATATTTTATCAACCTTTGATAGTTATCCATCCATCCATAGTAATTCTGCCCGACGGCAGGTCTTTCACTCCAATCATGGCATTTTCATGCTATGCTTGCAGCTTTACTAGAGAATTATAGGTGTGGTAGCTTCACGTTGCTTTCCACACCGGTGAAGGATGATGATGATAATGATAAGGATGAAGCTGATGACCGGATGATTTTCGGGGACCGTTGGGCCCTAAACTTCCTGACATTTGTCTTACAGGTGAGAAAAAAACCCGAAAAATCCTCAGCCAGGAGCCTCTCCCGACCGGGAATCGAACCCGGGCCCGCTGCGTGACAAGGCAGCATGCTACCTCGAGACCACAGCGGTGAACCTTTGATAGTTAATAACATGCATTTTTTTAAAATGTAGGCCTAAATACTTTAGGAGATAAACATGAACGTGATGTAGACATGCATAAAATATTGCTGTTATATATTAAATAGTTTTGAAATTCCAATAAAAGCATCTACACTATTTGTTCGTACATTTTTTTTAGAATTTTACTTCACCTATGTATGCTGTGGGTCGGCCACGGTGGTCTACTGGTTATGTTCCTTCCCTCTCGTCCCGAGGGTCGTGGGTTCAAACCCGGCCGGATTCGATGGATTTTTAGGATGTAAAAATCCAAGGGACAAGTCTTCCGAAAGGGACTTTAAACAGTGGGTCCCGAGTCTGAAGTTTTTCAGGCTCGTAAAAGGATCGTAAGCCTAAATAAAAAGCCCTCTGTGCAAAATTTAACCGATCTTCATCCATCCAATTAATACCTTAGTTGCTTACTACATGTCTCATTGAGGCGATGTGTTAACCACATGTCACTCGTTAACATCTATAGGTAAATAAATTACCTTGGTTAAGAAACTCCCGCGTGAGACGTATGGGGTGAACACATACAGTATGTATGCTATGAGGCTAATCTCGACACGATGACGTAAACACTTCTAGTACTGAATTTTGTCGCAAACTTGCAAAGAATACCCAGGACAATTTTTAACGTAGGCTACCCAAAATGAATACTATAATTATGTAAAATGAACCGCTAGTATTGAATTTCCCCTCTGAAGAAAGTCGCTCCTTCGAATTTTCTTGAAAATTTCCATTGAACTTATACATGCTTTTAACCCTAGAAATTCTAACAGGGACCTGTTCTATCGCTATATCATCAAATTCTAATATCATGTTGGCGAGTTCTCACTACTGGAATCAGCTTTGTAGCGATAGACCTCTCTGTACTGATTATCAAATGCTTAGAAATGTCTTAGTTTCAATATGTTATCTGCACAAGAAGGTAATGCTATTACCAGGAATGCAACATACGCAGCTCAGAATGTAAACACACACACTCCACACAAAACTGAAGGAAGATCAGTTAAATTTTGCTCAATGACCCTGTTATTCAGGCCTGATGTTCTTTTTCTGAGCCTGAAAATCTTCAGGCTTGAAATCCACGGTTTCATTTTCCTCCCGAAGGACTTGTCCCTTGTATTTCCATCCAAAAATTCATCGATTCCGACGAGGTTTGATTCCGCGAGAATGGACGATGTATGCACACCTTAGAGCCTAAATCAAATTTATAATCCTTATATAAAATTACTATCAAATACACCCTCGGGACTAGAGACAAAATGCTTAAATTAAAAAATAAAAATTAACAAAATTGCTGTGCTATCTTTACAAATAAAACATATGAATCACAGAAAACAAACAATGAGAATGACGTTATGGTTACGTAATGAATGATACTTCGTATTGTGTGTCCATCTCTTTACTAGAAACAAGTAATTTCGTTATATTTAATGTGAGAAATAATTTACATGTTATAAAAACTTTAAATTCATCAGCCTCATGGGCTAGTGGTCAGCGTTTCTGACTACTGTTCATGAGGTCCCGGGTTCGATTCCCCGTCAGACCATAGGAATTTTTCCTTAAAGGTAATTATTCTTATGGTTGACCATGGTCTGGAATTTAGGTTAAGAACTCTTCTATCGCTTCGTTACCCATCATATCATCGGGATAACGTAACTCCTACTTCCACATGCCCCTACCTAAAAAATGTAATCTTGCCAGTGCTAGAGGACGCCAGAAATGTTATAAAATATAGCCTTGTGGCATTGGACAAACAAAAAACCTATAACGTACAATGATAATGAAAATCTTAGTTTTCCAACGTGAGTAATTAGCCAAGAGAGTTATATAGATCACAATATCCAAAGTTAAAATCTCACCAAAATCCATGATAAGTGAGAGTTGTAATATAATCTATGTATAAAATAGCTGATTAATAACTGGAGTTGCCAGGGTATTTTTTCGTTTCAGATGAACTCCTATATCCAATGGTTTTAGAGTATAATAGATAGTGGCTAAACACTCGCCATACTTGAAAACCCGTATATATGTACAAATGTATACATTTCGACGAACTACACATGGTAGTTCCTACAGTTAATTTTTAATTTCGCATTTCTGGTAAATCCCCATTTCTAACGATCGGATTTAATTTATTTTTTGATAACATCTACCTCGGTTTATTTTAATAGCATATACTGAGTTTCGTTGTGAAACATCGAAAATTGCGACTGCTAGAGGGATTTTTTAAATTTTTGTTTCAGGTACCTTATGGTTTTAACACATTAAATGGCGGCTAAACACTCACCGTACTTGAAAACCTGTGTGACTACTTTTCGAGTTTCGCGAGTACAAACATACGCAAGCTGAATATTTATGTATAAAAAATATGTAGTTTGAATTGTATGGTAGAAATAAAATTACATACCGATATGTATGTGTGTATATATATATATATATATATATATATATATATATATATATATATATACTAGTTAATACCCGGCGTGCGTTGCTACGCCTAAAAAAAAAAAAGAAAATTAATGTGATTTTATGTTTAGTTGAATAGGTGAAGGGAACAATAATTATAAATTTATATTTTTAGGTACCCCGTGCTGATTTTCCGGCGTTGCCCGGGAATCTACTTATCCCGATCTTCTTGACATAAATGAGCTGAAATACGAAAATTAATGTGTTTAGTTATATAGGCCTAAGTAAAAGGAAAAATTTATATCGTAATTATTTTTAGATACTAGGTGCTGTTTACTCGACGTTGTCCGGGAATATACTCATTCCGATCTTCTTGGCATAAATGGGCTAAAATACAAAAATTAATGTACTTCTTAAGATTAGTTAAATAAGTAGAATCAAAAATAATTATAAATGTATATCGTAAATTTTAAGATTCCCCGTGCTAATTATCCGGTGTTGCCCGGGATTCTACTTATCTCGATTTTCTTGGCATAAATGAGCTAAAAGACAAAATTCGTTATTGTGAGTTATCCGTAAAAGAATACCCGCCATGTGCTGCTATGCTTGCACAGGAATCTAGATCTTCTTGGCATCAATGAAAGATAAATGGTTATTATGAGTTATCCGTAAGAGATAAACATATGCTGTCGCGGAGCCTTTTGAGATATTAAATTATCTGTACATTAATTTTGTGTATTTGTTATGGTTTTGGCATCGTAAATCATTTAAGCGTCCAAAGAGCTACTTTTTCACGTTTTCCACTACAAAGGGCGATTTTTAAGGCTGCAGGAGTTGATTATCACAATTCACTTATAGCATATGTTCATCCCGGGAATCTCCTGAACATTTTGCAAAAGTCCCATCACAATCGGATCAACGGTATGGCCGCGCATAAAGTACGAACAAACAAACAAACATTAATTTATATACAGGGGCATATATATATATATATATATATATATATATATATATATATACCATTTCGGAGTTGTCACAACCAATTTAGAAAAAAATGCAGGCCTATGTTATTAGTCTAAGGTACAAATATTTTATCGATAAAAAAGTGAGGAAGACCACATTAGAATGAAATTAGTAGGCCTATAACATGTCGAAATAGGTAATTTCATGATCATCAACTTATTTAGGTTTAGGTCGCTTAAGCCTGTTCCTATGAGATCTCAAGATGTAGTCCTCCTTTATCTCGACGTTCTTTAGGTTGTTACTGCAATGTTAATTCAGGAAAGCAAGATGGGTCCATGCTTCAGACATGTTGTAACCAATTGATTTGATAATTCTGAATTTCTTCAAGTAGCTTACATTTTGAACTTTTAATTTATCGCGTATATCTGTGTTTGTCCATTTTTGTCAAACGTAAAAATCTCATCTGTGCCGCTTGCAATTTTGATTTGATTTTAGAATTTAGTATCCAATTTTCGCTGCTATTTTTTAGTCGTGATTTTACAGTTACGTTGTGTAATCTCAATTTGGCTGTGGTTAATATTTGTTTACCAATTTTTTTTATGATTCCGTTGTCACTTCTTATGTCAGATATTAGGGACCGAGGTAATTAAATTCAGGAGCTTCTTCTATAATTTTTCCATTTAATTCTAATTTAACTCTTCCTAAGTGTTATCCACATATGCCCATAGATTATCTTTTTTTTAAAGATTTCAAATCGAACTGTTTGGCTCTATTGTTTAATTGATGTGCTCCCATTGGTAATTCATCGTCTGAGGTTGCAAACAGTACTAAACTTTAAACAAATAAATTGCACCATGTTTTTCACTAAATTATTTACAAGGCCTCATATATTGCAAGTTGATGAGAAATTTGAAATAATGAATCGGATCAAGAGAATGAAGAGTTGACACGCACGCGTGGACACGCACGGCTGCCAACTGCTGGGTCAACAACACTCCGATGAATGACTCAGGAGTGACACAAAACATCAAATTTTGTGAACTTCATAAATTCATCTCCGATATCAAACTCCATACCTTCACGTTATGTTATTTTTTATTTAACGACGCTCTTTAACATCTAACGCCATTGGCGTCTCGCAATTCGTTTAATTTTAATTGAACAGGTTTTAAATGTATACATATTCCTGGTGCCCAATATTATGTTTTGATTCTCTTCTCCCATTCACATCTATCCTTCCTGTCCCCATCCTGCAGCCCCTGGCCTTCATTAAATTCATATTTCCCTCTATCCATGTCTTCTTAGGTCTCTTTCATCTTTTCCTCCCATTTGGAACCCACTCCAAACTCTTAATTGGCAATCTATCTTCATTCATCTACTTCATGCGTCCAAACCATTGCAATTCGAATAAGAGTGTAAAAAAAAGCCAACAATTTTTGCTCAGTGGATTTTTTTTTTCAGGCATGAAGTTAATTTCCGTACATTCAATTTATGAAATGGCACAAACGGCTTTAGTTTCCCTCCCAAGGAACCCTAAATGTAATAATTATTGTTAATATTACACTAATTAAAATATTATAGTAAACTTTTAAAGTTAAAAAAGAAACTCAAGATTTTTACGTCTTGAAAAATCCATCGGCCCCGAGGGTAAATTGAACCCGTGTACCTCAGAAAAAGAGGTAACCGGCAGAGGTAACTAGGTAACCGGGACCAACCAAGTCAGAGTCAAAATGCCGTGCGACCCGCGTGAAGAGTACTTTGACGCACCCTATGTGGATCCCGTGTTCCAAGATGGAGTCCATTTGCCCCGGATAATTTGGGGTTAATTAATAGAAATTTAGCTATGTGGTATACATAGTGTAACTAAATTCCCATTACATACTTTGAGGAAGTGTAATGGAGACCCATACGGTTAGGCTTATCATAGGAACTCATGTCCGGAAACGTACCGTTTTCTTGCTACACACAAAATACCACAACACACGTTGGCAAACATGATAATTAACTATAATTCACTGGCACTATTGAACCCATAGGCCGCGCTGACATAAGCACTCCCTGTATAATCCACTTCCCTCAAATCATAGCTGATGTTATTCTCCCACGTCATTCCTGGTCTACAATTGGACGTTTTCCCTTTCGTTTTGCTACAAGAAGCTTCCATTCTCCTCATTCATTCCCCATTCGTGCAACATGTCCTGCCCATCGCAGTCTACGAGACTTAACTGTTTTTATTATAACTGATTTTTTATAAGCATCATGTAGCTCGCTGTTATGTAGTCAATTCCATTCGCCAATCTTTTCATCTCTCTTTAATTCAAAAGTTTTCCTAAGAACTGTATTCTCAAATACTCGTAATCTTTTCTCCTCCCTTAAAGTAAGAGTCCATGTGTAGCATCCATATAATATAACTGAGAGAATAACAGTTTTATATATTTTCAGTTTAATGCTGTTTGAGAGAATCCCT
Source organism: Diploptera punctata (assembly GCA_030220185.1). Lineage (NCBI taxonomy): Eukaryota > Metazoa > Arthropoda > Insecta > Blattodea > Blaberidae > Diploptera > Diploptera punctata. The sequence goes on from JASPKZ010008368.1 coordinate 1,336,884, forward strand.
GTAATACATAATAGCAGAACTGAGCCTATGTTTAATTTCTTTCTTTGTCTTATTCGTGTTTGTAATTATTGTTCCTAGGTGTTGAGTAGAGCCACTTCTTAAAACATTCCCTCATTTTTCGCTAACTGTCCAATTCCATTATATAATGTATTTCTAATTGTGAACGTATATTCAGTTTTCTTGATGTTTACTTCCAGTCCCAATTTCTTAGTAACATGGCTAACGATAGAGGATATATTATGGAAATGTCAGATAGGAAGTGTCTAGGAAATAAAGTGTGTTGCATGTACGAGCGGGATCTGCCCTCAAACAAGTCGCCAGACACCACCCTCTACACGACCTGCTGCATTACATGACATTACACGAGCTTTTTTTTATTTGTGCAGCAAGTGAAACAAAAGAATGTAACCGGTTTGTTTATAGCGATTTTGGGAGGAGTTCTTTTCAATTCTCTTCAGCTCGACAGAGCGAGTGTTGAGAAGACGGTTCTGGAAGTGTTCCAGGGACAGTCGTGCTGCACGTCCTCTGTATGTTGATGAGCATAGGTTGATGAGAGTATTCGTTTACTCGCTTTATAAATGTTTATTCACAAGTCAATGAAGATCTCCTTTACTTTAATTACGGTACTAAAGTGCTCAAGGCTTATTGTTTGTAAATTATAAACTATCTCATCATCATCCATCACGAATTTGTCCTTTGTAGTCCTGATTCGGCCCCTCTAACAGTCTTTTAAGAGGTCTTCCCGGTCGACGACGTCCTTTTGGGCTTATATTTCATCATCATTTTTTGGATTATCATTTCTTTCTATATGGTCTAGCCAGTTTAATTTATATCTGTTGAGTTTTTCTTCTACTGATTCTACTTCTAATTGTTCTAAAATGTCTTCATTATTTTTTTCGATCTAAATGAGCGTATTCTGCTGTTCCTCTGAGAAATTTCACTTCTGTTGCTTTTATTCTGCCCCTGTCTCTTTTTCTTAATGTCCAAATCTCACTACCGTATAAAAGGGAGGGCAATGCCGAAGTATTATATATTTATTCTTCAGCATTTTTGTACTAATTTAGCTTTTAATGTATTATTTATTATTCCTAAGATTTGTGCAAATTTGGTGATTATCTTGTTCACATCCTTTTCAATTTGATAGATATTACACAACCTAAATAGTTGAAATTTTGTACTCGTTCTAGGAATTGGTTATTGTGCATTATCTTACTGTACTTCTGATTGGATCTTCTCCTAAGAATCCCATTACTTTTTTTTTTTAACTTTGTACTGTTGTATCCTTTCCAAAAAAACTTTTAACATTTCATTTAGTGCATATAGTCCTATTTGTAAGTTATAAAATAAAATAAGTTAAAATGCCTTCTTAGGTAAAATCCGTCGTCCTCAACTTTTAAAATATGTGATCTTTATGCCTGTAGGCCTTTCAGGACATCCGTCCCATCTTCAGCAGTTCATTCTTCGCTACAGCATCCAGGCTGATGTTTGATGCTGCTGGTACTAATGTAGCTTTGTCGTGACTGAAGCTTCTTCCTGACGATATCGTATAGTGCGTTGTTTAGTCTGGGAGTGCTTTCATTTATTAAAAGCTTGTTGTCTATTTCCTTGATAATTTCCAGGTCTTCCAATATGTTGATTCTAGCTGGATTTCCCTCTTTGTGTACTATTGTAAGGGTGTCTTCTATTGAGTTCATTCTATGACCGGCGTTTATTATGTGCTTAGCGTAATTAGACTTTCCATATGCGTATACGAAATCGTTACGATGTTCTTTAAATCTTATGTTGAAGCTTCTTTTCGTTCTACCTATATAGAACTTGTCACAGTCTTTGCATGTTAATTTATATACACCCTTGCCATTAAATGTATTATGTTTTTCTATTTTGTTACTTATTACATTATTTAGTTTATTATTAGTTTGGTAGGGTATTTAATGTTAAGGTACTGGTTATCACAAGTCCTGATGTATAGATTAGGTTCCATTTAGAAATGATTTCATTCATGTCGGTGATAGTCGGCACCTTGTCCAACTTCACTATTAACATATTAAACATTCTCTTGTATTTAATATCTCCAAATTGCAATAAAATCTGTGCAATGTGGAAAAAATCTTAAAATAGAAAGAATGGCAAAAGTCTTTCAGAGTTCCGAGTTCGATTACAATCTCCTGTATCCCTATGTATAATATATACCTTTAAATAACTAACTCGCTGCATATCGAACCCATAATGGCAATGGCCACGCGGACATAAGCTCTCCATACATCCCGAACCTGAGCTAATATTTTCCAATCATCCCTTGTACACTCTACTTCCCTCAAATCTCAGTTAATATTATTCTCCTATCTTATTCTCGGTCTACCAATTGGGCATTTTCCCTATGGTTTTCCTACATGAAGCTTCCATGCCACGCGTTCTGACCTACGAGACTTAACTGCTCTTATTATATCTGATTTGTTATAATGTACCTCACTGTTATGTAGTATTTTCCATTAGCCTGTTGCACGCCGTAGCGCAGTGGTTAAGGCACTGCGCTACAAGCCGGAAGGTCGAGAGTTCAAGTCCCGGTGGGGTCAGGATTTTTAAACTGACCAAAACCTTCTGGCGGCACTATGGCCCTGGGGTCGACTCAGCCTCTAACGGAAATGAGTATCAGACGCTTGTTCTGGGGTAAAGGCGGCCGTCACGCAGGGCTGACAACCCGGCTGACATCAAGTGCCGATTGTCCAGAAAAAGTGGGAGCCTTAACCTCCCACTACCCCAAGGGCCTCCTGAGGCCTGTAGTGGGAATACTTTACTTTACTTTTGTTTGTTCATCTCTCTTTGGTCCAAAATTTTTCCTAAGAACTTGATTCTCAAATACTCGTAATTTTTTTCCTCCCTTAAAGTAAGAGTTTACATTTCCCATCCATATAACTGAAATAATAACAGTTTTATATGTTTTCAGTTGCAGCTCATACCAGTAAGAATCAGTAATTTGAAATACTGAACAAAATAAATTTGGGATATTTTTTTCCAAAGTAGATCCACGGAATATATTAGGACTCTGCGGTTTCATGAATCGAGAAACAATCCCCAAACATTTCTTTGTTCCGATGAATGAAATTACATTTCTTGGCACAACATTCTGGCAAGTAGCCTATCATACCTCATGAATTGTAAAAATGACGAACAGTGTGTGGGAGGAAAAAGAAACGACAGACGAAATTATTTGGCGCCAAAGTTGGTGACACTAACAATACAAACCACCCAAGCTGAGGAATAGGTCATCCGGAATCAGAGTTTGATTGCTACTCTCTTCACGAATTCATCTGCACAAGTTGTACAACCTCACTCAAAAGTTAAAAACTATTGTATTATTGTTGTGTTACTGCAACATTATTATTATTTTTTTGCTTCGTCTTTGTTTACAGTTCAGAAAATAATGTTTTTTTTAGTACGATATTTGGTTCAAATTCCGAAAATTTAAAGAATTAATTACTTCAGGAAAATTACTGTTTATTTCGAATAAGTTTATATGAAAGGGGATAAAAGTGATTGTAAAAACTGCAGGGATATTTTATCACTTTCAACTTCGTACAAAATTCTAGCAAATGTAGTAGTAAGCTTTCTTACTCCCTATATCGATGACATAATAGATCACCAATGTGGACTTACGGATCCACAACAGATCTGCTTTTTTTTTTCTTGTATAAGACATTTTAGAACAGAAATGGGAATATAAACGGCATTGTACATCAACTATACGGTATGTAGATTCCAAAAAGGTATACGATTCAATTTAGAGGAAAAAGTTATATAGTATCCTGCTGGAGTTCGGAATTCCTGAAGAGTTAGATAAGACTCTTTGTAGGGTGGGGTGTGTGTAGGCAAACTGTTTTCGGATACCTTTTAAATTCACAATGGCTTAAAGAAAGGTGATGCACTATCTCCTCTACTGTTTAATCTTGTATTAGAACCTGCAAACAAATCTTTAGAGGATAGAGAAGCTTACAACTTAATTTGTATTAATAAGCTGTTAATTTATGCTGATGATGTAGTATTAATAGCCGATAGCTAGGAAAAACTAAAGGCCAACACGCACACTATTTAGTAACACTACGAAATTGGGGCTGGGTGTAAACACCAATAAAACTAAATATATGATCACACATAGAAATATATTATATAATGGAAATGGACAGTTAATGACAAATGAGAAAAAAATTGAAGAAGTGACTGAATACAAATACCTAGGAAATTTTGAAGAAATGGCTGAATTCTAATACCTAGGGACAATAATTTCAAACGGGAAAGAGATGCACAAAGAAATTAAACATAGGCTCAGTTCTGGAAATGCATTACAGAGACTCTTGTCATCCCAACTTCTCTAAAAAAAACATTAAACTGAAAATATATAAAACTGTTATTCTCACAGTTATAATATATGGATTGCTAAACACGGACTCTTACTTTAAGGGAGGAGAAAATATTATGACTATTTGAGAATAAAGTTTTTAGGACCATTTTTGGACAAAAAGAGATGAACAGACAGGTGAATTTAGAAGTCAGCTACATAATCTTTATTGGAAACCAGATATAATAACAGTTAAGTCTTGTAGAGGGCAATGGTCAAGACATGTTATACAAATGGGTAATGATACTACTACTGTGGTGTAGCCCATTGTTGAGTCATAGTCTCTCCTTTGTTAGGAGTTACTACACTAAGTTAAGTTATAGTTACCTTATTTGCTCAAAGATGTCTTGAATGGCATGCGGTCAACATGCCGACTCAACGAGGTACCTAACACAACTAAGGTATCACTAAAATGTTGAGGTAGTACATTTTGCTTAGAGGCATTTTTATTCGGGCTTAAGGATCTTTTACGAGCCTGAAAAATCTTCAGCCTAGAGACTCACGGCTGAAAGTTCCTTCCGGAGGACTTGCTCCTTGACTTTTTCCGTCCTATAAAAATCCATCGATTCCGGCCGGATTTAAACCCGCGACCCTGGGACCACAGGCAAGGAGCATAACCACTAGTCCACCGCGCTCGACATGGTAAAGAAACAGAGTACTTGTAGGAACAGCGGAAGGTAACGCCTAGTAGATAGAACAATAATATAACATTAACAATGGTTAAGGACGTAAATTTTACGGCGATGAATGGGAAGCATTAGCTCAAAATAGAGATGTGTTGAGAAAGATTTCAGCGCGGCTATGAATCTGCGGTATCGATAGTGTCAGTGAGGTACTTATTACATGAAATAATTTCCATGGAAAAAGGGAGCGTAAATAACAGTATTAGACAAACATTAAAAAATGTTCACTGAAAACATATGGGCCTAATAAAGAAGCAACGAATTAGGAAATATTTTTAAAAAATTGGATTTTTTTTGCGCGTGTACTGATTATGCATTATAAAGAGTAATCTACTCTTTTTATCCCCGATTCAATTATTTTTTAATCCCTCATCAATGATTGGTTATGTATAGGCCTATAGCATTTTTAGTTTTTAATAAAATGTCCCTTATCTTTTGCAATAAAAGTCGGCCGCGGTGGTCTAGTGGTTATATTAGCTGTGTTCATTGCCTCTAGTCTCGAGAGTCGCGGGTTCATACCCGGCCGGGATCAATGGATTTTTAGGATGGACAAATCCAAAGGACAAGTCCTCCAGAAATAACTTAGAGCCGCGAGTCAAGAGTCTGAAGATTTTCAGGTTCGTAAAAGAACCGCAAGTCTGAATAAAGAGGTCTCTCTGCAAAATTTAACCGTCGATCATCAATCCAAGTAATACGTTAGTTGCCTACTAAATGTCGCATTGAGGCGATGTGCTAACCACATGTCACTCTTTGACATCAATAGGTAAATAACTAACTCACTGGCATTATCGAAACCGAGGTTCATGGACGCGCCTAGATAAGCTCTCCATACACCCCTATCGTGAGCTAATGTTTTCCAGTCATCCCCTACGTAATCTACTTCCCTCAAAACATGGTTAATGTTATTCTCGCACCTTGGTATACCAACTGGGAGCATTTCTGCTGATTTTCCTACAAGAAGCTTTAATGCCCCTCTTTCATTTCTTATTTGTGCCATATGTCCTGCCCATCCCAGCATACGAAACTTAACTGTTCTTATCATATCTGGTTTCCTATAAATTTCATGTAGCTCACTGTTATGAAGTCTTCTCCATTCTCCTGTCTGTTCATCTCTCTTTCGTCCAAAAATATTCCTGAGAACTATATTCTCAAATACTGGAATTTTTTCTCCTCCCTTAAAATAAGAGTCCATATTTCACATCCATATAATATAACTGGGTGAATAACAGTTTTTATATTTTAAGTTTAACGTTTTGTAGAGGAAATGACAGAAGAATCCTTGTAATGCAATAGATAATGTAACTAATTTAACTACAATGAAAATCTCCCGCTAGGGGGCAGCACTCGGGACATATGGGGCATATACATGCATATGAAATTAAAAAAAGAACACTTAGAGGATCTCTCGTTTAAAAAAAAACTTAAAAAGATAAATATATAGTATTTTGGAATGTAGTAATATTTGCCGTAGAAAAGCTTTCTGCAGTTACCGGCAGAGACAAAACTGTCCTGTAATTATGTAGAGGTCATTGCATAGTCAGCATCCAATTGAATGCAGTCGGGACCGCTTCTGGAGTCGTCTTCAACATCTCTAATTGAGATTTATTAAGGAGCTTGACTTCTCCGAGCCCTCAGCACATGCAAACAAAATAAAACATTTCCCAGCGATATAAAGCGGTGTTAACAGCGAGCAGACAGATTAGAAATGAAGAAACAAGTATGGAAAAATAAATACCATACAAACGAATGTCAAAAGAATGTTTCCCTTTAAAAAGAAGGATGTTAAGGGATTTATATACCCTTTCAGTTCACAGATCCGGGGTTTCCTTTTCAAATGAATGGAGGTGAAAGATAAGCCTCGAGTTGAACGCGCGAGTGCGTACAAAGTGTTTTAAATCTGGAAACTTGGGGGGACAGAGGCTGGGATGACGTTACTCAGGGAATCCCACGGCTTAAAAGGGCTACGAACCTGGTGAATAGAGAGAGATACTACAACATCCGTTGTGTCGATCTGACACTTGGACCAGCTCAGCAAACAGTCTGCGTTAATAATTTATTGATAAATAATGTACTAAATTAAGAATTTATTTCCCCAAAAAAAAAAATCTATCGGTATGTGTGGAAAACGCTTACGAAGAGTTAAAATAGAATTAGATGGAAAAATCATAGTACAAATTTTCTAAATGTTAATTGTCTCCGTCACCTAATTGCTGATATAAGAAATTACACCGAGATAAAGTTACAGAAATACAATGTAATAAATGGAGCCAAAAAAATAAATGTTGGTGACTAAATGTCGACCGCAACCTAATTGAGATTACGCAATGTAACTGCAAAATCAGGTCTGAAACATAGCAGCGAAAACTGGATACTAAATTCTAAAATCAAATCAAAATTGCAACCGGCACACATGAGATTTTTACGTCCACTTCTTGGTTTGATAAAAACGGACAAGGCTATACGTGATAAATTAAAAGTTCAAAATGTAACTAATTCACTGACACTATCGAACCTGCAGGTCCATGGACGGATATAAGCTCTCCATATATCCCTATCCAGAGCTAATGTTTTCCGATTATCCCCTGTACAATATATTTCCTTATATCATGATCAATGTTATTCTCCTACCTCATCCTTGGTCTACTAACTGGGCGTTTTCCCTGGTTTCTTACAAGAAGCTACCATGTCCCTTTCCATTCCCATTCGTGTCACATGTCTTGCCCATCGCAGTTTAAGAAACCTAACTGTTCTTATTATATTCGGTTTCCTATAAAAATCATGTAGCTCACTGTTGTCTTCTCCATTTGCCTATTCGCCTGTTTGTTCATCTCTCTTTGGTCCAAAATTTTCCTAAGAATTTTATTCTCTTTTCTCATCCTTAAAGTAAGAGTCCATGTTTCGCATCCATATAACATAACTGGGACAATAACAGTTTTATATATTTTCACTTTAACATTAAACTTTTTTAATTGGTTTAATTTGTTCGGCAAGTATTCATTTTATTTTTTGTATGATATCATTTAAGAAATGCTAATTTTATTTGTTGTGTGTTAAATTACACAGAACTGGGCTATATTGCGTAAGAATTACTGAAGAACCAAATGGACAACCGGGTACGCAGCTCTTTGATTTAGTATTATATTTTCTAAATTTATCGAATTGGAAGAAATATATTAGATACAATTGAAGAGAGACGATTAAGATGTTACGGACATCTCAACAGGATCATATCTGATAAAATCCTTAAGAAGATTCTAAAGTGGAAAATGGATGGGAAAAGAAGAGAGGAAAGACCTGAAGAAGGTTGAATGAATGATGTGAGAAGATGAGTGAAGTGGGAGTTACAGGTGTTGATGTCCAGGACCACTACAACTGGAGAAGGAGAATTTCTTGAGGGTGACGGTAAAGTCACTGTATTGTGGATAAATACCGAAATAAAAAAAAACATATTAGTGCATTAGATAAACATTTTTCTTTCTTAACACTACAGTCCTTTCAGTTTGACTTTGGCTTCATTTAAGACAAATGTCATTCTTGTCTGTCCATTGCTTTATTTTTCCACCTCTTAACTCCCATCAAATGCATCGAAACCTTGGTCTTTCTCCTTCCTGCTAGTTTCTCATCCAAAATGTTTTTTTGCTATCCTTGTGTTTTCATTCTCAAAACATGGCCTGACTATTCCAACCTACGCACTTTCAAGCAGCTACTGTATCTAATGAATTAAATAATCTACATAACTCGTAGTTCATTATATTTATTCAAAGTCCATCCTCACATGTTAGTCCATACATCTTTCTTAAAATCTTCCGCTTCCAATTCCGGATACGTCCTTCTATTTTACTGGTTAAAGTTCATGATTCAGATCCATAAAACACTATAGACCTTATCATCGTCTTATAAAGTTGAATTTAAACGTTGTGAAATATACCTTTCCCTTAATACGTATTGAAATGCATAATATAAATTATTTGCAGCATTTATTCTTGATTTTATTTCTATTTCTATCACAAGAGAAACTAAAGCGATTAAAAGATGTTTTAAATAACAAGCCATTAAGTAAGATTTCTTTCATCTCGTTAGTTGCGTGTCTTATTTAGCAGAAGGGAATGTACTTCCTGCTTTTTAAGGAGGGTGTCCATACTTAAAATTCCTGGTACTTCCCCCGGAAGATGTTCTTTTATGACCTTCTTTCCCAGGTTTCCTCGCTCACTTAAAATGACGGGGAATTCAAATAATGTTTCATTTCTAAAGCATTCTTTTTATCTCTTTGAAAAGGAATCTGTCTAATTTTTGTGTTTGCAGCTGGTGTTGAGGATTCACGTCATATTTAATTTAACCCCAAGAAATTATGATTTAGTGTGGACAACAACAGTTCTATTGCAACACGGAGAAAATAGCGAGTAACATATTTTTAATCCCTTTAAATGCATGGCTATTCAGAAAGAAGGAACAGACTTTAGACATTTTATTTCTTCCGAACTACAAAACATATAATACAATTCCAACGTTTCTGGAAAGAGAAAAGTTCAAATTTCACTATTTTATGCATTCAATATGAGCACCATGTGTCACACGACAAATATCAAAACGGTGGCTCATTTCTTGCCACTCACGAATCAGTTGGTCTCTAGTTATCGAATTCAGAGCTTCAACAATTCGATGTCGCAGATTTTCAAGAGTGTCACCTCTATATGTGTATCATTAGTAGCATGAACAATATCAAGTCTGTATTCGATTTCGTGCCACGTTCTGTCCAACATGTCCATTGGTACTGTTGCAATTGTGTCAAGGATACGGGTTCGTAAATCATGAAGATCTTGTACTGGAGTAGCAAACACACTGTCTTTTACATACTTCCAGAGGAAGCAGTCCAGTGGAGTGATGTCTTGCGAACGTGGTGGCCAGCAAATTAGTCCGCCGCGTCCAATCCACCTATCTGGGAAGGATTCTTTGAGTGAATTCCCAACATCCAGGCTCCAGTGTGGTGGGGCTCCATCTTACTGAAATATTACTTGGGGTAGCAGATCAGCTACTTGGGGGTACAAGAAATGTTCCAACATGTCTTGGTATACCGGGCCAGTTATTGACTTCTCATGGAAGAAAAAAGGACCTATAATCCTGTTCTTCATCAGGCCGCACCAAACGTTTACTTTTGGGCTATCCCGGACGTGTTCACGGTAGACGTGTGGATTTTGCGTAGCCCAGAACCTTACATTGTGCCGATTAACAGATCCTGGTACATGGAACTTTGCCTCGTCAGAAAACAAGACGTTTCCAAGAAATTAAGGGTACTTGTCAATACGATGCAGCATTTCAATAGCGAATGCCTGTCGTCGTAGCCTGTCATGTGGCTTTATTTGTTGAACAATGTGCACCTTATAGGGGTAAAAACGAAGCCGCTTATGAAGCACTCAATGCACAGTTGATCTCGGCACATTGAACTGCCGGGAAGCTTGGCGAATTGATTTTTGTGGATTTCTCTGAAATCCTGCTCTAATTTTTCCAATCATTTCTTCTGAAACACGCGTACGAGCACTTCCTGATTCTTTTTTATTGCTTCCAGTCGCCAGAAACTTATCAAGCCATGCGTTAATGGTCTTCCCATCTGGTGCATTTCCTCCATATTCTCTCCGGTCATTTCTTTGCACTGTAATTATTGACTTCGTCTCTGCATACCAGAAAACAGTTTGTGCTCGTTGCTGAGGAGTCGCCATTTTGTTTTATGTCATGCGACAGAAGAATTAACTGCAACAATGAAAACAAAAATTCTTTGAGTTTCTCTTTCTTTTAATACCAACCTCATTTCATAATTCCACATACTTTGAGAGTTATGATTAATTAAAATGTGGGAGGTTTGAATGGGACACGGTGTATTTCCCGCATGACACCAGATAGAATTGTACGCATAGCAAGAGACAACTTACCAGAATATATGAGAAGGACACCTAGAAGACAAAAAAAAAAAAAAATGGAGGGATTCTTAATTATGGATGAAACAGTATATGGACCTAATACAAAGATAAGGAGAAACTATGATTTAGTGCGGACCTCTATCGGTTCCTACTTAATCACGGACAAAACAGCAGTAAAGTGTTTTAATTTATTTACATGCAGATTTTTTATGTTTACACATCTTATGTGCCTAAAGTTTTATTTTCCTTCTACACTCGTCCTTATCCAACCACTCCATTTCCTCCAGTCCTCTTGTTCTCATTCCAGTTCTTATTTTTTGGCTCCATGAGTTTCGAGGTATTTCCCGTCTTTCTTCTTCCAATGTTTTTTTTTCTGGGTAACGTTTCTCCTTGCATTCGTCGTAAATGCCCATACCAATTTAATTGCTTATATCTTATATGTCCACCGCTGTGTCACGCAACGGGCCCGGGTCGGGGCAGTTTTTCTGGGTGAGGTTTTTATCGAGGTTTTTCCTCACCTGTAAGACAAATGTCAGGACAGTTTTAAGGCCCAAACGGTCCCCGAAATCATATGGCCATCATCATCCTTATCATTATCATCATCATCACCCTTCACCGGTGTGGAAAGCAACGGAAAGCTACCACACCTACAATTCCCTAGTAAAGCTGCAAGCATGGCATGAAAATGCTATGATTGCATGATTGCAGTGATGGTCCTGCATTCGGGTAGAATTACTATGGATGGATATCTTACATAATCTTACTTACTTGTAAGCCCTTGTAAGACTTAGGCGTTCTCCTCCTACAGGGGAGAAATTCAGTCATACTAATTTAGTTAGACATGTTTCGGATAGCCCGAGGTCAGCGTTCCGCCTCATAGTGACATCTAGGAAACCAAGGTAGTACTAGGAAGAGAAAATTCGGTAAATTTTGATTAGAGGCCTTTTATTCATGCTTGAGATTCTTTTACGAGCTTGAAAATCTTCAGATTCGGGAAACACGGCTTAAAGTCCCTCCCGGAGAACTTGCTCCTTGGATTTTTCTATCCTAAAATATAAATTAAAGTTAAAAATAAAATAAATAAAAACAAAAAGAAAAAACGGAAAATTAAATCAATCCTCAAAAGAACTCACACATATGTGTGTTCAATAAAAACAGACAAGACAATTTACTAACTGCAGTTTTGAGATATGTGAATAAATCTAGAATTTCCAACACGGAATTTGTTTGAGGTATCGTGATTCTAATCTGTAAAGGAAGCGAAGCAGATCGTCGTGCTTGCACATCTGTTGGGAATCATCTGATGGCGGAACTGGAGTAAAAAAACTCTCATCCCCTAAATGCCACTTCCTACTTCTAGGATGAGATATTGTATGGAGCCGTCGAATCGCCCTCTTATCTTTCCACCTACATAACGTGAAGAGGACCCATTTCCTTCCGCCCACCCCTCTGCTTCCGGCCTTCAGCACCTCAAGATATCACGGTGACACATGTGAGAGACACAATTTAATAGGATTAACTGCGTCAATACAGTAATGACACGTGTGACTTTCAACACTCCCATTTACAAACAAAATGAAGATATTTGTCCACTCCTATATTAACAATGGCCTAATCATCATTGTTTTTAGGGAGGTAAGTTGAATTTAGCAGAGAGGGCTCGGTATCCATTGAAACGGCATGTAATTGCTCAACTTACTTCCCTAGGGAAGAAAAGTAATTGACTTCATTAGTAATGTAAAAATGTTACCTTAATTCTTTTCATATATATTTTTCGACTTTGCTGGTAATAGAAAATGAACCACAGCATTCGTCGCTTCCTCTACATCACAATTAATCACAGCTGTAATTAATATGCAGTCTGCATCTGCTATTTAAAATGTCTGCAATTAATTCAGACAACAATAAACAATTGCAATTATTTTATCAATATTTCCTTGTTATCAAACAATTGAACTCTTCAAACCAAGAAATATAAAATTTAAACATAATTATTAGTATAGGAGTGAACAAAATTATATACGCAATTCGGAAAGTAAGTACATTACTAGTCTCGAACTTATTTGCTAGCCCTCGCTTTTCAAACACGGTGTCGGCTATACAGGGTGTTTCTAAAATAGACCGACAAACTCTGACCTTCATTGAAGCATATGGCTTGAAACGCTTCGTTTCAGGGCTGGACGGATCTTACAGGAAGGGACTGAAGGAAGCGGATAAACACTCCTTTCAGTCCAAGAGGGGTTTGTCTTTACTACTATCGTTTGGTCTGTTTACTTCCATAGCTCAGTAGCATTCGGAAACTATTACAGCAATTTTTTTTACATCCATTGGTACGTTCTGTTGGATAGGTAGGGGTGGGCCCACTGCCGTGCCAGCACGCTCAACTGACCTGATCTGCCTATATTTCTTTTTGTGGGGCTACATGAAGGCAAAGGTTTATGAAACCGATATTGACTCTGAAGAAGATCTTGTAGCACACATTGTCAGGCAGCAGCGGAAATAAGGAAAACCTCTGGCATCTATGGAAGGATTCGACAAAGTATGGCACATTAATGTACTGTTGTCTGGATGTCAATGGACGTGTGTTCCAGCACTTGTTGTGATGGAACAAGAAAGTGGATCCATCCTGACAATGCAACACTGGAGTGTTTTTTATTTTATTTATTTATTTAAAATTAAGTACGTTTTGTTTCTGCTTGTCTGTAAAGTATTTGGATTAACATACAGAATAACTTCATATTTGTAAGTACCTACTTCCTTCCATCCCTTCTTCTGAGATCCCTCTTGCACTAAAACGAAGCGTCACAGCCTATAGGTTGCTTAACGAAATATGTTTCAAAGAAGGTCAACTATCTGCTCCCAAATTTTGTCGGTCTAATTTAAAAACGCCCTGTATAGTAATGTATTACTTCCCTTGCTGCGTACATAACTATTTCACGATGTTTATAGTTTTTATATCTAGAGCCCTAAAGTTAACAGTGAGCTACATGATCTTTATAGTAACCCAGATGTAATGAGAACAGTTAACTCTCTTAGATTGCGATGGGCAGGATTGTAGCACAAATGGTAATGAAAGAGGTAGATATTGTTAAAAAATTGGGACTAGAAACAAACGTCAATAAATCTAAATATATGTTTAAACATAGAAATGCATTAAATAATGGAAATAGACAGTTAATGACAAATCAGGGAAATTTTGAAGAAGTGGTTGAATTCAAATGCATCAGGAACAATAATTACAAAAAGCATTGAGTTACACAAAGAAATTAAACAAACTCAATTCTTTAAATGCATGATATTATGTATTGCAGGGACTCTTGTCCCAACTTCTCTCAAAAAACCTTAAACTAAAAATGTATAAAACTGTTATTCTCCCAGTTATATCATATGGATGTGAAACATGGACTCTAACTTTAAGGGAGGAGAAAATATACGAGTATTCGAGAATAGAGTTATTAGGAAATTTTTTGGACCAAATAGAAATGAACAGACAGGCGAATGCAGAATACTACATAAGAGTGAGCTACATGCTCTTCACAGAAACCAGATATGATTAAGAACAGTTAAGTTTCGTAGACTGGGCAGGACATGTGGCACGAATGTTGATGAAAGACGGGCATGCAAGCTTCTTGTAGGAAAACCAGTTGGTAGACCAAGAATGAGGCGAGAGAATAACTTTAATCATGATTCGAGGAAAGCAGAATATACAGGGGATGATCGAAAAACATTACTTCAGGATATGTGTGTGTATTGAAAGCTTATGTCCGCGTGGCGATGAACCTACGGGTTCAAGAGTGCCAGTGAGTTAAATTACAAAAAGAAGCATCTCATCTCGTGCGCCAACTGGACCGCATCCCCTCTCTTGCTCCAATTGCAGTGTAAAGGGGCAAGGTTTTGACCCTCTTGGGTGCACAACATATGCCTTGGGAATGCATGAGAAACCGACCAGCAATGATTTATCAGATCAAAGTATACATGACAGCGAACTATTTAATTACAACAAGAGTGTCGTATAAACATTTTAACATCTACTATACTAATTTCGAGCTAAGTTCCAGTTGTACTGTAAACAAACTTGCATAACGTATTACTTCGCCGACCCTGTCTATTAGGGTAACCGTGGTGCTACTTTTACCCGCCATATTACTGAATTGTGATCGAGAGAAGCGTTGTTCTTAGGCAACATCGTATTTTACGGAAAATATGACTGAATACAAGGTAAGATGGTACCAATAATTAGGAACTTCCTCCATTTCTTATTTATTTATGACAAAAAGTATATATATGGGCCTATGTAATTAGACGTTTACCCTTTTTTCCATTATTTAAACAGATAACATTTATTTACCGGTATAATTTCTTTGTGAGCAGAATTTATGCTCCATGCTGACTCACCTGTAAATTCTATCATTTTCACCACATCCTCAATGGCTAATGTAAGATATTTTTCACTAAACTGTTTGAAAACATTCAAAATAATTTGTTTCTCTCTGCTTTTCAAACACTTCCCTTTGCAATGTCTTATAATTACATAGAAGCGGTCATTTTAAATCAACTGAAATTCCAACGTATTCTACAATGCGCATGCGTAAGAATAAAACAATGCTTACTTTATGTAATAAAATTGTAATTGTATATTTAAAATTCTCCCATATAACTTATATAGACATGTGCTAGATAATATAGGCCTAATTATTATTATTATTATTATTATTATTATTATTATTATTAATTATTAGTATTATTATATCTCTATTTCAAGTATTAGAAAACAAACTACATTTTCTTACACGCTTAAAGGTATTCAATCATAGAAAATTCAGTCATATATCTGGTATGTTTACATTACAACTGGATCATATCTCGGAAGATGGATTTATCTCCAGGACCGACCTACCGTACAATATCTTAAGAACATGAGTGTCACAAAGTGTTGCCAATATAACGTTGTAAATATCCTTCATAACAATTAGAGCAGCTTTGACAGGTAAAACATCTCTATCTCAATATAATTATGCAATACTGATTATTTTATCAACCTTTTTATCTTCTGTTAAAATTGAAACGCAAAATATATTTTATCTTGCTCTGTCAGTTGATTGAACATAATAGCCATAGTGATTTATTTTCGACAGTGGATTCAAAGTCAAGTCACTGTATCTCCCACTACTCACACAAACACCCATCTTCAACTCCGTGAAGCTGCGCAGACGTTCTGCAAGAGGACTGGCTTATCGTGAGGAGTTATAAGGAGTGGTATGTTCTCTTTATAGAAGCGATATTTGCAATCATAGTTAGCTTCAGTCAATGATAGCCTTTATTTACCGGACTTTTCATAAACCGTAGATGATTAAAAATTCAGTTGAAATTTGCTAACTTATCACTTTAGTGATCTTATTCCGTTTATATTTCTTAAATATTTATGTAGTTTATAAAAATACATTTTCATTGTAAAAATAATGTTTAATCATAAATGGAGGATTCCGGACCACTTCCGTAACCGAAAGGTTTAAGGCATGATGCAATTTTGGTCAGTGTTGGAAAGGGGCCCCAGTTATATTATATGGTTGCGAAACTCGGTCAGTATGGGACAGGTGCTCCAGTTATATGGATGGAAAACATGGACTCCTACTTTAAGGAAGGAGAACAGATTATGAATAAAGTTATTTGGTAAATGTTTCGACCAAAGAAAGATGAAGAGACAGGTGAATGGATAAGACTACGTAACAGTGAGCTACATCATTTTTATAGGAAAAAAGATACAATAAGAAGAGTTAAGTCTCGTAGACTGGATGTACAGGAATGAAAGCTTATTGTATTCCTACAAGAAGGGGCAAAACGTACAGTTGGTTGGCCAAGAATGAGGTGGGAGAATAATATTAACTATGATTTGAGGGAAGTAGATAATACAGGGGATGACTGGAAAACATTAGGTCAGGATATGCATGTGTGAAGAGCTTATGTCAGCGCGACCACGAGTTCGATAGTGCCAGTGTGTTGATAGTTATGGGACCAGCATCGTGAGCAATTTGGATAGCTATAATAACTACCGGCTCCAGGTTGAGAAAACCTGCTATAACAAGTGGGGGGCCCGACATATTGACCACATGTCACCCCTACACTGGCAGGATGATCGTACATGATTAACACATGTAAATGTGAGGCCAGCAGCCGGTAAGTAAGGCAAGAGCCTTCTGGGCCTGTCGGACCATGGAGTGTATTACCTCAGACTACGTGGAACTTCTGGGAGCTGCAATCAGAATCAACATTGCCATTCATACATGGAGGGAAGGGGGCAGAACCAGAATTTATATTTCAGACGCAGTGGCATATGTCCATAAATAATAGAATAAGCCCTAATCACAATCAACTGTAACAGATACGCCCACTAAATACAAACAAACAACAAAGTCGGACAATAGGGGTTTTCACGTACAGAAAATATCATTGCTCTTATGGAGCAATTCTTTCTAGTAAACGTGTCATTTTATGCGAGATTGGTTTATTAGTTAATTCATTTGAAAAATAATACTCATAAATTTACCATGGAAATGGGCGCCCGATTTATGTAAAATATACCATTATGAAACGTATAATTATCACACAATTATTTAATAAAGTTTGGGGGTGAACTCAATTATTGGAACAGCGGATAGCAGAGAAGCCACTGAATCATAATCTTTCAACGAACAAATTGTTTTGTCACGTGCAGCCATGATAAAAAAAGAGACGCAACTAACACATCACGTGTGGTTTAGAATATTCTGAAGTTATTCTGACGTTTATACAATCACAATCTATAAAATTCCAAATGTTAATGTTGTTGTTTAGTAACCACATAAGAATAATCACGGATTAAATTTAGTAGTAGTACTGAAGGCAGCTCCGTGGGCAAGTGGTTAGATGCTCGGTCACTCCATATGATTTCGTGGTGGGCGAAACGGAGCTTGGGCAGGATGTTCTCGGGGTTTTCTCCCGTTTTTCCCTACCACAATTTCATTCCACCATTGCTCCATACTTACCTCTCATCCATTCCATTTACTTTCGTTCATCTGCCCCTGTGATGTTGCGTGAGGCGTGGTCGACCGGCACAAACCTCTATATATAGGGGTTCATCTCGTCCCTCGACCCGACCCTGAGTTGGACACGAGTTGAGGATATTTATCTTATTTTAGTGAAGGTAATTGTAACATAAAATTATGTTGTTGCTGTACTTATGCTAGGAGGAGGAGGAGAGAATATTTGCATCTCTGTCACAGAGTCTGCGGCGTCAAGTGGCAACAGCGTTCTCATAAGAGCAATACTATTTTATAGACATGAAAACCCTATACAACCATGTGGTTGTATTTTCAACAACTCGCAATGTTTTAACATATTTTGCGGATAATGTTTGAGTTCGTGGGCAAGGGATGGTCTACATTTTGTTACTCCTCCTCTCCAACACGAGACATTCTTCATGACACTTTATAAATTATTTTGTTCTTGTCTTCATCCATGAGAAACTCAACTATTTTTTCTTATCAATGGAGATCATCGAAAACTCGTCAAGAAAACCAACAATCTCTCTACAAGATCACTAATACGCCATTGTGCTTTTGTAAAAAATTATGTACCTTACACTCCAGATAATTATCGTGATATCAGGTTGGCAATAAAACAATATCACATTAGCAACTTGCCCACGAATTAGGAACAAACAAATACTTCACACGACTGTGACAGTTGAAACCTTTATTTCTAGTTTTTTTTATGATAACAGGATTTATGAGAGACTACCATTGTTCAGTTCCCATTATCAAGGCAGCACATGTCATTACCCTTATTAAAATATGACAGATCATGAGACGATATGACAGATAAAATTACAATAAAATATAATATTATATTTCGACAAGAAATGCAGATTTCCAGATATTAAACTACACAAACACTTTCGTATGTTGACGATTTAGTACTGTTTATAACCTCAGAGGATGAATTACAAGTGGAGCACATCAGTTAAACAGTACAGCCAACAGTTGGATTTCAAAATGTCTTCCCAAAAAACAAAGTAGAGGGCATGAGTGGAAAAAATCTTACGAAGAGTTGAAATATAATTAAATGGAAAAAATCATAAACCAAGTTTCTGAATTTAATTACCTCGGTCACCTAATATCTGATACAAGAAATTGCACAGAGATAAAGTTACAGAAATACAATGCAATAAATGGCAATTTTAGTAAACAAATGTCAACCGCTATCAGATAGAGATTACACAATGTAACTGCAAAATCAGAACTGAAATATAGCAGCGAAAATTGGATACTAAATTCTAAAATAAAATCAAAATTGCAAGCGACACACATGAGATTTTTACGTCCATTCCTAGACACAAACACAGATATACGCGATACATTAAAAGTTGAAAATATAGTTGAAGTAGTTCAGAATTATCGAAGCAATTGGTTATAACATGTCCAAAGAATGAACAATCTCAATTTTCTAAATTAGCATTGCAAAATCAACCTAAAGGACTTCGAGATAAAGAAAGACCAAAATTAAGATGGACTGACCAACCACATCTCGAGATCTCACAGGAACAGGCTCAAACGACCTAAACAAGTTCATGATGATTATAAATTAGCATTCAAGAATAAGTACGTAATATTGTTCATAACAATCTACAATGTATGTTAATTTATTTGGAAATGTTTAATTAAATTGTGGAATTTAAATGAATCCTATATAAATAAATTAAGAGCAATCTAAGAATAAAACTAGTTGCTAACAACGCTGCGATGACCAGATGGACGGCTCGGGTGAGGGAGCAGTGTGATGATCAGATGGCAGTAATTTAAAACAATGAAGCTCTCTACCTCAAGCATGGGAAAGTTCAGTTGAAACTTGCACAGTGCGATGTACACCTCATAATATCACAAAGTGTGAAAACAAAATCCCTCCAATATGATTCATCATCAGCGGCAGCGCTAGATCTCGAGTCGAGTCTCGGCTTCTCTGAGAACCCTCTTCCAGGCTTCTGTGTCTGTAGCAACCAGCCACCATCCCTCGATTTTCAGATCCTCCAAAATGCCATCCATCCAAAGCAGTTTCTCGGTTGTCCCACATTCCTTTTCTTTCAAATGTACATTCCATTATTTTCTTGGATATCTCACGCTCAGTCATTCTTTGTACGCCCCCTGCCCATCGCAATCTTCATACTTTAATTGATATAACCACATCAGGAGAGTTTTACAACTGATAGAGCTCAGAGTTACATCTTACACACCATTCTCCCTCTTCACATATTGGGCCATACATTTTTCTTAATATTTTCTTTTTCAAATTAACAAAGTCTTGATATCGATAGAAGAAACTGGGTGGATGAAGGTGCATTCAAACGAGTAGAAGAAGTGATATAACAATATTCCACCAAGTTTGAACCCACGAACAAATAAATTAGACGAAAACAATAATCAAGAAATACAAACAAACTAAATATGTTTGCAATAAATAAAAAGAATAGCTGAATATAGACACATTAAAGGAACATTTGGAAAAAAGGAACGATAGGAGAATACTGAAAATAATTCTATCATGTAAAACCAAATGGACCATCAAGTCGCCACTTCTAGTCTACTGTTTTGAATGACGTAAGTAATACGTTTTGAAAATATACAGTCTTAACACGCTCACCCGACCCCTGACGTCACTGCAACAACATTACCTTTACAGCGGGTTGTTCGCTCAGCACATAACTTTACAGTAGTTGGTGGTAAAAATCTGTTGCCAACCTTAATATCTACGCAACATTAAGTGTTCTTTGTTAGAACAAGATAATTATGCATCAAGTCGAAACTAAGATATGAATAAAGTTGTATAAATAAATTTAGTGATGTAAACATCATCATAATCATCCGGTATCATGGCAGCTGCCGCCGTCTTCCGGAAACCAAACGCCATTCCTCTCTGTCCATCCATTCATCTTCCTCCATTCCTCTGACATTCATAGCTGCTTGTACCCCTTCTATCCAAGTTTTATTCGGTCTTCCTCTCTTCCTCCTTTCCATTGGGAACTATTCCATAACAATTTTTGGCAATCTTTGCTCTGGCATTCTTTTGACATGACCATATCTACAATTAACCTAAACACAGTTTCGCATGTGTCACTAAATGGAGTTCAAATCCCTTATAGTGAGACAGTAAAAATTCTAGGAGTATTTATTGACAAAAACTTAAATTGGAATACACAAATAAACCATACATGCAAAACAGTCTTCTCAATAATAGATTCATTAAATCGTGTACGAAATTGTTTGCCATTCGCCCTTAGGAAAATGTTAGTAGAAACACCTGCAATGCCCCATTTTGATTATTGTTACACTCTTTTTACAGACTTAAATATTATTTCCACTCATAGACTTCAACGTGTTCATAATTCTTGCGCACGTTTTATTTGTGGTATTCGCAAATTTGACCATGTTACACCGTCCCTGGAACAATTATCGTGGCTTCGTCTAAGAGATCGTAGAACTGTCCATTCCTTATCCCTTCTCTATAAAATACTTCACACATCATCGCCTAATTATTTATCACGCCGCTTCATCAGACTATCCGACACACATAATATTGACACTCGATCCCATCAGCACATTGTCCTTTATATCCCGCCTCATCACACTGTATATTATTCATTATCTTTTACGGTGTCACTTACCAAAACATGGAATTCCCTTCCGTCCTATGTCAGAGACTGTCAAACTATAACATCCTTCAAGAACAAACTAAAGAATTATTTAATAACAAACTAACTTATACACCTCACTGATAATATTCTTTTAGCAATATTAATACATTTAATTATTTATGAAAATAATATTAAGAATAACAAATATTTTTATTTGTTTTGTTTTAAATATTGTATAATCGTAAAATTAGTTTTCTATATCTCATTACTTTCCTTTGGTTTTTATATACAGTAGACAGGGACAATTTAATATGTCTTGCTTGTATACATTTTATTATTAGTTTTAGTCTTAATTTTAACTAATATTAACTGGTTGTATTATAGATCGTAATATATTAGATATTATCTTTTGATAAAATTTTTACTTAGTGTTTAATATTAGAGTTAATTAAGATTGTTATATTCTGATGTAATATATGTTTGTCCTGGTGAGTGGAAGAGAAGGCCACATGGCCTTAACTCCACCAGGCTAAATAAATCTAAATCCAATCTAAATAAATATCACTGTAATCTTTTCATTTCTATAATGTCTATGATGTCCGGCTCCTCTTGTACACCGATAATTTCCCTTATTTCTTTATTCGTATTCTATCCATTCTAGATTTTCCAGCTGATCTTCTTGAAACATCCATTTCTGTACTTAAAATTCTTTTCATTTCCCTGGTAGGAGTTGCCGACTTCAGCACCATATGTTAAAATGCTCTGAATTATGGTTTGATATATTTGTAATTTTCATTTTTTGTAATATTTTTGCTCCACCAAACAGAGTTTTAAAGCATTTATTGCTTGTTTTGTTTGTGCGATTCTATTTTTAATTTCCACTGTGTTATCGCCTGAATAGTCTAATTTTGTTCGTAAATAAGTGCATTCAATACTAGGTTTTAGTTCTTCTCCATTGTTGAAATTTATATTTTCCATTTCTTCTCCTATACACAGATATTTAGTTTTCTCAATGTTTATATAAAATGTAAACATCATAAAGCTAAATATATGTTCACACATAGAAATACATTATATAATGGAAATGGACAACTAATGACAAATGAGGGGGATTTTGAAGAAGTGGCTGAATTCAAATACCTGGGACAATAATTACAAATAGGAATGCGAGGTGCACAAACAAATATAACATAGGCTTAATTCAGCAAGTGTATGCTATTATGCATTACACGGACTCTTGTCCCAACTCCTTTCAAAATAACGTTAAAGTGAAAATATATAAAACTGTTATTCGCCCAGTTATATGGATGCGAAACATGGACTATTACTTTAAGGTATTTGTGAATAAAGTTCTTAGAATTTTTTTTTGGACCAAAGAGAGTTGAAGAGACAGGCGAATGGAGAAAACTACATAACAGTGAGTTACATGGTATTTACACGAAGCCAGATGTAATAAGAACAGTTAAGTCTCGTAGACTGCGATGGGAAGGGCATGTGGCACGAATGAGGAATGAAAGACGTGCATGAAAGCTTCTTATAGGAAAACCGGAGGAAAAACGCTCAGTTGGTAGACCAAGAATGAGGTGCAGAAATAACATTAACCATGGTTGGAGGGAAGTAGATTAAACAGGAGATGATTGGAAAACATTAGTTCAGGATAGGAATGTATGGAGAGCTTATGTCCGCGCCGTCATGCATCTAAGTGTTCGTTAGAGCCAGTGAGTCAGCTAGTTAATCACATAATTTATTTAAACATTTGAACCACATGTAAACAATGTTCTGGTGATTGCATGCCTGTGATCAATTATAGATGCCAGAAGTTGAAAGAAAGAGGTCGGATCAAAATTTATATCTGTCTTAGTGTCCTTCAACTGGCCTGTTATTACACAGCCCATTTGTACTCCACCCAAATTTGAGCAGGACCAAATGTTTCTACTTCTTACTAGAATTTTTTAAATATTAATATAAGTACCTTTTTATAGCAGTCTACCTCAATTAAAATGGATTTTGTTTAAAAAACTTCGTTAATCAGGTACCAAATGACTTGTCGAAGATGGAACATGTTCTGAGAGGCCTTCATGATTTTAACTGATTCTCGAAGTTTTTTTAAACAAAAATTCAATTTAATTGAGGAAGACTGACATAAAAATTATGGGCCTACTTGTATTAATATTTTTTTAAAAATTACTAAATAACCTCAATTGTGATTACATTGAATTTTAGAAATATTGATTCTTCCTAGAAGCTATCACAGAATGTTGGTGACTAGCTTTCTTGCCCATTCTTCAATATTGGAAATGCAATGGCCCGGATTGGATCCCCTGTCGGACAAGTTTCCTGGGTGATGTTTTTTTTGGGGCTTTTTCCTCACTTGTAAGACAAATGTCATGAAACTTTAAGTACCAATCGATCCCCGAACATCTGGTCATTACAATGCGTGCATTCGATTTATATTCAATATTCGTCGTTATGACCACGTGTCTCCTTCATTCTAGCTACATCTAAATGACATAAGAGCTTTACATTCACATGTTTTACTATTCCAAATAAAAAACTCCTGGCGCGACAGGCCTACAAGGCCCTTAGCCTACCAGCCGGCTGCTGGCCTCACATCCACATGTGTCAATCACAGAGGTAGATGATAATCAGCCAGTGTAGGGGTGACATGTGGTCAGCATGTCGAATCCCCCAGCCGTTATAGCTGGTTTCCTCAACCTGGAGCCGCTACTTATTGTAGCTACCCAAATGCATCACGATGCTGGGTGGGCACCGGTCCCATACTGGCCGAAACACCATGAGAAAATTTCTTCCCCCATGGAGACCCGAACCAGCGCAAGTCCCGTAGCTCTGCGCCAAGGCTTCTTGCCTTAACCGCTCGGCTACGGCGCGGGACACTATTCCAAATACTGCACACATATTTACCAAGTTGTTTATCAATGCGTTTTCAAAATTTATCGGCTCATCACAATTTAGGAACAAGATCACAAGACTCATCTTTACTTTCTATACCACAGCACAATACATGTCTATACTCTGAAATCCTACACAATATCTATGACTAAAGCATGGAACTCACTCTGAGTCATGTCAGGGACTGTCAATCGCTATCATTATTTAAATCCAAATTAACTGATATTAACTTATTAAGTTCCACACAATGAAAATATTAACTGCATAACAACTTCGTATATTCAGAATTTTGTATATACCTATACATAATCATCTAGGAAGCTTTACTTACTTAATTTTATTTTATATTATTTTTATTTTATTTTATTCCATGCTTTGTTAGTATTAGCTAATATTAGACCACATCCCCATTGTCGTTTGTTTCGTCTATATTTTAATATTTCAAAAGTATGCAATTTTTGTATAATTTTATTATTCGCTGGTTGAGTGGAAGAGAACGCCTTATGGCCTTAATTCTGCCAGCTAAAATAAAGCATTATTATTAGACTATTATTATCATATTCGACATGTTTAGCATGCATATGCGTGTGAATGGTGTGTTTCGACTCAATGTTGTAGAAGAGGTCCTGACATTGACCTGATCACTCATTCCAGGAGCCGCTACATGTCCCTGTGTGGTCAAAAAAGTGTTTGTGTGATCCATAGTTTAAAATCCCTCTCCCGACAAGTCGTGTCTCTGTAAGACTCGGGTGGCGCGTAAAAAGTACCTATAAGGTGAGAAGTTAAACTATGTTGAAAATGGTTATTGAAAATGCTGATAATGTAGGCTCATTCGAGAGAAGATAAATATTTAAAGAATAAATAAACTTATTTATTTTGTTTGTGAAACTGGTCAGATTCCCCATCTCTGATCCTCCAGTAAAACAAGTCCACTTCATTACAATAATGAGTTGGGTCTTCAGCAGGCAATATATATTCTGATTCCAGGTACTAGATGTCCTTCACATTAATGACTTTTGTACCCAACTTAATGAATATATTTTTTACATTTGCAAATTGATTGAAGCAGTCAGCTGCTATCTCCTCATCTATATTGAGTAGCAATATAATAGGCCTAGAAAATTTTGTAACATTAATTCAGTAATAAAACTATAGTGCAACAGGAGGTTAAGGGCCAACACGCACACACTGTTGAGTAATATTAAGAAATTGGGGCTGGAAGTAAACATCAATAAAACTAAATACATGTTCACACATAGGAATACATTAGCCTACATAACGAAAATTTACAGTTAATGACAAATGAGTGAAATTTTGAGGAAATGACTGAATTCAAATAACTAGGAACAAAAATTAGGCTGCAAACAGGAATGAGATGCTCAAAGAAATTAAACATAAGCTTAATTCTGGAAATGCATGTTATTTTGCATTACAGGGACTCTTGCCACAACTCCCTTCAAAAAACGTTAAACTGAAAATATATAAAACTGTTATTCTTCCAGTTATATTATATGGATTCGAAACATGGATTCTTACTTTAATGGAGAAGAAAAGTTTACGAGTATTTGAGAACAAAGTGGTTTGGAAAAAATTTGGCCCAAAGGGAAACGAACAGACAGGTGAATGGAGAAGACTGTGTAACATGATCCTCATGGGAAGTCAGATACATTAAGAACAGTTAAGTCTCGTAGACTGCGATGGGCAGGATGTGTAGCAGAATGGAGAGTAAAAGAGGAGCATGAAAGCTTCCTGTAGAGAAACCAGAGGGAAAACGCCCAGTTCGTAGACCAATAATGAGATAGGAAAACAAAAATAACTATTATTTGAGGAAAGTAGATTATACAGGAGATGATTGGAAAACATTAGTCAGAATAGGGATGTATAGAGAGCTTATGTCCGCGCGGGCATGAACCTACGAGTTGGATAGTGCTAGTTAGTGAGTTAGCTGACATGTTCACCTACAGTGAGTAGGCCTATAATAGAAAAGTTGCTAACATTAATTCAGTAATAAAACCTAAAATGCAAAAGGGCAGAAATACTCAATTGTTTCTTCTTTCGGCCGCGGTGTCTAATGGTTATGTTCCGTGCCTGTAGTCCCGAAAGTCGCGGGTTCAAACCCGGTTGAGCTTGATGTATTTTTTAGGATGGAAAAAAATCCAAGAAGCAAGTCTTCCGGGAGGGACTTTAAGCCGTGGGTCCGGAGTCTGAATATTTTCAGGCTCGTAAAATATCCTTAAACCTAAATAAAGAGGCCTCTAAGCAAAAATTAACCGACCTTCATCATTCAAGTAATGCCTTAGTTGCCTACTACATGTCTCGTTGGATCAGTCTGACATCTGTAGGAAAATTTGCGCGAGTAAATAAATTAGCTTGGTCTAGAAACTCCTAACTAAGGAGAGGCTATGGGTAGACTTAAAGGGCCGTAAAGCCAATAATTTTAGGCAAACTATATTTTTAAGATAGGCCTACCTGTATCTGCTAATGACTTCAGTGTTAGATGCAGCACATTAGACAACAACAGATTCCTGTATTACAAATAAAAACCAGTAAAAAATAACAATATAATGGGGGCACATCGCAGCGTAATTGTTAAGGCAATACGCTAAAAGTCTGAAGGTCGGAGGTACAAGTCCTGGGGGTCAGGATTTTTAAACTGTCCCGAATCTTCAGACGGCTCTACGACCCTGGAGTCGACTCAGCCTTTAACGGAAATGAGTATCAGGTTTTTGTTCTAGGGTAAAAGCTACCGTGAATCAAGGCTGACATCTCGTGCCAGAGACATTCCATACGAAATCGGCAAAAAAATTGTGAAAATTAAACTCACATCTTTAAAAGTTTACAAATTTTTTTACAGTGAAACTTTATGATATACTGAATATCTGTACCGAATTTCAAGTCTTCGCTTGGTGTAATTAAAGAGTAATAGCGCTGTCAATTTATCGTATTGTTTTAAATAGTCCCTTTTATAAATACATTTCTCGAAGTATGGCTATTCCGTCAACTTGAAAAGATAGTCACATTATAGATGATTTTATGCTCTATCGCTTGAAAATTAGTATGTTAATATATACGTTTTTCTGAAGGGTGTAAATGCAATTAATATGCAGTTGACCTTCCTCACCAAAAATTTAAAAAAATCAAAAAATGCCACATTATTACCTGAACACCAGTTAATTTTTTGTAATTAGTATTAAAGTGGAGTCTTGAAAGGAAACTACCAAAAATAATTATTTTTCCTAAAATCTCCTATGTGTACACTGCCCGCAATACCTTTCGCGTGAGTGGAGATCGCTCGCTCGTACAAACAATGACGGAGCTACTTGGTAATAGTCCTTTGCGCACTTACAAATATTTATTATTGTTATTATCATTATTACAATTATTACATCGTCATCATCATCATCATCATCGTGGACAAGTGGTTACTCTGCACGCCTCCGATCCCGAGGTTCGCGGGTTCAAACTCGATAGGAATCAATGGCATTTTAAAGGCGTAACAATTCTGAATGTAGCTTTCTCCAGAAGGAAGGATATCCGTGAGTCCCGTGTCGTAAATTTATGGTTCGTAGGAGAACCTCGCGCTTGAAATAAATTGCTACATAATAAACGTCATTAAATATATAAATCTAGAGAACCAAGGGTCCCGGGTTCAAGTCCCGGTCTGAGCGTATAATTTTTCTCTTCAAATATGATTTATCCATCATTGAGATGTACGAAATCAATAATAAAAACTTGGAAAAAGCCGTACTGGCTGTAATGTATAATTTCCAAATATGTCTTCTTAATAAAGGAGCCGCCATTTGCAAGATAGAAGCATGGCTTCACAGCATTTGGTGGATGGGAATTACAATGTATATAGAGAAAGATTTGCGTTTAGATCGGTACTCGCTCAGGTAGCTCAGTTGGTAGAGCACTTGGTCTAGAGAACCAAGGGTCCCGGGTTCAAGTCCCGGTCTGAGCGTATAATTTTTTTCTTCAAATATGATTTATCCATCATTGAGATGTACGAAATCAATAATAAAAACTTGGAAAAAGCCGTACTGGCTGTAATGTATAATTCCCAAATATGTCTTCTTAATAAAGGAGCCGCATTTGCAAGATAGAAGCATGGCTTCACAGCATTTGGTGGATGGGAATTACAATGTATATAGAGAAAGATTTGCGTTTAGATCGGTACTTGCTCAGGTTAGCTCAGTTGGTAGAGCACTTGGTCTAGAAGAACCAAGGGTCCGGGTTCAAGTCCCGGTCTGAGCGTATAATTTTTTTCTTCAAATATGATTTATCCATCATTGAGATGTACGAAATCAATAATAAAAACTTGGAAAAAGCCGTACTGGCTGTAATGTATAATTCCCAAATATGTCTTCTTAATAAAGGAGCCGCCATTTGCAAGATAGAAGCATGGCTTCACAGCATTTGGTGGATGGGAATACAATGTATATAGAGAAAGATTTGCGTTTAGATCGGTACTTGCTCAGGAGGTAGCTCAGTTGGTAGAGCACTTGGTCTAGAGAAACCAAGGGTCCCGGGTTCAAGTCCCGGTCTGAGCGTATAATTTTTCTCTTCAATATGATTTATCCATCATTGAGATGTACGAAATCAATAATAAAAACTTGGAAAAAGCCGTACTGGCTGTAATGTATAATTTCCAAATATGTCTTCTTAATAAAGGAGCCGCCATTTGCAAGATAGAAGCATGGCTTCACAGCATCTGGTGGATGGGAATTACAATGTATTAGAGAAAGATTTGCGTTTAGATCGGTGCTTGCTCAGGTAGCTCAGTTGGTAGAGCACTTGGTCTAGAGAACCAAGGATCCGGGTTCAAGTCCCGGTTCTGAGCGTATAATTTTTTCTCTTCAAATATAACAATCTTTATTGATATATTCAGTAGGCGGTTAATTTTGTGCTGATTTTGGCTAATGTATAGTTTAATTTAAATTACTAGGCACCTATGAATTCAAGCTGGTAGGCCTATTAAAAATATTTTCTAGAGAGTAGTTTTGTAATGTGTTGTAATGTTTTGTACTTGTACCCTACACCAATGTCTGATGTTGAATATTGTAAGTAACGTTAAGCTATCGATAATAATTTATAACAATTTTCATGCTGTTACAAGTGATATTTAAGAGGTATAAATATATTTTATTGGCTTGGTATCACTTACTGATCTTGCATCCCCTACTCATGACATATCTAAGATATTAAAATGCACGATAATATTAGCTTTTATTATAAGCTAAATTATTATAGTATTTAATTTAATATCTAAACTTCCATTATTCCCCTTTTATAACACAAAATGTATACCTCTACGATTCCAGAAACATTTAAGAAATTGTAAAATTAACATTGACACATAATATTGTTAATAACCATTGTATACTAATATATGCATAATTAAAATTATATTTAACTTCTAACTCACCATTCAGTCTTTGTAGATCTGCAAACTTGTGAGTTAAAAACAATAAGATATTATTTTAAATTTGACTGTGACACTTAAAATGACGAGATGCACTAAACATACTGATGTAAATCAACTGTCTGAACTTGAGAATTGTTGATGTAAAACAGATGTTTAAGGAAGGCTTGCTGATGCTGCATTATTATCGTTTGGTAGGAAGTGGTACGAGTATTAAAACATTCGGTTTTATTTGGAAGTGATATCTTAAAACAATACTATTTCGTCAAAGTTTACAGGGTACAATAAAATACACTGAATAAAAAGTTATTTTAAGACTGAAATTAGTAATTATAACATAATAAAAATTTATATCAGTTTATTCAATTAATGATGAAAGAGTTTTTATTATATAATATTACATTTAAACTGTAATAAAAAAATTGTAACAAAATAAATAATTTGTTTTAAAAAAAGGGCAGAAGATTACCAGTATTTGAGAATAAAGTTTTTAGGAATTTTTTTGGATTAAAAAGAGATGAACAGACAGGTGAATGGAGAAAACTACATAATAGTGAGCTACATGATCTGTATAGGAAGCCAGATATAATAAAAACAGTTATGTCTCGTAGGCTGCGATGGGCAGGAAATGTGGCACGTATGGAGGATGAAAGAGGTGCTTGGAAATTTCTGGTAGGAAAACCGGAGGGAAAAAGCCCAGTTGGAAGACTAAGAATGAGGTGGGAGAATAACATTATACATGATTTGAGGGAAGTAGATTATACAGGGGATAATTGGAAAACGTTAGCTCGGGATGGGATGTATGGAGAGCTTATGTCCGCGCTGCCATGAACCTATAGGTTCCATAGAGCCAGTGAGTGATTTCTTATAAATAATTTGTTTAATAATTCACAGTAAACGTAAGTAACAGAGCTCTTTACTTCTCACTTCAGCAATAAAATTTGATAAATAAATATCTACTGCGTAAGAATTAAAATATCGCCACTTTTATAAATTTACGGTACTGTTCCATTAAGCAGAATATATAATAATCTATTCGATTTAATGGCAGTTGAAAAAGTCACTGATGAAGCTCTTTTAATAAAGTACGCGCGCGACCTTGGTCGTGAAATGAATCTGCTCCGCCGTGGACCCGCGAGTTGTTACGAAAATAGAATAAAACATTTATATTGTCTGAACTATTCAACTCTCCAAAAGGGTAATTGCTGGAAATTAATCCTTATTACGTGAATAGTATCCTGTATTTTTTCCGTTTTCATTTTTGATATGTACTGTAGTAAATCGCCATAAAACAGAAAATTGACACGAAAATAAAAATATCCTAATTATAAAAATAACACCCTTAAACTACATATATAAATATGTTTGAAACAAATTTTTGCTGTTTACTGTTTCAGAAATATTAATTAGTGAACGTTTTAGTTTATCATATTTACGATAATTTTAGATCATCATAACTACGAACCTATAAATGATAAAAATTAAATTTCTGTATTAATACGTTTATAAATGTATTCACTATATTTAGGGATACATAAAATAAAAAAAATAAATTGCAAGATTTTTTGCTGTCCGATTTGATATGGATTGTCCCGCCAATTGTCTAAAAAGTCGAAACCTAACCTCCTATACTCGAAGGGCCTCTTGAGGCCTGTAGTAGAATCAGTTTACTTTTTTCTATAACAAAACAAAAGATTACACATTAGAAAAAACTCAATATACGGACGGGAATTATGTTTATGTGGCACAGAACAGAAGCAGTCTCCTTCAAGACACAAGTGACTGGAACTTAAATTTCCATGAACATTTTAATCATAACCTGATTGTACAACCTTTGTTTATATTCACAGAATCAGATGTGAAAATTGTATAGTATTATACATTTCATGGAATTGTAATATACATTGACTACTAAGGTACTCCGAATATCATACTATGTCTGCTATTATTTGTTTATGACAAAAATTAATCCGACGTTCATGCTTTTTTCCACTATATAACTTATTTACAATTTCATTATTAGCAGAATTCATTACCCATGCTTACCCACCTGTAAATTCTGCTGTTATTTTCAGCACATTCTCAATGGCTAATGTAAGATTTTTTCACTAAACTATTTGAAAAAAAAATCAAAATAACTTGTTTCCCTCAATTTTCAAATGGTTTCGTTTATAATGCTTTAAGAAATTCTACAGAAAGCGGACATTTTAAAACAGTAGAAGTCCCAACGTATTCTGCATGCGTAAGAATATAACAGTATTTATTTAATCTATTACAATTGTAATTATATATTTTAAGATTCTCCTATATAACTTACGTATACATATACTAGATAATATTTTTTTTATTATTATTGTTTTCTGTAAATCAAGTGTTAGAGAGCGAACTACATTTTCTTACATGTTTAAAGGTACTATTATTCGACCAATGAAAATGCAGTTATATATCTTGTTTGTTTACATTACACTGGGACTTAACTCGGAAGAGGTATAGAGTTTTTACACGATTTTGTTTTCTTTGCGGTCCGGAACATTTAAATAACTGGCGAAAGCTCGTAAGGGCTGTCGTTGGCTGAAAAACAGGTTGCATAATTTACGAACATAAACACATTTACAAATCTTTATACATTAAAATAATAAAGTCTATTGCTGTGGTCTCGAGGTAACGTGCTGCTTTGTCACGCAGCGGGCCTGGGTTCGATCCCCGGTCGGGACAAGTTTCCTGGGTGAGGTTTTATTCGGGGTTTTTCCTCACCTGTAAGATAAATATCAGGAAACGGTAAGGTCCAAACGGTCCCTGAACGTCATCTGGCCATCATTATCATCAATACCATATTCGCCTAATTAGCTTAATTTTAGTTTAAGGCCCTTCCTGGCACATCATTACCATCATCATCAACTCTCATACCTCAGAAATGGGTTACAAGTACGCCATGCCAGGAGAGAACACCAAAAATGTCGAAATGACAACCCGGGGCACAAAAAGAATACATTAAATAAATAAAGAAATAAACTTCATAAATACAAATTTACAACTAATGATGTCCATCATCCATCACCAAACACCAATTTTAAATACACGGCTAATAATAAAAAACCTCCAATTAATTAACACAAACTGCCACCATCAAGAACACTCACGCCGCCGCGCCGCTTAACCATACACCCTTAACAACAACTGCACCTACAAAACGGAGCCGTCGCAAATGGTTAAATAATCAAAATTAATTCCATAAACCAGGATAATATTTTCACAGGGTTCTCCCATTTAGAAAATGCTAAACGAGAACCGAATGGATTCTCACCGTTAGTTTATAGTTAATTAACTAGCCGCAGGGCTTTCCTCTGACTTTTCACCTCGCCAATTTAAGGGTTAACCCAGCACATACTGCATATCTTTACTACTTGAAAAGTGTTAGGGACCAATGCGCAGGTATTCCCAGACTCCCCCCCCCCCTTGATGGTCCCAGAATAATGAAATTAGTGCTGTGCTACATCTGGAGTCGTGTGGCTCATTCTGCACTATCGGCGTTCGGACTTTGTTTGTCCGAGAGCATAGTTTACGATGCCTTACTCTAGAAAGGAAACACCTCATTTCATCCAGCCAGTTCCACATCGACATCGGCTGAACACCAACGCCGCCACACGCGAGGGTTAAGTTGTTAACCCCAAACTGATAACCACAATGGAATTAGCAGCCAGGGAGTCGCAACTGATTCCAGACGCGGCATACTGTGAATTGCTTAAGCATTGCCACTTCATCGTTCGTTCGAGATGATCGCAGTAGACTTGGCTCGTTTTAGTCATTTACCTTCGTGTGAAATACAGCTTATTGACAAGTAAACCTGAAACCTTCATATTTGTTTTAGAATTACGAACTGCGCAGAACAAGTATTTGTGGACATGGTGTGTGGTTACGAAACGCACTCTCTGCCTCCTGAAGCGTATCAACTTCTTCAAGGAAGTAGGAATAAAAAATGACGAATCGCACTTCTGTGTATAAAATCTTCCATAATAATTGAGAACTCAGTTCATATAAAAATTAAATAATAACTAACTCACTGGCACTAACGAACCCATAGGTCTGGGCAGAGCGGATTCAAACTCTCCTACATCCCAATCCTGAGTTAATGTTTTCCAATATCCGCATCCCCTGTATAAATAAAACTCCATCAAATCATGGTTAATGTTAGTCCTCTCATATCATTCTTGGTCTGCCTACTGAGCGCTTTCTCTCCGGTTTTATTATAGAGTTTTCATGCCCCTCTTTCATTTTCTATTCGTTTCATATGCCCTGCCCACCGCAGTCTACGAGATTTAAACTGTTATTATACCTGTTTTTCTATAAATATCATCAGAGCACTTTGTAGTTTTGGCTATTCTATGGCAGGTATATTCGATCGGGGAAAAAGTGCCTTCATCGTCATATTGCCCAATGCGATAACATATGTTCCCGCTAGAGCCAATTGCCAACATGTTTACTCACATATAATGATTCTATCTCAGAAGTCCGCCTACATTATTGGGGAAGCGTGGGTAAGAAAATGGGCAAGTTAATACATCAGATTAGTTTAGCGTGTTTTGGTGACTATTTAACTCATGCCCCAAATGGGAGTCAATGACCAATCACGTTTCAATGATTTCTGTATTACAACCAATCAGAGACGTGTTTCACGAAATAATTATCAACGTTAGGATTATCATATATTAAGCAAAGCTCCTCCTTTTTAATATTCTGAACAGGTCTGACCGTTATTTTGCAGTGACTGAGCCTATAACAATACGGCTACCAGATTGTATATAATAGTGCTTACATGTCAACATTTGTAGCAATTGATTATACCACCAAAAAAAGAAACTACTGTTTGCACTTTCTTAAATGTATACGACATCAAAAATGAATTAATATACAGATTGTATGTGTTTCATTTTTTTCTCCACTAGAGAGCATTCTTACAATATTGCGTTTCCTTTGGGCAATAAATAGTATGATCTGGTTGCAGTGATAAACAAAAGAAGCAGTAGAAGCGTAGGCTACACCTATCGTTTCTCATTAGTTTTCAAACATCACCGTTTACTTTAAATATAAAAATATTTTTAAATAACTGTAGTTAAATAATGATTTGTGAGTAAACAGCTTTATTTTATTCGTTAAATAGTCCTAACAAATGCCACTCTTGATTTCCAAATTCTCTAGATAAATTCACTCCTCACTTCGTGAGTCGTGAATTTATCGATAATTTGGAAATCACTCGTGGCATTACTTATGATAAGATGGCTATATTGTCTGAGCAATGACTAATGCATATTTTATATTGTAAATATGGTGATTTTAGCTAACTTTGAGTTCAACTTCTCACTTTATTTTAAGGCATTTCTCACATTTTTTGGAATATATATATATATATATATATATATTTCTAGCAGATAATAGTTATTCACATACTTCATTTTTTTGTAGAATGCCACCACAAACTGTCTTCTATAACATTTGTTGTTTTCTTCCATAGCATTTGGCGGAATTGTAGTAATATGTTTATTAGGTTGGGGCACTTGGAAGGTAGAGTTACGTTACAATAATGATAATGTTAGTGATAAAAGATAATGAAGCGCCAGGAGAGTCCTCAATCTAAACTTAACCTAAATTTCACACCCTGAGCAAAACACAAGAAAGGAAAATTCCTATGATCTAATCTGGATCTCATGAACTGTAGTCAGAAACGCTGGCCACTAGCCCATGAGACCAGTTATAAATTTTATGTAAAAAAATAAATAAATAGCGTATTTTTCCTGTTTGCTTATTTGAATTTATGTAGGTGGCATGGTGGCATAGAATCCCCCATTTATTTCATAGAATAGCATATGGTGAGTTGTAATTCAGAATAATTTTTTTCCACATATGAACTGTCACACGCTGGTTCACATGGTGCCAAGGACAAGGCAGCTGAAGCCGTTCCCGTTTTCCTTCGGCATGATCACCGTGCCGTGAAATCAAGTAGGGGGGGAGGCCACTACTGAGGAGAGCTCCCCACACTGCAGTCAGTACCTTCTCAACGTTTTCTTATCCTTTTCAAAAACGTGGTGACCAGCCATGCGTGTACCTTATACAACTCTCTCTACACTTATCCACTCTCCAAACTAGCATTATAACTAACTCACTGGCACTATTGAACCCGTAGGTTCATAGCCGCGTGGACATAAGCTCTCCACACATCTTTATCATGAGAAAATGTTTTCCAATCACACACCCATATAATCTACTTCCCTCATATTATGGTTAATGCTATTCTACCACCACATTCTTAGTCTATCAACTGGGCGTTTTCCTCTGCTTTTCCTAAAAGTAGCTTCCATGCTCCTCTTCCATTTCCAATTCGTGTCATACGTCCTGCTTATCGCAGTCTACGAGACTTGACTGTTCTTATTATACCTGGCTTCCTATAAAGACCATGCATTACCTCACTGTTATGTAGTCTGTTCATCTCTCTTTGGCCCATAATTTTTTCTAATAATTTTATTCTCAAATACTCGTAATATTTTTCTCCAGAGTCCGTGTTTCGCATCCACATAATATTGGGAGAATAAAAGTTTTATATATTTTCAGTTTAATGTTTTTGAGAGAAGTTGGGACGACAAGAGTCCCTGTAATACTTAATAGCATGCATTTCTGGAATTGAGCCTATGTTCAAATTTCTTTGTGCACGTCATTCCTATTTGTAATTATTGTTCCTAGGTATTTGTTGAATTAAGCCACTTCTTTAAAAGTTTCTTCATTTGTCGTAAACTGTCCATTTTCATTATATATTTTTATGTGTGACCATATAGACTATTTAGTTTTATTGACGTTTACTTCCAGTCCCAATTTCTTAGTGTTATGCAATATAATGTATGTGTTGGCCCTAGTGTCTCCTCGGTATAGCCTAATTATACTACATCATCAGTATAAACTAACAGGATATCAATGTCATTAAGTTGTAGGCCTTCATCCTCTAAAGGAAATTCGTAAACTAAGCTAACTTCTCAGCAATTCCAAATTATTATTCGATTTTGTCTTTTTACGGAATATATCTTTCTTTTGTTAATTAAATTGCATGTATCCAGTTTCGTTGCGGAGAAACTAACATGGCGGCCGCCAGAGCAATTTATTTAAATTTAGGCTCCTAATGGTCGAACTTCGATGATTTTTCTTTTGGAGAATACATTTTTCGTTTCATTTAAATGACATATCCGAGTTTTGTTAAAAAATCAAAGATTACTGTATCTAGAGTGATTTTTTTAAATGTTTCATTTAGCTGATTCCCCAGTAAATTATTATACGATTTTCTAGTTAATGAATTTGACCTACATTTCTTAATTAATTACAGTACTATTGCCAAGTTTGCAGCCGCTAGCGACAACAGACAATTGTTGAGCCAATTTATATATATATATATATATATATATATATATATATATATTTTCAAGAAAAAACAAAGTTAGAAATACTAAAATTAGAGAAATAATGGATGTTCAAAAAGATGTTCCATAAGTTATTGAAGAAAAAATACTGAAATGATACCTAAGATGATATTAAATTTTGAAGCATAAGGCAATAGAAGAAAGGGGAAACCAAAATAACAGTGTGTTCAAGGAGTGCATTGGAGTATGGTGTCGGGAGGACTAATAGAGAGTGGTGCAGAGAATAGGGATATATGGAGGAGTAAAAATTTACAATATGGTATAGGAAAACTATGAATTGAAGAGAAATTCCTAATAAAGAAGAATATATAAATTAAACATAGGCTCAACTCTGGAAGCGCTTGCTAATAATAAATAATAGTTTTAAAAAACTAAAACAACACGCTTTATTTGAAAACCGAACTAAAAAATGGAAAATAATTTTAATTTCCAACACGCTTGGGATAAAATTAAAGTGGTCAACAAAAAATCATCTCCAAGACATAAAGAATAAAACTAGAGTTATCAACAAAAAGAAATTAACTTTACCATCAAAAGCGTGGGGTGCTCTATATCAATTAATATATTTGATAATAAACAGATATTGGTAAAAGTAAGTTCTCTAGGAAGAAAATGTAAAAATCATATATAGCGCCCCACGCTTTTGATGGTAAAATTTTCTTTTTGTTGATAACTCTAGTTTTTATTCTATATGTATTGGAGATGATTTTTTTGTTGACCACTTTAATTTTATCCCAAGCGCGTTGTAAATTAAAATTATTTTCCATTTTTTTAGTTCGGTTTTCTAATAGAGCGTGTTGTTTTAGTTTTTTAAAACTATTATTTATTTTTTTGTTTTTTAGTTTTAATATTTCACAGAATAAGATAAAAATGTAAATATCTTTAATTCGATACTATTGTAGTATGAGCTAAAAGTAATACTCTTCTAAAAAATCCTCCTAGCCGGATTTGAACCAGCGACCTATGGATTACTGAAATTATATACCACTAGAGTTCACCGCTCTACCAACTGAGCTCTTACAACGATTGGCTAAAAAGTCGACAAGTCCGCAACCTATTATACCATTTTTCATTTTTTTGATTTTCTGATGATTCTAGCCAGGATTTTAGAAAGAAAATATGAAATTATTGTATTGTCACGGGTCCTTTACAAGTATACAAAGTTTCAAGTCGATCCAATGTTTCTAAGTGAGAGAAAATCGTGTTCAAAGATTCCGTTACATAGATACAAAGACACTTTTTTTTAATTTTCTGACGATTCTGGTGAGTATTTTAGAAACAAATATGAAAATATTGTATTGTCACGGGTCCTTTACAAGTATACAACGTGTCAAGTCGATTCAATGTTTCTAAGTGGGTGAAAATAGTGTTCAAAGATTTCGTTACATAGATAAAAATACACTTTTTTTTTATTTTCTGATGATTCTGACCAGGATTTTAGAAAAAATGAAATGATTGTATTGTCACGGGTCCTTTACAAGTATATAAAGTTTCAAGTCGATCCAATGATTTTAAGTTGGTGAAAATCGCGTTGAAAGATTCCGTTACATAGATAGATAGATAGATAGATAGATACAGGTCAATATAATATAAAGCGTGTAAAAATTACAGGGACTTGTCCCAACTTCTCTCAAAAAACGTTAAACTGAAAATGTATAAAACTGTTATTATCCCAGTTATATTATATGGATGTGAAACATGGACTCACTTTAAGGGAGGAGAGGAGATTACGAGTAGTTGAGTATTAAGTTTAGGGAAATTTTTAGACCAAAAGAGAAGAACAGAGGTGAACGGAGACAGAATTCTATACCTCAGTGGAAGTCACCGATAGGTCTCAGCCAGGGTAGCAGGCACAATTGTACGGCGTTATGCATCAACCGCAATGTAAGTTTCGAGAAAAATATGTTTAAAGTTTAAGTCAATCTTCACTATTTACTGTAGCGCCAAACTAACAATACTGGATATTATGTTATTTTCCTTTTTGACAGTTATTCATCAACAACCAAGAGCGGGAACATTTGACGCTTAGCTGCATGATGCAAAATTTAGATTATATAATTTATGAAGATCTGGTTTCATAGCCGTTTGTTGCAAAACACAGAATCTCTGATAGGACTGATGGCGTTTACATGTTCTATAATAATACGGCTATATTTAAAGATTTGGGGCTAAAAGTGACTGTGTAGACTTACTTCATGAGCCACTGCAACAGATGGCATCAAAATATAATTTTTTTAATGCGTTTAGCCAGTTGATGCATAACATCATCTAATTGAACCAACATTCCCTTAAGTTAGCAATCTTGTTTTATAAATAAAATCTTCAAGACACTAGAATAAGCATTACCGTATAAGTGAATACTAACGTAAACACTGTACAATGAAGGACCAATTTTCATATTTTAACACATATTAGTATTTCTTATACTAAATACCTGCGACACTTAAAAACACAACAGCCAAAGTTAGAATAAACAAACTCAGCAAAGAATTTAAAGTTGAATCAGGAGATCCCTTACCTGCAACACTATTCAGTGCGGTAACAGAGTGTCCAGCAAATTACAAATATGAAATTCCCGACTATTTCTCGGTTTTTTTCTGGCATCAAAAAATAATTCCCGATTTTTATTAGCACTAGATTGAATAAATTATAGTAAAGCTAATTTTGTAAAAATATTTTTTAAATATGTGTAAGTGATGAAAACATGATTTATTTTTATGGTAAGGGCTTAATTAAGAATAGAAATATATTTTTTTTTATTATTTAAACTATGTTACCATAGAACATTGCAAACAATCTCACATTAAAATTACTTTATTCATACCTAATCGTTCGACAATTTGTATAGATTTCAATAAAATAATATAATAAAACAGGAAGAATTAGTAGATTGTATACGAAAACCGAAAGACCGAGCGAAAAATACTCGCCGAGAGTTACGTTACAATTATTGTGTTCAATAAGTTTACTGCATAAAGTCTGGCTTAACGCGCGCTCAAGTATTGTTTTGTAATGCAATATCGTATTGGCAAGGCACGGTATTTCTTAGAGCGGCAAGCACGACTCCGTCAAACGTATGCTACAGTTTCATTTCTTCCAAGAAATATTCCAATATCTGTATATATTTTTAGAATGCGATTCTATTGATTTGAATACAAGATAGGTGCACGTCGCTTTACGAATTCTCGGCTTTTTCCCGCTTTTCTCAGTTACTTTCAAATTCCCGACTTATTCCCGGTTTTGAATATTCTTCCGACTGCTGGACACCCTGAGTAATTGATTCAATAATGAAACATTTAGATCTTAGAGATAATATAAGTATCAAATCCAAACAATGTGTTCCCTATGCAGATGACATATTGAAAACAACAAGGAATATACCTACACTAATTGAAAATTTCCAGTTACTGAAAGAAAGATCAGTTGAATATGGATTAATAGTAAATAATTGCAAAACAAAATATTTAAAATGTACAACAAAAAAAATATAAAAAAATAATTTGACTATCAATTATATAAAAATATAAGGATCTTGGTTCAACTGTAAATTGAAAAACAGTAGTCTATTAGAGGAAGAAATTAGTGAAAGAATTCCCTTGGACAATAAGACTACTGCAAATAGAATGCTTTTTAAAAGTAAACTTGTCTCCAAACTAAAGTTAAGCTGTATAATACAGTAATAACGGTTGTAGCTTACGGCTGTGAAACATGGGTACTGAAAGAATCTGAATAAATGATAGTTTTAAAAAAATACAACAACACTCTGTTAGAAAACCGAACTAAAAAATGAAAAATATTTTAATTTCCAACGCGCTTGGGATAAAATTAAAGTGGTCAACAAAACAAAAAAACATCTTCAACACATCTAGAATAAAACTAGAGTTATCTACAAAAAAAATAATTTTACTATCAAAAGCGTGGAGTGCTCTTTATCAATTAATGTAAAGTAAAGTAAAGTGATCCCACAACAGACCCGGAGGCCCTTGGGGTAGTAGGAGGTTAAGGCTCCCACTTTTTCTAGACAATCGGCACTTTATGTCAGCCGGGTTGTCAGCCCTGCGTGACGGCCGCCTTTACCCCCAGAACAAGTGTCTGGTACTCATTTCCGTTAGAGGCTGAGTCGACCCCAGGGCCATGTGCCGCCAGAGGGTTTGGGTCAGTTAAAAAATCCTGACCCCAAGGGACTTGAACCCTGGACCCTCCGGCTGTAGCTCAGTGGCCTTAAACCACTACGCTACGGCGTTGCCCCCCCTATATATATTTGATATAAACAGATATTGGTAAAAGTAA
The DNA here is from genome assembly GCA_030220185.1 of Diploptera punctata. Taxonomy (NCBI): domain Eukaryota; kingdom Metazoa; phylum Arthropoda; class Insecta; order Blattodea; family Blaberidae; genus Diploptera; species Diploptera punctata. Next base: position 1,378,614 of record JASPKZ010008368.1, read on the forward strand.
AGTCTCTAAGAAGAACAGTAAAATCCATAAAAAAGTACCCCCACTTTTTATGGTAAAATTATTTTTTTTGTAGATAACTTTAGTTTTATTATATATGTGTTGGGGATGAATTTTTTTGTTGACCACTTTACTTTTATCCCAAGCGCGTTGGAAATTAATATTATTTTTCATTTTTGGTGGGTTTTCTAATAAAGCGTGTTGTTTTAGTTTTTTTTAAAACTGTTATTTATTCTTTATTTTTTAGTTTAATTGGTTTGTCATAAATCGGAATCCATGAAAATGTATTGCTTACGATATTTGCAGTGTCTAGGCACGAATATAATATATATATTTTTTAAATTATTTTATCAACATTATTATAATATTTTTGAATATTTTAATATAGATATAGTACAGTTAATCGTACCTTCCAATATTTTTTGAATAAATTACAATGTGGTAGTTAAACAAAATTGTAATTGGACTAATACGTCGATAACGTCCGTAAACCTATTATACCGGTCTTCATTTTTTGATGTCCTGATGATCCTGGCCCAGGATCTTAGAAACAAATTATGAAATCATTGTATTGCCATGGTCTTTTTTACAAGGATACAAATTTTTAAGTCGACCCAATTTTTTAAGTAGATGAAAATAGTGTTGAAAGATTCCGTTACATAGATATACAGATACAGGTCAAGCTAATATAAAGCGTGTAAAAAGAAAAACTATTAATCTTTAAAAGGAAAATCTTATGGAGAATGTTTGGGTTAAAATTAGAAAAAGGGATTGTACATGCCGTATAAGAATGAACTCCGAACTAAATAATTTAATACAAATAAAAATATAATAAATTGGATTAAAGCTCGAAGGCGTGTGTGATTTGGACATGTACAGAATTCAAGAAGACAAACTTGTAAAAAGACTATAGGCCTACAAATGGAAACCAACATGCACCCAGAACAGCACGCAAAAAAAAAAAAAAAACAAAAAAAAAAAAAAAAACACTTACTTACTCACTGGCATTATCGAACCCGTTAGGTTCATGACCGCGCGGACATAAGCTCTCCATACGTCCCTATCTGAGCTAAATGCTTTCCAACATTCCCTGTATAATCTACTTCCCTCAAATCACAGTTAATGTTATTCTCCCACCTCATTCTTGGTCTACCAATCTGGGCGTTTTCCCTCTGGCTTTCCTACAAGAAGCTTCCTATGCAAGTCTTTCATTCCCCATACGTGCAACGTGTCCTGCCCATCGCAGTTTACGAGACTTAACTGTTCTTATATATCTGACTTCCTATAAAGACCATAGTTTTTCATTGTTATGTAAGTCTTCTCCATTCACCTCTCTGTTCATCTCTCTTGGTCCAAAAATTTTCCTAAGTACTTTATTCTGGAATACTCAATCTCCTTTCCTCCCTTAAAGTAAGAGTCCATGTTTCGCTCCATACAATATAACGGTAGAATAATAGTTTATATATTTTCAGTTTAACGTTTTTTGAAAGGAGTTGGGACATCAAGAGTCTCTGCAATGCATAATAGCACGCATTTTCAGAGTAATCTTTACCTTGTCGTGGTGGAGTGGCTTGCGTGCTTAAATGATCCTGAGATCTATGCCGGCGGGTAGCATTGCTGCCGATAAGGGTTACCCATGCCGGACTGGTCGAAGGTGATAAGCCAGACGAAAAAAGTACCTTGGCCGAAAGAGTGACGATCTTTCACAGTAAAAATACAACCGTCAAGAAAGCGGAAATGGGTTAAAACTGGGGTAAAATTTTCCGGAGGTCAAATAGTCCCCCATTCGGTTCTCCGGGCGGTACTACTTCAGGGAAACGCATGCCAAAGATTAGAAAAAATAGAAAAAAATAAAAATTGACCAGTCTATATCCAGAAGATCTGAATAGAGAAAAATAGTTAAGATGACCAAAACTTCACTGAAGTTGTAGTCGCCTACTGGAAGAAGAAAATACCCTGCGATATAGTCACAGGGTAAAACGCAGGGTGTAGGACAATTTATAAAAAACATAAGTCATAGTTATCTTTCCACGATCCAAAATCCTTTATCAGATCTAACTTCTATCTGAAATTTTCATTGATTTCTAACTATTTTCCTACTTTCTTCCGATCAAAAAGTACGTAATACATTTCTAATAATCGACAACGATTCATTCATTTTTTGCTGTTTTCTTTTTAATTACGATAAGTACGACACAAATGGCATACCGATTTACATTTTATATAAATTCTCATATAAAATATGTTTTAAAAAGTATCTATACTTTTCTGTGTTGGATGCTACATAAATCAAACTCATTCCCACATTTTGTGGCGTTCGTGAAAAACTTGTGAGATTCTTGAAGAACATATGGGGGAACGAGTGGGAAAGAAGGGAGAAGAAATTGGATACCTAATCTTAAATGGCCATGAAGACTGAAATATGGAAGCCATGATAGCGTTTAACACCATCTCACATGATCTAACTCAGCTTGAAAATCTGTACAATATATCACAAAACAGTAATATATTGACAAAACTCTAAAATTAATAATAATATACGCGTGTCCCCGTTTATGTTGACCACCCAAAATATATTTGTACATAAGTGCAAAGTGTAAAATGTTTTATACAAAAGTTGTTCAACTGCGAGGAGGAAATAATATTGATGGTTAGTGAACTTTGTAGCGTTATTTATTAACAAGATACGAAACGAACTTTGTTTTTCTTAATGTCAGTACGTATTTTTTCTTCGATGGCGTTAATTAAGCACTCCACGACCTGTTCAAAATTAAATCGCAAAGTGCCATGCTAACAAATAGAACCATATTAATGGAAACAAAGTGATCGTGGAGGGGCAATTCATTGGCCTGATTGATCTCCTGATCTTACCCCACTAGTCCTTTTTCTCTAGGGAGTTATTAAAGACATTGTGTATCTAGATTTCCAACACCAGAGAATATGCAGGACCGTATTGTGCACGTTTATAATCACATTGAGCCGGTAACCGTCAAAAAATCAATCCCTCATTCATTCGGCGATGTACATGTGTATCATTAGTTTGAGCACTTACTGTGAATGTTCTAATGTTTATAATTCACATATATTTAGTACAGTAATAATCCCACTTATGTTTTCCATTAATAAGGTTCTATTATTATATTGGCACATTGTGATACATTTTTAACAGGTTATGAACGCATTGAAGAAAAAATACATAGTGTCATTGAAGGAAACAAAGTTTAGTATTCGTATCTTGTTAATAAATAACGCTACAAAGTTAACTAATAATCAGTATTATTTCCCCATCGCAGTTGGACAACCTTGATATAAAATCATTTTTCATTTTGGCACTATGTGCAAAGATATTTTGGGTGGTCAAGATAAATGGTACGACCGTGTGTATGTATGTATGTATATATATAATATGTTTTCCATGTGGTACTTCGTAGCGGTAGTGGTTAAGGCACTGCGCTATCAGCCGGAAGGTCGAGGGTTCAAGTCCCGGTGGGTCAGGATTTTAAAACTGACCCAAACCTTCTGGCGGCACTATGGCCCTGGGGTCGACTCAGCCTCTAACGAAATGAGTACCAGCCGCTTGTTCTGGGGGTAAAGGCGGCCGTCACGCAGGGCTGACAACCCGGCTGACATCAAGTGCCGATTGTCTAGGAAAAGTGGGAGCCTTAGCGCTCCTACTACCCACCAAGGGCCATCCTTAGTGCCTTTAGTTTGACTACTTTAACTTTTACTTCTAGGGTTAATGTGCTCTCCCCTCTTCGCATCACTCTAATGCTCGTTCCAAAAGCATTTCTCTCATTTGTTAACAGCGCAGCGTATGGGAATTGAACTCTGATTGTGAGTTAATTTTTATTAACTGGGTGTAGAATTTATAGAATATATATTTTATTCAAAACTTTGGTATAATACATATAATTTAATTTTTTTCAAGTTTTGACTGCAGACTAAACATTTGATTAATTAGAGTAATTTTTACACACATTCTTCTTTTTCACTGGGCACTACAACTCAGTTGAGCCTTGACCTCCTCCGCTAGGCGTCTCCAAATATCTCTATTCTCTGCCACAGTTTCTCCATCCTCGGATCCTCATAGCCGCAAGGTCCCTACTCCATCTAGTTCTATGACGTCCCTTTCTTCTTCTCGAGTAAGTTTTGTAACACAATTGTATACTCTAATTCCTAACTTTCCTCTACTTCAATAGTGTCGCTCAACAATCCCCAGTAAGAAACGCTGACCACTAGCCCAATGAGGCTGAAGGTTCCGCGGTTTGATTACCGGTCAAACCATAGGAATTTTCCCTTAAAGAGAATTATTCCCTTGTGGTTGCCCATGGTCTCAAATTTAGGTTAAGTTTAGGTTAAGAACTCTCCTGGCGCTTCATTATCATTTATCACCCATCATATCATCGGGGTAACTTAACTACCGCTTTCTAGGCGCCCCAACGTCAGAAGTGGGTTATCAATTAAGCCAATGCCAGGAGAGAACACCAGAAATGTCAAAAATGACAAACCTGGGGCATTGAAAAAAAAAAACAATCTCCAGTCCACAATCCATCTAATAGTCAATAGCTAATATAGCAAAAATTATTCCAAAATTATCAAAGGCTTCTCTTTTAACCACCTCCGATGAACTGTGGGACCAGTAATACAAGGTGAGAGGTTAAACATCAATGAGATTATTATTATTATTAATGAATTACTGATATTAGAAACAAAGCTCTTCCATAATTATTTTCAGTTCCAACAACCAAAATGTATTTTGGAACAAACAGGTGTGTTAAAAGTTAGCCTGTGGGCAGGAAAACTATGCCCTGGTTATCGACACAACACACTCCGCAGCTGAAAACGGGACCTACGTCCTACGTTTGCCAGGTTAACATTTCCTAAAACACAACGATGTATGTCGTTCTTAGGAAGTTATTTGTAATTAACTGTATCGCACCTTTTTTATATGATTCAAATCCGGTCCCAATTAGAAGCTTTCCTTCTCCTCTGATAGTTACATGTCTCAACTATGCTTTTTTTTATTTCCTTGTGGAAAGGCCTTATCTGATTTAAGTATCTTGAAGTTTTATTCAAATAACGTACATATCGGGTGGGAGTGGTAAAGAGAGAATCTCCAAAATTGTGAAAAAAAATGAGTTATGTAGCTAGAATATTTTTACGTCATAAAAAAGAAAACATTGAAATCGTATGACAGAGTAATATCTTATAGTGATAATGGTGATTAGTATATTTCACATCGTGTATTTCATGGTAACTTATAATTAAGGCTCAAAAGTTGACCTATAAAAGACCCTAAAGATATCCTAAAAATTCCCAAAAATGTGAAAAAAAACGTAAAAATGTTGCAGTTGCTAACCTATGGATAAAGACAAACCTCGCTGCCTTCACCCTCTGCTCAAGATTAATTTTCATGAAGTGGAAACTTATTAGAATATTTTAAGTCAAAATACAATAGTTCACGCGGCTGGTGATAAAAAGGGGATATTTTGTGAGGGTTCAACATGTTTCTCGCAGAACAAGAGTGTTTGGAATGTGAAAAGTTTAGAAAGTAAAACTAGTGTGTGTTTAAAATAAGTTGGAACTGAGCACAAGTTTGGATTCTTGATGTGCAAAAATGTAAATTTGGGATGGAGATATCTCTTCTTCACATACACACACACGCCCGAGAAACTCGTTATGAATTAGTCCTCTGTTACTACTGCGGTGTGAAGTTATTATATCTATGTAGCAGCTTGGGGTTTGGGGGGATTCTATGCCACGACGACACCAACACAAAATTTAAATAAAAAAAAAAAACCGTAAAATACACAATTTATCGTTGCAATATGTGAATGATTTACCTGAGAGAAATATGTACATTCATCTTTTTCCTAAAAATAAGTGAAAAGAATCCTTACAAAGAAGTGAAACTGAGCTCAAACTAACCTAAATCGCCATATTTTAAATGTAAAATACGCATGACTCGTTGCCCAAACAGTGCAGCCAACTTACCACAAAAACTCGCTAACAAACAAGTGAATGCTAATCTAATCTGGTGTAGGTACTAATTCGTCCATTTCCTCACCCTAACTTGTCAAAACTAACACTTGCCCGTTTCTCCCTTTCTCGCCCTAATTAGCCCTTGGCATAGATTCCTGTTGTATGTTGGCAATTGTCCCAGTGAGAACGTGTTATCAGTTATCACATGGGCTAACATAGCACAGTAGCATAGAATACTCTGTGTTTGTTTTTCCAAACTACTCTAGATCTTTAACAGCTCAAGTCATTGGTGTCACCCGACTGGAGCGTTAGAAACCTATCATTATCGTAGATAATGAAGTTTTAACAATTTATTATTTAAGATGTTTTAATTCTCCTTACATACGTCTTATTTTAATGCTTGATGTTCTTTTTACATGACGTGAATCTGTATTTACGGCTTTACTTCCCTTCCGAAGGAAAGAACATTCAGAATTTTTATGCCTCGAAAATATCAATGGACTCCGACAGGGTTTGAAACCCGCCATCTGGTGAACATGGTAATCCACTAGTTCACCCAGCATTGAGGAGTCAAGGAACTACCTCATACAACAAACATTTAAAAGTTTTATGGTTGATTTGCTTGCATCTCTGTGTCATCGGTTAATATCGAAAAAGTAAAATCCTAGAGTGAAGTTTTCGACTGGATAAACCCTGACAGAAACTTGGCCTGGTTCCGGGTCCGATATGTAATGACAGAGCTGTGAATTTGGGGCCCCGAGGTAGGGGGTGAAGGTGCAACAACTTGGATCCACCTTACATTTTAATACTACTAAGACGGAAGTTTTGAAGAAGTGTCTGAATCAAATACCTAGGAACAATAATTATTACAAATAAGAATACGATGCACAAATAATTAAACATAGGTTCAATTCTAGAAATACTTTTTATTATGCATTATAGGAACTATAACTTCTCTAAAAAAATTAAACTGAAAATATATAAGACTGTTATTCACCCAGTTATATGGATGTGAAACATTAAGGGAGGAGAAAATATTACGAATATTTGAGAAAAAAAATCTTAGGAAATGTTTTGGCCCAAAGAGAGACGAACACAGTCATTAAAACTTGTTTGTACAGGATAAGTCCAAATGGTATAGCTTTTATTTTCATTATAAATGTTTCAATTATTTTAATATAAATGAACGTGTGTTCACTCTAAATGTAAAGAGAGTACTTAAAACAGCTAATATTAAGACAAAAACATAATATTTTAATACCATGCAGATTTCAAGTTACAAAGTTGTTTGTATTGAAACTTGTAATAGAACATATGCACAGTCAGTTATACTGCTCATGTATAGCAAAGTGATCCCACAACAGGCCTCAGGAGGCCTTTGGGGTAGTAGGAGGTTAAGGCTCCCACTTTTTCTAGAAATCGGCACTTGATATCAGCCGGGTTGTCAGCCCTGCGTGACGGCCGCCTTTACCCCCAGAACAAGAGTCTGGTACTCATTCCGTTAAAGGCTGAGTCGACCCCAGGGCCATAGTGCCTACAGAGGGTTTGGGTCAGTTTAAAAATCCTGACCCCAACGGGACTTGAACCCTCGACCCTCCGGCTTGTAGCTCAGTGCCTTAACCACTACGCTACGGCGTGCCCCCCGCTCATGTATAGCTCTGTTACGTTTTCGTTACCGACGGCAGAAGTAGAAACTATTGAAGTCGGTGGTGCTTGTACAGGACAGATCAGTAGGAATGAGTGAATCATTACGCTGATTTATCATAAGTAATGCGACGAGTGATTTCCAATTTATCTAGATAATTTGGAAATCAAGAGTGGCATTTGTTAGGACTATTTAACGAATACAATTAAGCTGTTTACTCACAAATCATTATTTAGCTACAGTTATTTTTAAATATTTATATATTTAATGTAACGGCGATATTTGAAAACAAATGAGAAACGATTGGTACGCTTCATTTGCTTCTTTTGTTCATCACTGCAACCAGATCATATTACTTATTGCCAAAGGATGGCAATGTTGTAAGAATGCACCCTAGTGGAGAAATTTATAACCAACGTTATAGGTATTAATTAATTTCTGATGTCCTATTGTAAATATGTCATATTACATTTTTCTGGAACATCATTTCCTGGACAATAATTCGTTTAAGAAAGTGCAAACAGTGGTTTTCTTTTTTTTTTGTGCTATTCAATTGATGAAATGCGGCAAGAATACCAAATCAAAATTGCTAATAGATTTGAAGTATTAGAATCTTCAGATGGCAATGTGGCAAATGAAGAAGAAACTGATATAAATAAAGAATGGGAGGCTATAAGAGATACTATTAAATTGTCAGCATCAGAAAGCATTGGCTGTTTAAAAAAGAGGCAAAACAAGAAATGGTTTGATGAGAAATGTGCCGACATTGTAAAGAAAAGAAAGCTAGCAAAAATGAAATGGTTACACGAGCCAAATGAGGTAAATTTAGAGCAATTGGGTAGTATTAGACGGGAAACCACCAAGTTACTAAAGAGTAAAAAGAGGGAATATTTGAAAGAGAAGATTAATGATCTTGAAATGAATGCAAAAAATAGGAACATTAGAGAATTATATCAGGGAATTAGTATAGAGAAGAAAGGGTTTCAGGCTAAAACAAACATAATTCGGAATGAAAATGGGGATATGATTGCAGATTCTAGGAGTATATTAAATAGATGGAAAGTTACTTTAATCAGCTATTAAATGTACATACAGAACAGGACATTGAGGAGGATAAGTTACAGACAGCAGAAATGCTAGTCGCAGGACCAAATGCATCAGAGGTTGAAATGGCGATTGAAAAATTGAAGATGTATAAAGCATCAGGTTCAGATGAGATCCCAGCAGAACTGATAAAATCAGGGGAGAAAAATTGATGGACAAGATACGCTGGTTGCTTAGTATGATTTGGGAAAAGAAGCTCTTCCAGATGAATGGAAGGAATCAATTATCGTACCAATCTATAAGAAAGGAGATAAAACTGATTGCAACAACTACAGGGGCATCTCATTACTTTCAACTTCGTACAAATTCTAACAAATATATTAGTAAGCAGACTTACTCCCTATATTGATGACATTGTAGGAGATCATCAATGTGCATTTAGAAGAAACAGGTCTACAACAGATCAGATTTTTAGTATAAGACAGATTTTAGAAAAGAAATGGGAATATAATGGTACTGTACATCAACTATACGTAGACTTCAAAAAAGCATATGATTCAATTAAGAGGGAGAAGTTATATAGTATCCTACTGGAGTTCGGAATTCCTAAAAAGTTAGTTAGACTTATACGAATGTGTCTAAATGGCTCAAAGAGTAGGGTGCGAGTAGGCAAACAGTTTTCAGACACTTTTGTAATCCAGAATGGGTTGAAGCAAGGAGATGCACTATCTCCTCTACTATTTAATTTTGTACTAGAGCATGCCATTAAATCTTTAGAGAATGAGGAAGGCTTACAACTGAATGGTATTAATAAGCTGTTAGCTTATGCTGATGATGTAGTACTACTGGCCGATAGCGAGGAGATACTAAAGACCAACATGCACACACTATTGAGTAACACTAAGAAATTAGGACTGGAAGTAAATATCAGTAAAACTAAACATATGGTCACAGGTAGAAGTTCAGTATATAATGGAAATGGACAGCTAATGACAAATGAGGGAAATTTTGAGGAAGTGGCTGAATTCAAATACCTAGGAACAATAATCACAAATAGGAATGAGACGCACAAAGAAATTAAACATAGGCTCAATTCTGGAAATGCATGCTATTATGCATTGCAGAGACTTCTGATGTCCCAACTCTACTTTCAAAAAACGTTAAGCTGAAAATATATAAAACTATTATTCTACCAGTTATATTGTATGGGTGCGAAACATGGACTCTTACTTTAAGGGAGGAAAGGAGATTACGAGTATTTGAGAATAAAGTACTTAGGAAAATTTTTGGACCAAAGAGAGATGGACAGACAGGTGAATGGAGAAGACTTCATAACAATGAACTACATGGTCTTTATAGGAAGCCAGATATAATAATAACAGTTAAGTCTCGTAGACTGCGATGGGCAGGACATGTTGCGCGTATGGGGAATGAAAGACGTGCATGGAAGCTTCTTGTAGGAAAGCCAGAGGGAAAACGGCCAGTTGGTAGACCAAGAATGAGGTGGGAGAACAATATTAACTATGATTTGAGGGAAGTAGATTATACAGGGAATGATTGGCAAGCATTAGCTCGGGATAGGGATGTATGGAGAGCTTATGTCCGCGCGGCCATGAACCTACGGGTTCGATAGTGCCAGTGAGTAAGTAGTAAGTATTCAATTGTTACAAATGTTTTACATTGTCTCTCGCATTCGCTTTCTGTTAACATTCATGCACTATATATACAATCTGATAGCCGTATTTCCTGGAGAGTCGGTCACTGCAAAATAATGTTATGACCTATTCAGAATGTTAAAAAGGAGGTGCTTTCTTTATTATGATAAACTTTAGTTGTAAATTCTAGGCGGAACACGACTGTGATTGGTTGTAAATAAAAAAATCATTGAAATGTGATTGGTCATTGACTCCCATTTGGGGCATGAGTTAAACAGTCACATTAAATTCGCTACGAGATTCGTCCTTTCGTATTGCGCGTATATACGGAACAGGTAACGTAGATGGCACTGTACTGGATAGTCTGATGTTTATCTCTAATCCGTGTCCTCTAGTCAAAACATGATAACAGCGCTGCGACTCCGATCGGTAACCAAAACGTGATAGACCTGTACTTAAGATTTATGCGAGCTAGCGACTTGTCTCGGTACCATGGTGCGTGTATTGTTTACTATTTTTTTAAGGGGAGTCCAAAGTGGAGTAGAGGAAATAAACTTAAGTGATGACTTGAACAAGGCGATTGTAAATGTAGTTTTGAGAAGATTTCCTTTTGATTAGACTTAAGTAGGCATGTTAATAAGCCACTTTCAAATGTTAACTTCTATATGTATGACATACGAATGTATTTATGTCTACCTGTCTGTCCTTTATGCGTTACTACACACCCATCCGATTGTGATAGGGCTTTTTGAAAAAGGTTCAGAAGTTTCCCGGGAAGGTTTTAGTAGGCTATAAGGGACATATAACACTCAACCCTTCACTCTTAAAAATCACCCTTTGTAGTGAAAAATGTGTTTTTCGGAACTTTTTGGACGCTTAAATGGCTTACGTTGCCTAAACCATAACACATAACACCAAATTAATGTACACAAAATTAAATATCTCAAAACAATATATACAAAAAAGTCCGCGACAGCATATGCCTGTCGTTTACAGATAATCCATAATAACCATTTTTATCTTTCAGCTCATTGAGGCCAAGAAAATTAGGATGACTAGATTCCCGGGCAAGCGTAGCAGCACACGGCGAGTATTCTTTTACGGGTAACTCTCAATAATCACTTTTGCCTTTTCAGCTCATTTATGCCCAATATGATCGGGATAAGTAGATTCCCGGGCAACGCCGGTAATCGGCGCGGAGTATCTAAAAATAATTACGATATAAATTTATTTATTTTTCTTTTTACTTAGTTGAATAACTAAGAACATAAAAATACATTTAATTTATTTTGGCATAGCAGCGCACGCCAGGTATTAGCTAGTTATAATATGTTTGTGATTTAGAAACTTCTAAACCACCAAACAGATCTTTATGAAAATTTGTACATAAAGTTTTCAGGAACCGTTGAGTGTTTAGCTGCTACATATTATACTCTAAAACCATTAGGTATAGGAGTTCACAAAAAAAACATAAAAATTGCTCTAGCAGTTGCAATTTTTTATGTTTCACACTCAATATATACTATTAAAATAAACCGGGTAGATCATTTCCAAAAACCATCAAACTCCGATTGTTAGAACTGGGAGTTTACCAATAATCTGAAAATAAAAACTCTACAGATAGCCAAGTTCGGTTTGTTGCAATGTATACCATTAAGCCCTTAAATTGGTAATGTGCAGGGTTCGGAAGTTGAGGATCTATAAATGCCTTCAAAAAGACAAAGAATCCTTTAAAAAAACCTAAAATCTGAGAAGAAAAAAAAAAAGTAGGTAAAAATGTCAATTCAGGTTGAATAATTTTTATTTCAACTGAATTTTTAATGAATATAATAAAATGTTTAAAAAGTACAAGTGATGCTACTGATATGCATCATAAACTGAGAAAAAAATTGATGACTGAAGATGCTTGTTCTCTCATATTCTGTGTATTTTTTTAATACAACATAGTTTGAAAAAAGCATTTCTGTGTTCGATAAAAAAAAATTCTTGGAGAATTTGGAATGAACGATTTTTTCCCCACCTAGATCCTACATTGAATTCAGCGAACTCGCTATGGATATCCTGGAGAAATAAATTTAAATTCAAACTAGAATAACTAGAAGCATATGCGTGTGAAGTCAGAAGAAGTCTCGGGTAAACAAATTTCGAATCAAATTTTACGAGTTTTACAGAAATTTTGTAAAAATGGTCGAGTGGCACGCAAAAGGCCATTCGTCAGTATAAAGCACAGATTAGACAGGTAAAACGCATCGAAACAAGAGTTTTCGAATCAGGTCACATGGTCTGATGAGACTTACAATGGAACTGTCAACGATTACAAGCCGAAACCTACCTGAAATTACTCCCGGAGAAACGTTGTGATGTAACAAGGCCGTGTCCAAAAAAATATATCTGCCGTTTTTAACTGCAAAGCATTAAAATCATGCGCCAAATATCTCATTTAAACTACAGCGAAGTAATACAACTTATGAATTGGTAGATTGGATACTCCTCATAATCTGCCGTCCACCCCGCGCCCGGCTCCTGTCTACACTCCACTCTTACTCATAAAGGAAGTCTACCTGCTCCGTATAGTGGGTTGCTATTGATGATTCTGGTTTCGATTTCTGTGCCTTGCAGTTAAAAGCGGTAATTTCTTTACACTGCTTTGGTATAGCACAACGCTTCTCTGGGAGAAATTTCAAGGTAGGTTTCGGCTTGCATTGGTTGAGTTCCCTTGTCAGATTAAACTTTTTGGTTTTGGTAATGGTAGGGTTTGGCGAAGAGGAAATTAAACTGACGAAAATAAAAAACACTACCCTATTCATTACGCATGTGGCTCCTACTTCTAGACTATCGGCACTCGATGTCAGTCTGAGTAACGGCCGTCTTTATCCTCAGAAATAGCTTCTGGTGTTCATGTCCGTTAGAGGTTGAGTCGACCCCAGGGCCACAGTGTCGCCAAAATGTTTGGTTCAGTTTAAAAATCCTCACGCACCGAGACTCGAACCCTCGAGAGCTGATATCCGAGCGGCCATGAACTTACGGATTCGATAGTGGGTGTGAGATAGTGTATTTAGTTAGTTAACATAACCAGATATATATATATATATATGCTATTCTATGCCATGAATCCAACTATCTCATTCTATTTCGGGTAAAATGGGCAAGTTGACGTAAGAAAATGGGACCCTTAGTGAACATTACATTCGTTTACTGCTTATTGAATAAACTGGCGCACCATAAGGAAAGGAAAAATTAGCTATTCTGTTTAAACATTGTCTAATGTAGGTGAATTCCTGGCATAGAATCCCTCCAAAATAGTATACTTTAACATTTATAAAACGAAAACTAACTCAATGGTAGTATCGAACCCGTATATTCATGGCCGCGCTGACACAAGTTCTCCTACATCCCAATTTTGAGCTAATGTTTTCCAATGATCTCCTGTATAATCTACTTCCGTTAAATCATTGTTAATGTTATTCTCCCAACCTCATTCTTGGTCTACCAAGTGGACGTTCTCTCCTGTCCTCTTTCATTCCCCATTCGTGTCACATGTCTTACCCATCGTAGTCTGCGAGACTAAACTGTTATCATTATAAAAACATGTAGTCAATGCATCCATTTCACCAATAAAAAAATTGGTGAAATGGGTAAATTATCCACATGTTTTACGATTTTATCACCAAGATCATTAGTTTATTAAATATCATTTTATTATGTCTTGTTTCATATAACGGTCATGTAGCTCACTGTTATGTTGCCAGACGAAAAAAAAAAAAACACCTTGGTCGGAAATAGTGACGATCTTTCACCGTAAAAATACAACTGTCAAGGAAAGTGGAGAGGGTTCAACTGGTGTAAAAGTAAAGTATTCCCCCAATCGGTTCTCCGGCCGGGGACAACTTCAGGGAATCCATGCCAGAGATTCAAACACAGGGACACGTTCCTAGGAACATGAAATGTTAAGATTTTAACATTTATAATTGCAGAAGTTTACTTATGTCTTAATATGATCATAGACTTCAAAAACGTAATATATTTTACATTTACTGGTATGATTGGGGAATGAAAGACGGGCATAGATAGAAAAACGCCCAGTTGGTAGACCAAGAATAAGATGGGAGAATACATTAACTACGATTTGAGGGATGTATATTATACAGAGGATAATTGGAAAAATTGGCTCAGGAAAGGGCCATGAACCTACGGATTCAATTTACATTTGGATTCCTTGACATTCTGTATTTAACCCATAATATTTTATGATAATGCTGATAGCTACTTTCCATGTGCCGCGTCTACTTCAAAATGACGTAATGAGAGTAAAAAAACTCACCTCTTTCTTCGATGACACCGAACACAAGATGACACTGAAATGACGATGATCGTCATTTGAATTGCCAAGTGCTTCATTTTCATTGTGTTATTCTCCCCCGCCGTCGTAAAATGCGTTGGCTGACTTGGACTTCTTAATGAAGAGTCTTGGAGCTTTTCAACGTACGTACATCACACAACATGACACCAAAGGCACTAAAATAACATTTTCGCGATTACTGATTCAGTAATCAAGGTTAAAATTGCAAAATTCCGTCAATTATTTTCACTTCAAATAGCAGCCATTAATTATCGCAATAAAATTATACTGTAAAATGCATACAAAGGAAAATAGCTTTAAATTAGAAGTGTATTAAAAAACAAATCACTAAATATTTTTTTTACATATAACTTCACTTCAACACACGATTAAGTACACTTATATTTTGCTTCGAGACGTTCGAATTCATAAAATTTACGGTAAAATTGAACTGGCCGCGAGTTATAACAAACGCATACACAAAACAGACTACATCCCACGCCTGTCACGGCACTAATGATTCGTATTTCTACAACTCACCGATTATGGCGTGACTGTTCCGCGGGAAACCGTCATTTGACGCTCCGTTCGATAGATGGCACTGTCGAGCGTCATTTCAAAACCATCTACATTTAATATAAAATAATGTATTTATAAAATACGGACCAAGTAATTATTTATATATAAATATATATACTTACTAGCACTATCGAACCTGTAGATTCATGGCCGCGCGGACATAAGCTCTCTATACATCCCTATCCTGAGCTAATTATTTCCAATCATTCCCTGTATAACTCACTTCCCTCAAATCATACTTAATGTTATTCTCCCACCTCCTTTTTTTGGCCTACCAACTGGACATTTTCCCTCTGGTTTTGCTACAAGAAGCTTCCATCACGTCTTTCATTCCCCATATGTGCCACATGTCCTGCCCATCACAGTCTACGAGATTTAATTGTTCTTATTATATCTGGCTTCCTATAAAGACCATGTAGTTCATTGTTATGCAGTCTTCTCCATTCAGCTGTCTGTTCATCTCTCTTTGGTCCAAAAATGTTCCTAAGTTTCTTTATTCTGAAATACTCTTAATATCCTTTCCTCCCTTAAGTAAGAGTCCATGTTTCGTACCCATATAATATAACTGGTAGAAAAATAGTTTTTATATTTTCAGTTTAACGTTTTTTGGAAGGAGTTAGGACATCAAGAGTCTCTGTAATGCATAATAGCACGCATTTCCAGAATTGAGCCTATGTTTAATTTCTTTGTTCATCTCATTCGTATTTGTGATTATTGTTCCTAGGTATTTGAATTCAGCCACTTCCTCAAAATTTCCCTCATTTGTCATTAGCTGTACATTTTCATTATATAACGTATTTCTACGTGTGACCATATATTTAGTTTTATTGATATTTACTTCTCCTATATTTCTTAATGTTACTCAATAGTGTGTGCGTGTTGACCTTTAGTATCTTCCCGCTGTCGGCCAATAGCACTACATCATGAACATAAACTAACAGTTTATTAATACCATTGAGTTGTAGGTCTTCTTCATCCTCTAGAGATTTGATATAGGCTCCTGTGTATACATATATTTTTTTTAGTTCCGACGATGGAACGTGTTAGAAGCGTTGCAAAACAACAATAGCATTCAATTGATAAATGCAGCCTATTTGGGTAAGTTTATTTAATATAATATCCTCAACTCGTGTCAAATTCAGGGTCGGATCGAGGGATGAGATGAGATGAAGCCCATAGGTAGAAGTCTGTGAAAGACATGGTGCTGGCTGACCATGCATGACACATCATCACGGGGGCAGATGAACGAAATGGATGAGGTGAATAGGGAGAATGGTGGAATGAAATTGTGAGAGTGGAAAGCGGGAGGAAAACTTCCCCGAGCTCCGTTTCGTCCACCACGAAACTCACATAGAGTGACCGAGACTCAATATCGGAACCTCAGCGGTGAGAGGCGAGCGTCTAATGGCTTGCGCCACGGAGTCTCAAATAATAAATTGATATGTTTTACCTATGTAATTTTTATGACATTTCTGGTATTCTCTCCTGCCATGGGAATGCGGAGTTACATACAAATGATAATGAAGAACCAGGAGAGTCCTTAAACCTGAACTTAGTCTAAATGTAGACCATGGACGACGACACGAATAATTTTCCCTTTGAGAAAAAAGATCCCGCGCCTTAGTCGAGTGGTTAAGGCAAGTTGCTACGAGTCTCCATGGAGGAAGAAATTTTCTCATGGAATTGAGGTCAGTATGGGACCGGTGGTCATCCAACGTCGTGAGGCATTTGGGTGACTACAATAAGTAGTAGCTATAACGGCTGGGAGACCTGATATGTTTGTCGTGACCTGGCCCTCGAGTAGATCAGACAATTTGAAGGTAGGATTCGTTGTGAGTCCAAGAACTTCCAGTGAATGCAGAACTTGATTTAATATATTTATTAAAGACGATTATTAAAAAGTTACAATATTGTGTCTCTAACTGTCATAGAGACGAGGTCGGAACCATGAAGAATAAGCCCTGATGCCAAGGGCATCAGCCGTTATAAACCCTCTGATAAGCGGGCGTGGCATGGACGCTGAGTTGGAATGTATCACCCTCATTTCCAAATAAGGACATATCTCTTCTAAAGTTACGTATGAAGACTGGAATTTACCAGCCATGTTATCTTACGGTATTCAACTAGGGGATGGAGAGTAATCTTATCTTGACTCGACGCCCCTGTATTAGACTGGGGGATGGTGAGTAATATTATCCAAACTCAACGCCCCTGCCTGTTTCAACTTGAATATCCACATGTAATTATTATTATATATTAGAGTGTCCAGTACGCAATTTCCCTTCATAATATAATATAAATACATTCTGATTGTCAATTCAATACTTTAATATATATATGGATTCTATGCTATTGGCTAACAGTGCAATAATTAATTAGTGTATGCGGTAATAATGCTACAGTCAGCACATGCTGACCACACGTCATCCCTACACTGGCTGGATGATCGTCTACCTCTGGGATTAATACTTATGGATGTGAGGCCAGCAGCCGGGTGGTAGGCCAAAGGCCTTCTATGGAGCTTGTTTTTAAGAAAAAATATTGTATGCTATGACTGGGAATCGAATATATTAATTTATTGAGCCTCATGGGCTAGTGATGTATCTCACCTCATGAAGTACGTATTCTTAAAAAGGCAGATACACATTGAAATGTAATATTTAATAAGAATAAGTTGTGACACCTAAATGAGCAAGTGCTCGCGCTCGGGCGGGTGCAGTTCAGTTACACAAATAATATATATAGATTACATTTCATTTATTGCTTTCCAGTTTGTGATATATCTCTTATATTTCTTCTTGATAAGTACTGAAACCCCTCTTTTAGCCCTTTAATTATTTTTAACACCACTGTAAATATATAGCCTACATATAATCCTACAGTTTCTATTCCTTCTCCTTTCTTCTTTGTTTCTGTAAGTTTAATGATGTCGGGAGAATGAGAGCACGTCATTTCTGTATAACAAAAGGTTAGATGATCAGTTACTAATATCCACGTTTGGCAATGCTCAGGAAGATTACAACTATATAATAAAATGTATTCATCAGGCGGCAAAAGAAGCTTTAGGAGAAAGAAATAGAGAATAAAATAAATTCAAATATTTTTTGGAATGAGGACTTAGCAAAAGAAATAGCAAACAAAAAAAGAAAAGCATTTAATGTGGTTGAATACCAAAGATCTGAAAGACAAAATTGCAATATAAAGAAGCTCAAGCAAGACTTAGAACATTACGGAATCTAAAAATCAGAGCTGGAAACATAATTGTTTAAAAATTCAAACATGTATTGGAGAAAAACGAAGTACTGAATCTTGGTGAATTAAAAAAAAAATTGAGAAATAAAAGAAGTGGACAAACAAATGTACAAACAATACCTATGGCTGAACAGGAAAATTATTTTAAAACATTACAATCAGAAAACAGGGTATTTAATTTAGATAACATTCAAAATATTCCAGAAATAAATTAAGATGAACATATACAATTGAACATAGAGGATATTAAAATGAATATTCAATCATTAAAAAAATAAAAGAGCTAGTGATCCGGGAGGAATACCAGCGGAAATATTAGATTATAATAATTAGAACATGAACCCGACCATTTATTTGAACGATTTGAAAAAAAATTACAAAATTTATGAATGGTGAAAGAGTTCCTGAAGAATGGAAACTAGGATACAATTCGACAATCCATAAAATAGGGGGAAAAAAAAGATCAATGTGAAAATTATAGAGGTATAACAGTAACAAGTACTATGAGTAGACTCTATGGATTTATACTAAAATATTATTTGGGAAAAAAAAACTATAATGACATGGAATTAGAAGGAACAGTCAGGATTTAGAGCAGGTCGTTCCACAACCGACAATTTATTTTGCATTACTCAGGTAATAGAAAAGAAAATGTAATATGGACAACCTTTGCACCTACTATTTTTAGATCTTAAGAAAGCATACGACAATGTCCCTATAGAGAAACTATGGATTGCTTTAAGTCTTATGGGAATGAAGACTATAATAATTAAAGCTATACAAAATTTATATGACAATTGCATATCTAAAATTAAAATTGGCAGTAAATTGTCACATGGTTTTATGATAAATAAAGGTCTGCGTCAATGTTGTTGTCTATCACCAACTCTGTTAAAATATATGTATATGAAATATTAAAGAATTGGGGGAAAAATGTTCAAGCATGGGAATTCCTATTTCAAATAATAAAACTTTATACAACTTATATTTTGCAGATGATCAATTATTAATTGCACAGGATTATGAATATTTAGAATGCAGTATATGACTAGAAAATTAATAGAAGAATTTGATAAAATGTGGATTAATTTTGAACATGAAGAAAACAAAATATTTATCAATTGGTGAAACAGAACAAAATTTAATTTTGGAAACTGGAGAAACAATTAAATATTGTAATGAGATCACATATTTATGAATTAAAATAAATATAAATGGAAGTTATGAAGAAGAAATAAATAGAAATAATAAAGGAAAATTTCCGATTACTTGCCTCAATGGAATATTGTGGGATAAAAATATAAGTAATAAAAATAATATTAATATACAGGGTGTAAATGAATTATACTGCACAAATTTAACTACGTTTAGGGGGGGGTATTATATAAGCAATTTTAGATAATGAACTAATGGTCTACGAATAAACTCTCCAAGTTATGATTCAATTTGTAAAATGGTTGCCACGCCACTGATTATTTCAAATTAAAATGGAAATAATATGATACAGGGACTGTAACTTGCAACATGCATGCGCCTTTAGCTCAGTGGTTATAGTAGTCCTTCTACCGACGCAATGTAAGATTGATGCATAACGTTCCAAACTACGTACAGTATGTGTACACTTTCTTCTCCTTTCTTCCTTTATTATGTATGTCCTGTAAATTAGTTACGTACGTAGATTTACTTCTGGTTTTAATTGTTTATTCATTATTTTACAGAATACGGTATTGGAATGTCGGCGCAGTACATGAGTTATAAAACTATCTACATACGTAGTGTACAGACAAATGTTTGAAAGGTTGTAATAATAATGCACATACTGTAGAGTACAGTAGGTTTGGTAAATAAAATGTGCAATTGTACTGTACAGTACTTATGCACTTAGATAAATGATAGTACTGCGATCACAAGAGTAATAACATGAAGAGGTATACATAATGTTATTGGAAAATAAGAAACAATACATTTGAGTAAACCAGAAAAAAAAAGTAAAGCACCCGCAGACTCATTAGAGAAATTGTTAATTGGCCACATCAATTCTCACAACACAGACGACATCGGCGACTAAAGGATTATCGTACCCCGTTGAAGATATTGGATGTTTCGCGTATCACATCACTTGCTGCGAATATGCGTGCAACTAGCAGTTTATCTGTATCAATAGAGGTCGCATAAACCAGTGTTTTAGTGTCCCCACAAAAATAAGCAATTGGACAGAGATCTGGAGAGCGAGCTGGTCACACTACAGTTGAACTACCTCTTCCTATCTCCAGCGGCCAGGATGTACTTCATCCAAATGATTTCGCACATTCCGGCAGACATGGGGAGGAGCCTGATGCGAAGAACTTCTTCCAGCAATCTAGGTAGGACGTGCTCTAAAAAGTCTTGTAAATTCAACCATTTAATATCTGAAGATGTGGTCAGAAAAATACGCCTACCCATATGTTCACAGAAAATCTCTGCTGGTGACCCCTCTGAAAGATGGCATGAGGATTTTCATAATCCCACATTGACTGTTATTTGAGTTCAGGACTAGCCCAACCGTATTTAATATTGCCTCATCAATGAATAACACGGAGAAAAAGAAGAGCGGTGGTTGCAGCAAAGTCCAATTACAAAATTGTACACGTTGAGCGAAGTTCATTGGCTGTAAGGCTTGTACTTTTTTTCAGATAAAGAGACAGATCTGGTCTTTGTGCAGGACTTTCCATATAGTTTGATGGTTTGTGTCCATTACACGTGCGACAGCACGAGTACTATTATAGTCCGTGAGGGCTAAAGTGTCTAGAATATTTTAGAAAGAGAAAGAGAGTACTCACCATCTTCTTTCTCACTCATACACATATCTCTTCACGGTGACAGCGGTAGGGCAGACACTCCCTGCAGTGAACATACATCAGTGGTGGCATTCCCTTCTAAAGATTAATTTTACACTAATATAATATCTCACTCACTCTCACAAACTACAAACTACAAACGAACTCTGAAACAGTCGCCACTGACAAAAATTACGTGAACAAAAGTGACTGGGCGAAAGTGGGGGTGGAGTTTTTCTAGCATTCCTAAGTAATTTTACAAGGGTAGCCCATTATAGTACACATGTCACTCAGGCGTCTAGCGAAGGGTGGAAGAACAGTTATCTAGACAAGGACAGCAGAAATCATGCCAACTTACAACTTTTACACTATAGAAGGATCATCTTCCACCCTATGAAGAACATTTTCTTCGAACTCTGCAGTGCGGCGCGTATTACGTCTTTCACCGGCGTCTACTCTGTTTACTTCAACGTCCCATACTCCGCAAACGCCTCTCAACAGGCTCGAAGGTTGTTCGGTGAGGATGGCGTCTATTCGGATACAGCTACGCGTACATGGCAGCAGCTCTTGCACCATTACCTTGTGCTGCACCATAAATCAGATGCATTTCAGCAAGTTCAGCATAAGATGTTCCATGATGCTTTCATGTCATGCGACTGATACTGAAGTAACATTTAATCAGATGTTAATATAATAACCAATACGGTAATGGGTATTTTGCGCATGCCTATACTGAACAAATTTTAGTGTCAACATATCGCAGTACGCACGCAGGGAAAGAAAAAAAAAAGTGGCCTGCTATGATTTGAACCATCAATGTTCATTCGAATCTCAAATCCATTGCGTTAACCATTCAGCCACACGTTAACTACACAGAATTTGATAATCCAATATTTCATAAACGATGTTGATGAATTGTTATAAATCAGGATCTCGGAATTAATACTAAGACCTGAAGTCATTGTAGTATAATTTTCTCTTTTCTCTTCTACTTTGCTCTCATGTTGATTTATCTGTATTAATTGTCGATTACTTTGATTCCCTTATAACTCGCCCATTTTCCCTCGTAGACCATTAGTTCCCTATCTCAAATTACTTGTATAATACCCCTCTGTAAGCAGTTAAATTTGTGCGGTATAATTCATTTACACCCTGTATATCATACAATTGTTAAAATCATCATTACTTATGGAGCAGATCTTTGGTCATTAATAACAAAAACAAATAAGTACCTTTTGGCAACGGAAATTGATTGTATATGAAGGGCAGCAAGAATTTCAAGAAGAGAAAAAATTAGAAACTCACTTATAAGGGAGAAAATGAAGATTGAAAACACTATTTTAGATTATATTAAAACTTAGCAATTAAGATGGTACGAACATGTCCAGCGAGTTGAAGAGGATCGACTACCAAAATGTGATTTGGAATGGAAACCTGAGGGAAGACGAGGCAGAGGAGGACCTAAAACCTCCTAGGTGGTCAGGCAATATATTTATTTATACATGAAGGAGAAACATCTACAACCTGGAGATAGGATGGACCGACAAAATTGGCTATTAGGAATCGGACAATGTCAAAGACATTAATCAACCGATGATCTACCTATCTGGATTACAAAGTTTTTGTTAAAAAATATAAATTTAGGAGCCAGTTTCAAGACATAAAAAAATTACAATAGGAAGTGGGGTACGCCGTAGCGTAGTGGTTAAGGCACAACACTATAAGCTGGAAGGTCGAGGGTTCGAGACCCGGTGGGTCGGGTTTTTAAATCGACCCAAATTTTCTGGCGGCACTATGATCCTGCGGTCGACTCAGCCTCTAATGGAAATGAGTACCAGACACTTGCATTGGGGGTAAAAGGCGGCTGTCACGCAGGGCTGACATCAAGTGCCGATTGTCCAGCAAAAGTGGGAGCCTTAACCTCCTACTTCCCCAAGGGCCTCCTGAGGCCTGTAGTGGGATCACTTTAACCATTACAATAGGAAGTAACATTATGAGGTTATCTAATATATAAAAATGAATGTATGTATGTTTGTTCGTACTTTATGCACGGCCATACCGTTGATCCGATTGTGATGGGGCTTTTTGCAAAATGTTCAGGAGATTCCCAGGATGAACATAGGCTATAAAAGAGTTGTGATACTCAACTCCTACACCCTTAAAAAACCGCCCTTTGTAGTGGAAAACGTGAAAAAAAAGTTGCTCTTTGAAAGCTTAAATGTCTTACTACGCTGCCTAAACTATAACAAATAGACAAAATTAATGTACACAGAATTGAATATCTCAGAAAGCTCTACAAAAAAGTCCGCGACAGCAAATGTTTATCTATTACGGATAATTCACAATAACAATTTTTTGTCTTTCATTGATGCCAAGAAGATCGAGACAAGTACGTAGATTCCAGTGCAAGCATAGCAGCATATGGCGGGCATTCTTTTACGGATAACTCACAATAATCAATTTTGTCTTTTAGCTCATTTATGCCAAGAAGATCGAGGTAAGTAGATTACCGGGCAACACCAGGTAATCTTAAAATAATTACGATATACATTTATAATTACTTACTCACTCACTGGCACTATCGAACCCGTAGGTCCATGGCCGCGCGGACATAAGCTCTCCATACATCCCTATCCTGAGCTAATGCTTTCCAATCATTCCCTGTATAATCTACTTCCCTCAAATCATAATGTTATTCTCCCACCTCATTCTTGGCCTACCAACTGGGCGTTTTCCCTCTGGCTTTCCTACAAGAAGCTTCCATGCAAGTCTTTCATTCCCCATCATTTTATTTATTCAACGAATCATAAGAAGTACATTAATTTTTGTCTTTCAGCTCATTTATGCCAAGAAGATCAGGGTGAGTAGATTCCCGGACAACGCCGGGTAAAAAGCACGGGGTATCTACAAATAATTACGATATAAATGTTTCCTTTTACTTATTTAACTAAATATAAAACACATTAATTTTCGTATTTCAGCTCATTTATGTCAAGAAGATCGGGATACGTAGATTCCCGGGCAACGCCGGGTAATCAGCACGGGATATCTAAAAATAAAAAATTGTAATTATTTTTTCCTTTTACTCATTCAACTAAACATAAAATCACATTAATTCAATTTATTTAGGCGCAGGAGCGCACGCCGGGTATTTACCTCATAAATATTTGTTTCATTTGACATGTTTTGACATCATCAGCTTGTTCAGATTGTTGAATTTTATGTTGTCATCCCTGAATGTCCATTCCTCTTCATCTTTTGGTTGACCGAAGAACTGGCAAATCAAATCCTTTTTCTCAGGAATTTCAAAATTCATAATCCTATTTTTATTCTTCTAAATGTAATTTTACGAATTTTGAAATTCCTGGGGAAAAGGATTTGATTTTTAAGTTCTAATCAACCAAAATATGTAGTGGGAGTTTATATCCAGGGCCGACAACATAAAATTCAACAGTCTGGACAAGCTAACGATGATATAGACAGCACATAGAAACATGCCAAATGAAACACAACATTTATGAGGTAAGATGCACTAAATTTACCATATTTGTTATTTAAAATAAATTCTGGAACATAAAAAATTATTTCTGAGTTTTGATAATCCTTCTTTCAAGCAATCATGCATTTCCACTTTCACTTGTTTCAAAATTGTTTGCTGGATAATCCAGAAGGCTATTGTAAAATTTCAGTTCTTCGTTTGTTCTCCAGTCACTGCCATATATTTCCCCCCCCCCTTTTTTTTTTTTGAGATTGTGCAGTGTACTGGTATTTCATCCAGTGTTACATAGCTAATGTGGGTTCTATAGTTATTTGAAATGTTAATGTGTCCATTTTTATGGCTTTCATCAGGTTCATATCACCAATTCCATCAACTTTCTTCAGAATTAATTGAGATGATTTGAGTCCCTTAGGAGCCAGAGGGTATAAGTAATAAAAGGTCAGTTTTGAGTAAATGATGTTCAAAGTTGAGACATTCTGTATGTGATTGTGTTAGCAGTTTTCTTTTCAGCCACCAGATTTCAGCACCAGAAACAGTTTTATTTGTATCCACTCAGATTAGTATTTGCTTTAATTATTAAAATCTACACCTAACTCCAAAATTAGCAATTTGTCACTTGTACCCCTTGTCTTCTATGGGTCTCATTTGTAATCCATGATTTCCTAGCTGCTTTTGTAGATGTTATAGAGAACCAAACACCATGGTACGACTTCCGGCTGCTGGCCTCACATCTACATGTGTTAATCACAGAGATAGACGATTGTCCTTCCAATGTAGGGATGACATGTGATAAACATGTCGGGTCCCCCAGCCATTACAGTTCGATTTACTCAACCTGATGTCGGTACGTATTAAATTTGTCTACTCTCTTTAAGTTAATAGAATATGGACAGAGATTTGGCTGACTACATATAAAATAAGTTTCAGAATTTAACGAACATATTTTAATGTGAAGTAGTAAAAACTGTTTAAATATGAAATATAAATAACACAAACAAGTCATGTATCCTATTCTCATTACCATACGCAAACAATCTACCATGGAGGTCTAGTAGTTATGTTCCTTGACTCTAGTCCCGAGGGTGCAAGTTCAAACCAGAGGCTAGGGTCAATAGATTTTTAGGATGGAAAAATCCGAGAGACAAGTCCTCCGGGAGGGACTTTAAGCCATGGGTCCTGAGTCTGAAGATTTTCAGGCTCTTAAAAAGACCCACAAGCCTTAATAAAAAAAAGCCTCTAAGCAAAATTTAACTGACTTTTGTCCATCCAATTAATAACTTAGTTGCCTACTAGATGTCTCACTGAGGTGATATGGTAAGCACATGTCACTCATTAACATCTGTAGGTAAATAATCATTACTAAATTAGCTTGGTTAAGAAACTCTCGCTATCTCCATGCGGGATATACAGCTAGAAGCCGACCGGGGGATGAAGAGTGTTATCATAAGTAATGCCACGAGTGATTTCCAAATTATCATAAATTCACGACTCACGAAGTGAGGAGTGAATTTATCTAGAGAATTTGGAAATCAAGAGTGGCATTTGTTGGGACTATTTAACGAATAAAAATTAAGCTGTTTACTCACAAATCATTATTTAACTATAGTTATTTTAAAATATTTATATATTTAATGTAAACGGCGATGTTTGAAAACAAATGAGAAACGATAGTTTCGCTTCATCTGCTTCTTTTGTTTATCACTGCAACCAGATCATACTATTTATTGCCAAAGGAACGCAATATTGTAAGAATGCTCTCTAGTGGAGTAAAAATGAAACACATCAAACTGTATATTAATTCATTTCTGATGTCGTATGATGTAAATATGACAATTATATTTTTCTGGATTGTTACCTGGGAAAAAATACATTTAAGAAAGTGCAAACAGTGGTTTCTTTTTTTGGTGGTATAATCAATTGCTACAAATGTTTTTATATTAACTCCCGTATGCGGCATATGTTGACATTCATGCACTATATATACAATCTAGTAGCCGTATTTCTCGCAGGCTCAGTCAGTGCAAAATAATGGTCAGACCTGTTCAGAAATATTAACCCATTCACTTCAAGTTAAAAGGCTCGATGCATGTTCCCAGAAACCGGATTTTAGTTACCGTAAATTATATTGTCTATTTTCATACATTCAAAACAAACAAGAGATAACGGTATTTGAGATCACAACAAGGGTGAAGGCAAAAACACATTTCTCTACTATTCAAAAATGTTAACAAAAAATTACCCTGCCAAAGGAATGTATAAAATATTACAAAATATATAACAGCAGAGTTAAGCGAGTGTACCACGTCTTCTGAATTGAAGGTCATTTAACTGCCGGCGAGTCTACCTCGTCTTTTGAGGCGAATGGGTTAAAAAGGAGGAGCTTTCTTTAATATGGTAATTATAACACTGATAAATATTTCGTGAAACACGACTCTGATTGGTTGTAAAACAGAAATCATTGAAACGTGATTGGTCATTGACTCCCATTTGGGGCATGAGTTAAATAGTCACTTTGAATCCCTGGTACATGTGGTTCTATGCATTGAACTGTAATGATCATTCACAAACCTTCTGCTCTTTTCTTGCACATACATGTTATGATTTATGAATCCATGTGTTGCGCGGTTATTAATATGTTTTCATTTTCATTACAGTGTTTGTAAAGATTATGTTTCATTCGTCCAGAAATGCGACTAATATTTTCAGGACACATAGTATTATAATATGCATGCGATAGAAATGTTATAACTCTAGTATTACATCATGCAGTCCTTACGCTCACCTTCTTGTCAGCTCTTGGCTGTACATATGCAGAACAAAGTACAATAATAACACTGGACAACAAATTTCAAACTTTTTTTTTGCACTCCAATGAAAATAGGTGATTATATATATTTGATCTATGCTGAATTCAGACCTGCAATTCAAAATTTTCTATCACGTAACATTTCTGCAGGAAACGTGATTGAAAATTTTCATACAAATCCAAAAGAAAATGACCAAACATCTAATTTCTTTTCTGGTAATTCCTTGTGTTATTTTTATAAATACAAGGATTATTAAGAAATAATTGTATAGATTAAATAACTTTCGGGAAGATTTAGTCACCAATTTTCTATTTTATGATGCAAAAAAGTATAGAAATATAGAAAAAAAGTTTAATTATAATCACATTCTACAAATATTTTCTGGAGAATTTCCGCTTGTGTACATCAGAAACATCCCTAATTAGCAGCCAACAATAGTCATCTAAAATGCTGGATGACCATTGCCCTCTGTATCTTCTTTTCATGACAGATATGTCTTGATGAAAACATTCTCCGTGTTCATCGCTGATGGCCCCCAGGTTGGGACGAAAGAAGTCCAGGTGGAAATGCAGGAAATGTATTTTCAATGACATATTATATCTCAAATTTTATATGTCTTTAGCATGTTCTCCATAATTACTTGGTAGTTTTTTGGCCCTTACATTTCCCAGAAAATTAGCACACACTGTCTTTGATTCCCACCCATATTGCTTTCTTACTGTCCTCAGCACATCACATCAAACTTCGTGTCTTGCATCACTTCATGAATTTTGTGGCCAATAAAAATCCGTTCCTTTAATTTAGCTTTACTAATTCTTGGAAATGTTTCTTTCCAATATCAGAATACTTTTAACCATTTTTGTTAGAGCCTTAACAAAATTTTTCATTAAGCCTAGCTCAATGTGAAAGGGTGGCAGCAATATGTTTTCTTTCTGAAACTAATGGTTGGTGTTTAATACTCTTGTCCCCTGATAGCAAAGCATCCCTTAGAGGTCACTCTCTACTTCATATATGTTTTTGTTTAGCTCGACTGTCCCACTCGCATAAAAAGTAACAAAACATTGTGAAATCACTCTTCATTCCAAGGCATAACCCTATGACTTTAAGATCTCCATGTATTTTCCATTCATATTTTATGTAGTTAACAGTTTTTAAAAGTAAATTCATATTCTCGTACTTTATTTCATGTGAACAGTATGAGCAATAGCTATACGCACAGAAGAGTAAACATTATGTAACACACACAGCCTTTAAACTTAACTTGGAAGAATCAATGGAAATGCGCCATTCTGGTGGATTGTAAATTTTATCGCTCAATTATTTCATTAATCCATCGACATCATTACAATAGACAAGTTCATTCAAATAGTTTTCATGTTTTCTATAAGTTGTTTTTTTGACATAGGAATCAAGCAAGTACCAGTCAGGGATTGGTACCAGTTCTGTAACCGAGAGCTTAACAATTCTGATTGGACTTTTGTTAAATTGAGATCCCTTAGAAGATTAAAATTATTTTTAAATTACCGATTTTGCAACTCTGTTTCAACAATAAAAGTGGGGAGGTTAAGCGACCGCAATAAAATAAATTGTGTAAACATATAATCTACTTATATTATCAAAATATAACTTCCTAAAATTAAATATTATATAATCTACATCATGCAACACGTGCATGAAACTTATAAGATTTATAGAAGATATTACATCATTTTTGGCCGCTAGTACCCCGGTCACCTTCAGGATGGCACTGTAGTCAAATCTAGGCCATAGAGGAATTACTTCCTCTATTCTTAAACCATAATTTTCTTATTGGATTATTAAAATATATTTGAATGTTGTGATTGGACGATTGAAAAATTGAATTAATGAAGATAACGTAATTCTCTTACGGTGGAGAGAAAATTTAAATTGAATAAAAGTTATATTTTTACTGCATAGAAGTTAATTCCTAAATTATAATTTACTACAATTTGATGCAGAAAGTGAAGCTGAAGAATATACATAATGGAAGGTAAGTCCATGATTGCATATATGGTTGCTTTTATCTGAAATAGGTTATATAGTTTACTTTTTAAAAAAAGTATTTTGAAATAAAAAAAACTATGATACATTAATTATGTAAAATGGTATGTGTTAGTGCATTGGTTTAAATTAGAATACCGTACTTTAGAAAAATTGTAATCAATGCCTCACATTTATCTCTAACCTATAATATTTTTATGTGTACTGATTACTCAATGTTTCTTTTACAGAATAAATCAGGCTGTCAGGATCAAACCCTATGGGTGTAACTTCTTATGGCAGTGATTGGGAAGTGGCATGCAAAATACTAAAGATGTAAAAAAGGGTTGTTGTATACTAAACGTCGCAAAAAATTTAAAATTTTTATTTCTTATGCCACTGATGCACTAAACACTTTTAAACACGTTTAAAACATTTTGCAACATTTTTAAACATCTTCCAATGTTGCAACGATCTTTTTTTATATTTATATATTTACGTAAAACATGATCGTCCTACATTCTTCCTTGCTACTTTCTGCTATTTTCCCTACCCTTCCTATGTTGTTCCAACGTTGCCACCATCAACAACCCAAAATACTCCAGATGTTGCCAACATCACTTCCACGTTCCCTGGATTTCACCTACGTTAGAGTAATTGATTTCGGTTTGGTTAGCTTTTAGGTTCCTTGCTTTTTAAATGTGATTCCACGTTCCCTGGATTTCACATACGTTAGAGTAATTGATTTGTGTTACAGTAATTGTTTTAGGTTCCTTGCTTTTTAAATGTGATTTGATACGTAAAATGAATTACCTCTTCATATCTGTTATGCTATGAAAAATTCAAAATATCGGACGGTTACCACGTAAAATCATATTTCCACTAGTTCATTTCATGTTAATTATACATTTTTAGACAAGTTCTGGAAATTTTGTGTCAATGTTGGTCATACTGATTTCACATACATATACCGCCAACTGCTGGAGGTTGCATTTATCTTTCTGGGATTACATGGAGCACTAGCACATGCGCACTGCGATTCTATAGAACTTAGAAGAATTTTCTTGCGACATTAAGTGTAGCATATCCGTAAAAAATTCTAGGTAAGTAAATAAAGTGTATTGTGAATAATGCTACTACAATCCACTTTACTTCCTTAGCATAATATAATCTAAGAAAAACTTTAGTTTGATTTTCCACCATAAATTGACCTACAGAATAACAGTGTGCATGGGAAATCTGTGCACATGTGTTTATGTTTATAGAGTTGTCGCTAGATGGCCCCAAACAGCTGTGAAATTGATACGACCAACCTTTGCAATAAATTCCCAAATGATTATCAGAAATGGATATATACTAAGTAACATTCATATTATTTAATAAGTGTATACTTTTCTGATGTACACAAACTCTAAAACTAACCTAACAAAATGAAGATAAATTCTTGAAATATATGGAATTAATTGTGAATGTTGGTAACACTGATTTCACAGATTTCTTTGTGTACATTACATTAAGCATTTGCACATCTCGTGCACGCACACTGTGGTTCTGTAGAACTTTGAAGAAATCATTGCGTACATACATAAATATTTAATAGGCCTAATTGTAAAAACATTGTATAAGTATTGTAAAAAGTTTAAAATAGTACAAAAATGTTAATAAAGGCAGAAGTACGTAGGGCAACAGAATTACAAGAATGTAGTGTAGAACTTCAGTATGTGCAATTGCTTAATGTAATTTAACCAGGTGGCAGGATATATATATATATTGTGAAATCAGTATGATCAACATTTGCCATTAATTCCAAAACATATTTTAAGAAATGGATTTTCGCCCATTTCATTTTGTAAGGTTCCAATTTGACAAGTTAGTGTACATCAAAGTAGATCAGAGTTTATTAATTAATATATGTGCAATTTATTTGGTTAGATGTTGGAGCAAGTTAGTGTGCATTCATTTTTAATAAAACATATGGATATTAATTGCAAAGATGATTATTAATATTTCACAGATATGTGGTTCCATAAGCATATGTGCATGCGCACTATTATTCTGTAGAACTTAGAAAAATGCATTGGTAAAGTTATTCTACAGTTTTTTTTCCGAATTTAAGGATAAAGTTTTCATTATGCGACAAAGAATATTTTCTAAATCCAAAGTAGACTACATGCACATGCACCACTAAATAAAAGTGGATACAATTTAGAAAGACACGATGCAGTCAACATACATAGCTCATTACCAACTACAGAAAGAAATGCCTTGTTATTGAAGTCTTAAAAATAAAAACTAGCTGAAATATAAATAATAATCTCAACCTTAGTTTTTGTCATAGGTTAGTTGATTCATATATTAATCCATCCATAGTAATTCTGCCCGAGAGCTGGTCTTTCACTCCAATCATAGCATTTTCATGCAATGCTTTGCAGCTTTACTAAGGAATTATAGGTGCAGTAGCTTCCCATTGCTTTCCACACCAGTGAAGAGGATGATGATGATAATGATAAGTATGATGATGATGATGATGGCCAGATGATTTTCAGGGACCGTTGGGCCCTAAGTTTCCTGACATTTGTCTTACAAGTGAGGAAAAACCCCGAAAAAAACTCGCCCAGTAGCCTGTTCCAACCAGGAATCTAACCTGGGCCCACTGCGTGACAAGGCAGCATGCTACCTTAAGACCCCAGTTGGTGGACTGATCATATCAACGGTATGCAATGAAAACCCCATAACTCCATCAGTCATTGAAAGCCACATAACTCCAGTTGCCAGCACAGAATATGTGATGCATATATATAACTTTCACAAGGAAAAAAGCACTATGAGGTTTAATTTAATTCATGTGATGCATAACCTGTTGAGAATACGGACTTCAAATTTATTAATAACATGACTTGTATTCTGTAGTAAAATATTTAGGAACTATTGCTTATCAATTTTCATAATTATTTAAAACAGTTATTTGTTTTTCCTGTAAATTTACCAAAATGGAGTTATGAGGTTTTCATTGCCCACCATCGATATATAGTACAGAAAATTGAAACTTAAAAGTTATATGTTAGCTGCAATGGAAATTATTATAGGAACTTTGGAATTTTATGTGGCTGCATTGGATCATCATTATTGCTTGAAAAACAACATGACTAAAATCAATTGGAAATAAATAGATAATTATGAATTGTAAAGAAGAGAATTAGAATAATTGTTAGAAAAACTTTAAAATACTAATATTATTTAAAACAAAACCATAAGAGTACAATTGTGCAGGCTATTTTGGGGTATTTTAAAAGTTGTCACATTTTTTTTTTCAGATTCTACAGTAGGTGCAGTGAGGTTCTCCTTTCAACATTGACAACAAATTTATTGCAAGAACATACCAGTACATTATAGACTATACAGAAATGTGCTTGTGATTTAGAAAAAACTAATTAATTATGTTAATATTGTGTTACATAAATTTGAATTTATCGTTACATCTATCTTGTTGAGAACTTTCTACACCTTTTATACTTGTTTAATATGTGCAAAAAATCTTAGTATGAAGTGATGGTAATTACTTAGAGAACCTAACTGTTCAGACAACTGAGCCTTTTATCAAAAATAATTTGACCTGACCTTTGACTATTCAGTGATTTCTTGGTAATAATGTGAAGATAGACATTGATGTTAGAATTAAAAAATGTTTAAGACTAAAAATAGTCAAACTGTTTGGTTTCTTCTCACATGTAGATGTTGGGACAACAGTTGGCTGGTAGGCCAATGGCATTCTCAGTCTATTGCATTATGGAGAATATACATTGAATTTCTTCTATAATGAACTGTTAGATTCCCTAAGTAAAAAGTAAAGGTAAGTGATTCCATTAATGGATTCGGAAGGCTTATCAGGCAATAATAACTAAATGTGCAAATAGACTATATTGTTACTAAAAAAATAATTATGTGTACTGTAGAATTATTGAATCTTGAAACTATGTATGTGACTTCAAGTGTTTACAGTAATTTCATTGAGAAAATTCTATTTCTCTTGAATAATGTACTTCCTATAGTGATCATAAAATGTATAAAAATTTTTGTTTTTGTGAAATATTAATATTAATTCAAAACAATAATGAATTAGTGTTGTTATAAAATCAAATTAGTGTTATTTCGTTTTTAAAAACAAACTAATCGTGACAAGTCTGGTTAAGAGTTAATATGCGCACATTCACATATAAACATGATAAAAACGTTCAGATTAGAGAAATGATGCATACGTTTCAGTTAGGATTTATTTGCTACATTCTTCTAAACTTAAGGTATTTTTAAATGTTCATTATCTATAATTTTATGTTTGTTTATTATGCCAGTTATTATCACCAGTACTTAAATTACTTTGTTTTCTTAAAACACAAAAGAGCATATTACTACTCGTTTACACCAGGCTCGTCCAACGGTACTGCCATAGCATATACGTTATCCAGATCCTGTTTGATACTTCCTAATAGAAATGACACAAGAAATGTTACTTTGTAAATAATTTTGCATTTTAATTGTTATTTCTTTTGAAAAAGAATTACAAAATATTTTCTTGTATAACTTTTTCAATAAACTCCCTAATAAATAGTGATCTACTTTATCTACTATGTTCATCTACTTTTTTAATAAGAAAATTTTTTACAAAGAAAATCTGCAGTAGCAACATTCAGACTGCTAACGGGACATGACTGCTTGAATAAACACCTACACAGAATTGGCATAACAGATTCACCTAAATGCCCTTTTTGCAATTTAAATGAAGATATGGAAAGAAACCATCTCCTCCGTTGTCCAGCTTTTGTAGAAGAGACAAGCCTTTCTGCTAAATATTGGAGTGCAAGAGAGCGAATGATTTCATTATCAAGTGCTCGACATTAGATACCAACCAACCACTTTTTTAATAAATGCTTAGGAAATAATGTAAATTATTTTAGTCAACTTTTTTAATGAATTCTGAAAGATAGAAAAAAATGAAAATAATTTTATAGTAAAGACATCTGAAAAGTTGGCAAATACCTTGTAATTTTTTTTCTGAAAAGAGTAAGAATTAAAACATGCGAAAATTGTTTACAAAGTAGCATTGCTTGTGTTGAGCTTTCAATTTTATTTTTAAATGGATGGTAGTGTACAGGCTGCTTTCCATGCAACTGATCCACCATGACTGAGCCAGCGAGACCCGTTTGAAGTTACGTCCTGGTCAAATTTAGATGGTGCTAAATTGTTGTAAAAAATTAACACAGAGGTGCGCCTCTTATCAGTTCTCTATGATCATGCAATGCATGATAGCCATCATGGCCATGCCATTTATAGGGTTCATAAATTGAAACAGACCACCCTAGGCTGGAAATGTTTCTTTCCCAGTAATAAAGTAATAATGTGTTGTCTTATGCTTCTTCTTCATGAACAAGGATTGGAGAGTGAGGTAACCATAATACAATAGATTATGCATACAATAGCCTGCTACTTTGTGCTCGGTCGGGCCGCTAGTATAATCATAAATCGGTGATTACTTCAAAACGGTAAGAGATAACGCAAAAGGGATTTCAGTTTAGAAATCAGGGCATAAAAATACACTAGAAACATACAATTTTTGTCAGGTGTAAATTTCAGTGTTGTCCAGTGTAATTGTTTTAGTTTGTCTTTGTGATGCTGTTGTTTTATTTAAAAATTATCATTGCAAGTGGCATTATCATGGAATGTTTTGGAAAATTTCTGATTTGAATTTGATATCAGGATTTCAGAGTAACATTAAAATATGTAATTACTTGATCAAGAAATAATTTATTTCCATGTACAAATTTCTGACATTCTGCAACAATACAAACTAAATTAGGCCTATATCAACACTCAAAACATTCAAAATGTTAAATAATCTAGTAATAAAAATTATAATAAAATTTGCCCACTGTTTGTATGCAGTGTAACAATAAAATTTATAGCAATTACTTTTAATTTTCATTTATTATGCATTCTATAACATGTTAATAGCAGGATGCATAATACTGCTATTGAGTATATACATCATCTAACACTTACAAATCATTGCTTAATTTATTTCCAACCTCAAAAAAGTGTATGTCTTTACAAAACTTTCACACTTTCATGTCTTAAAGCACAGGCGACCTACCAGTGCATCATTACAATAATAAGGCTTTTTCAGTTCTACTGCCATCTAGACTGTAACATTAATTACTGACTTTTTTAATATTATATTTAGTTTGACATATTCCAAGCCTGGACAAATGAATTTTTTTAAAAGAAAAATTAACGTTTGAACTGGGAATAGAACCGCAGACTTTCTGACTCTACATGTCTTTGCACAGCCACTACACCATTCCAAACATGGCACAAATGCTAACATTTCAAATCTCTAAAGTCTGAAGGCAGATAGTTAGAGCTATCTACAACACCATCAGACGACTTCTATTCCAAGTATTTTTAATGAGAATTTTACATTACTTTTAAGCAGTAAAACTTAATATTTTGATGTTATATTTAGTTTAAAATGTTCTGGACAAATTAATTTATTTATTTATTTTTGTATTTGATTGTTAAAAAATTCTGTAAGTGGAAAGAAATGTCAGCATTTGTACTGTGTTTGGATTGGTGTAGTGGGCTGCATAATGACATACAGAGTTGGAGGTCCATGGTTTGATTCCTGGTTCAAACAAATTTTTCTTTAAAAAAATTAATTATCAATGTTTATTTGTGACTAGAAATGATACATCTCCAATATAAAGGTGATGCTGATTTACAAAAACCAGATCTGTTTGTGTAGAATATATCATGAATGTGCTGGGAATTTAGTCATTATCAAATTCTTTCTAAAAGAAAACTTAAGATGCAGAGTTTGTCAATAACAATACTTTCAGAGCACGAGGACAGAATAATTTGACTAAAAGTTAAGATTATAAAGAGCTTTCTCCCTTCCACATCTAAATATATCCAGTCTTCACTTTCTCTTAAAATTCAATTCTTATTTAAATATGCTAATAACTAAGGACATTGAACTATTGTAGGAAATATCACTATGAGGTTTAATTAAAAGTTTTAAATACAATTCTTTCCATCCCATCTCATATCCTGTCTTCTAAGTAGACTGGTTTCAAAACCTTAGTGGTTATATCTTCAGTAGTTAGACAACCAAGGTTCTGTCATCCAAGAGCACTACTTCTTACTCCATCTGTTAGTAGACCGATTAACCTCCCAATCAAATCAACTTCCCTGGGAATTTCAAAATTCATTAATTTTTCTTTATAATTTTTTTGAATGTGGATTTTTCTATTAGTTTGATTAAAGCAGCCTTTTTTCAATTTGATGTTTTTCTGACCAAGCATGAGCATCTACTGCAGATTTTTTCAATTCTCATTTTTGACATTGTCATGACCCAAAGTTTATAGGCTTTCTTTATTGGATTCATAATTGATAGTGTGATGGCCATAAGTTATAATTATCAAAATGGCTTTATTAAAATTAATTATTCCCCTATAACTATTTGGTTATCATAATTATTAGGGCTTTTAGTCAGTTTTTCTCTGTAAAACTTTGTTTGAGATACACAAATAGCCACATCACAATTAGGACAATGATGTGGCCACGCCTAAAGAACAAACAAACAAACCAACAAACAAGCATTCTTTTTACACATTAGATTAGATAAATACATATCCAGTAGACGTGTACCAATCACGTATCGACATGAAAAGTTATTCCACGTTAGGGAAAGCACCCACTTAGAACTATATAACATGGAGTTTCAACCCCTAAAGGAGACTCGTCGGGGGTTGGAGAATGGTTCTGACCTCCATATGGCTGGTTGCGGCTAGCGTCCTCGACTCTGAGGTCACCTATCATGGACGAACGTAAGCGGGCGTACTTGTTAATACTTATTCATAGAGTAGTATTGGTCTTAGTTTTAGATACGCCTAATAAACTCAAGCATTAAGATATCCAGCCTAAGAGGCTTATTATAGTCTTAGTTAATATATTTTGTTCAGGCTCATTTTTAGATCTTGTATGTTTCAGAATATTTCAACTTGTCTTTCTGTTATAAACTCTCTAAGATTATTTTACATTTGTTTTTCATTTTTAGCTTTATTTTATTTATGTCTGCCTTAATTCCTTAGTTTTGCTATCTTTGCAAAGTTAGGTAAATCCTGACCTTGATTTAATGTTAAGCCCATCTCGTTTATTGTCCGTGTCCTCTGCTACCCCTTAAAGACATTAAAAAATTCCTGATTTTTAACAGAAAAATATAAAATTGACAGAAAGGCTAGTTTAATAAAACAAATAGAAAAACATAAAGAGTTCAGGGTTTGGGAAAAAATGCACAGTCAAAAAACTAAGAATGAAAAATTAATGCATTTTGAAATTCCTGGGAAGTTTATTTAATTGGGTGGTTCATTGGTACATCAACAGATGGAGTAAGAAGCAGTATATTGGTCATGTAACTATTGAAGATGTAACCAGTGAGGTTGCGAAACTGATCTAAAGAAAAGACAGGATATGAGATGAGGTGAAAAGAATTTTATTTTAAATTTAAAATTAAACCTCATAGTGATATTTCCTATAATAGGACATATTATTGTATCATAGGATGTTTGATTATCTCCATTACATTGTATATATCTGGTCTTGTGTAGAAATGTTTTGATTTAACTCTAATAAATGATGATTATGATTTTGAAACTTCAACCTGCTATTTGCTTTGATGACTGAGGAAAACAGGATTAATAAAATAGGAGAGAATAATTGATTCACTAATTTCTTATAGTGTCTGTTAAATGACTCTGTTTATATTTCTACATTATTTTATTGGTTTATTTCTTATTGTGTGTGTTTCTAATGCCATCCACTGCACTATATGTGCTTTGGGTTCTATGGTATACAGATAGAAGCCATTAATTTGGTCTATTTTCAATACATGTACCTCTTTGGCAGACAACTTTATATACCTGATGTATTCTTGTATTGTGAATAGAGAGGAGAGTGCGTTTGTGTTATTGTATTTGTTATTTTGTTGACTGACTTCTTGCATTGATTTTGTATCTAATCATTTTGTAATGGGTATTCTTTGTCCTTCTAGCACCATACAACTGTATGGAGAGAATTAAAACAAATACCTTATTACAATCTCAACTTAAAATTTTTTTTATTATTATTCTGGCTTTTACAATGAATATACATTTTTCCGGTACCCATGTTCACAGTTAACTACACATTTGTTTCAACACATTTTTCCATTCTTGTCTGTTCATCCATATATCTTCTTCTATTTCCCATTCCCTCTTAGTTTCATTGATTCCCTGAATCCACGTAATATTTGGTCTACCCTTCTTTTTCCTTCCCTGTGGTTCCCAATCCATGATTATCTTAGGTAGTCTTCCTTCTTCCATCCTTCTAATGTGTCCGTACCAATTTAATTGTTTCTTCTTTATAAAATCTAATATTGAATATTGTACCTGCATTTTTTCTTTTATATATGAATTTCTGATTTTATCCTTCCTGGATATTCTTGCAGCACGTCTCCAGTAGTCCATTTCAGTGGCGAGTAATTTTTTTTTCATTTGTGCATTTAAAGCCCACACATCAGCTCCATAGGTAATAATGCTTCTGATTATTGTATTAAAAATAGATTTTTTTGTTTCTTTGAAGATAACTTAAAATTTAATAAAATAAAATGGCTCATGACAAATGTGATAAAATGAAAATTAAACAAATGCCCTTACAACTTACTATATTATAAACCTAGAAATAAATTAATTTTAATAATTTCTTAAGTAAAATTTTATCATCTCACCTCATATTCTTCTTCTTAGACTGGTTTTCAAACCTTATTCAGTTCGACCCTCAGTATTTTCACAATTGTTATGTTGTCTTGAACAGCCACCTCCTGCTCCCTCTGTTGGTAGACTGATGAAGTTTGAAATCATATTTTCCTCAGCAATTTCAAAATTCATTAATTTCTCTTTTTAGTTTTTTTAATGTAGATTTTCTTTTTTTACTGGGGAAAAGATTTGATTTTGAGATTCTTCAGTCCATCAAGAGAGGAAACAGGAGGTGGCTCTTCAAGACGACATAATAGTTGTGAAGATAATGAGGGTGGAACCAAATGAGATCCTGACACTGGTCTAAGAAGAATATGAGGTGAGGTGATACAATTTTACTTAAATTGTCTATTTTTTCTTGAAGCTTTTTATAAACTTCATTAATAGATTAGCTATAGTGAATATATTTATAATATTATGTTACTTTCAGAATAAACTGGTAAGGGCTCCCTAAGTATTTCCTTGCAGGGAGGAGCATAAAATATAGTTATGCTACTGCTAGCAATAAGAGTGTTCAATAAAATATTTTTGTACCTTTTTCTAGCAACCAATAATTATATTTCACAAAATTACCACTTTATTTTTTTATAAATTTTATTTCACGTCATGTAAATAAGTTATGAGCCAGGATAAACACAACAGTAATGAATAGAGAAAAACTTCACAAATTTATCGGTGACAAAAGTGCACTGGATGCCTCTAGTTTTGGAATCATACAAGACTACTAACCCGGTCCACAGTAGTCAGGGCAAGCTCTAAAGCTATAACTGACTACAGGCGGACAATTCTCAACAGGCACATCCAAGTTACAGGGATGGGCGGCTAAGTTCTGTCAGAAACCCAATATCAAGATCCCTTGCACAGGGATACGTGTGAAAACTGCAACAGTCTGTGAAGCGATGTGGGATCATGCAAACACCACAACAGCTCAAAGAGCGGAAGCGGAAGCAGAAGCCTTCTTTGTAGGGGTTTATACACAAAGTAGTACACAACTTCGTGGGCACTCAACTTGATGGGTGAGAAGCGTTAACCTTGTTATTAACCCAAGAAATGCTCACATAAGCTGCATGCACATTAATGCAGCCCCATTGCAACTTTGATTCTTCTAAAGTGAAATTACATCAATCAGCTTTACAAGAGGTATAAGTGTGCAATGGATTCGTATCATCAACTACACGTGAATACGTGTAATGAAGAATGAATGAAAATTGCACTGGATGAGTTTTGAGGTTTCTAATTTTTTAATTACAGTGTTAATAGAAATATCTGCATTTTAAAATAGATTTAATCCTTCTTCAAGTGTAGTTCCGAACTTTTTTAAATTTTTTCCAGGAGAATATATATTTCTGAAAGATAAATGAATGAATCCCTCAACACTTTCCTAGATTTTCTTTAATTTTATTTTGTTATTTAATGCACAGTCTGTTACGACATAATAATATCCTGCAATTAAATATTTTTACATTTTGCTCCCTAGTTATAATCACTACAGATAGCACTCTGTGCAAATGTACAACCAAGAAGGGGATCAGAGGTGTGCAACTAATGTGTTCTCACATCAAAATGAGCAATTATTCATTTGATTTTAGAACAGTAACTAAATCAGTTTTCATAGTCAGCTAAATTTCTCTACAAATTAGTTCCTGTTACATGTTATAGAGGTTTATAGTAGATACAAGCATTTTCATTAATATTTAAAGGAAGTTACATTATGAGGTTTATTTTAATTAATAATTGAGTTACAATTTAAACTCCTTACCTCATAATTGTAGATTTCTTGAAGACTAGTTTTGATAGTTCTGTGAACCATCTTCAGTTCTATTCAACTATTGAATTGGTGGTTGGCGATCCTGGTTGCTTCCTGCTCCCTCTGTTGGCTGACTGACAAACTTCCAAATTAAATCTTTTTCCCCAGGAATTTTAAAATGATTGATTTTCCTTTTATTTTTTTTGGATGTGAATTTTCCCCCAAAATTTGAGTTCCTAAACTGTTTCAATAATTTGGTCTTTGCTTCGATTCTGTGGTTTTCTGACCATGCATGTGCAGCTATTGCAGATTTATGTATTTTCCTATTTTTAACATTTCTAAGCTATTCTTTCAATCTTGTGTCCAAGTTCCTTTTTTTTTTTTTTATAACCCTGTATATTGGGCACACAATAAATTCCAAAAGGATTTTTGACATATTTAATATAAAATTAACATAACAAAATTACAGCCTAAATAAACTAATAAAAATGAAAACGATTGAAGATGGGAAAAAAATCAGGAATATACCAGATGAAATGTGCTAGGATATACACAGGTAAAACAAAGAGGAACTTGACCATTAGAACAAAAGAACACATCAGAAATGTAAAAAAATTGAGAAGTAGAAAAATCTGCAGTGGCTACTCACTTTTATCAGAAAAGCATAAAATCAATGTAAAAACACAAATTTATTAAAACAGTTGGAAAACAAAAGAACTCACCATCTGGGAGAAGATCTACATCCAGAAGAACAGAAACCAGATTATGAATTATGAAAATACATTACGAAGTAACATTATAAGGTTCTACTTAATAAATAAGTTTGGTCTGCCTTCATCTTACCTCATATTCCATTGTTTAATGTAAGACATGTTTCGAACATCTTTGCTTCATCTTTAGTTGGTACAGACTGTCTTATAAGAAACAATGAAATATGAGATAAGATGAAGGCAAATCAAACTTATTTATACAGGAATATGAATTTTGAAATTCTCAGGGAAAATGATTTGATTTACAAGTTCTTCAATCAGCCAAAAGAAGAAGTGGGAGCCAATAACATAAAACTCAATATTATGGAAAAGCCGATGATGGTATACATGGTACATCAAAATGTGTTCAAATAGAACACAACAAGTTATGAGGTAAGATGACTCCGTATTCAACTTATTTATTTATTACATTTGTTATTGTGGCACCAAAAAGAATTTGGAACAAATTATGGATATTTTGTAGGTAAACTTAGCTGACACTTAGCATAATTCTTACCTAAGCCAAACTTAATGATCATCCAGAAACGCTAAATGACTCTGTTTGAAAATTTTACAATTTTTTCAGAGGCACTCACAAATAAGGAAATATATTCTCTCTTCATAACTTTTGTTTCT
Source organism: Diploptera punctata (assembly GCA_030220185.1). Classification (NCBI taxonomy): domain Eukaryota; kingdom Metazoa; phylum Arthropoda; class Insecta; order Blattodea; family Blaberidae; genus Diploptera; species Diploptera punctata. The sequence continues at coordinate 1,421,207 of JASPKZ010008368.1, forward strand.
TTGAACAAAATATCCACAAAGACAGCTTACACTATTCTGTCTCAAATCTCTAATACATAATTATTAAGCACGGCTGTAGAATGGTTTAAACACACCCCTGAATTACTTTATAAAGCACCAATGTTTTTATTCTGTTGCACAGAGCTAAATTCTACACTCCAATGTTTTCCAAGGTGGCAGTATTAATAATATATTTTGAAAAAAATGAGCAGTTTGAATTAGATATGTTGAATGTAAAGAGCACAAACCACTCAGCCTTCTGTTTTTATTTTTATACAACCATAGTAACAAAATATACTCCACTAAACTGCCAGACCTTGTAACAAACATTCTTCACAGCGTTTCACTAAAAATATAATTATTTTTTTTACTATCTTTTAAAATTACAATTAAAAGCCAAGTACAGTAAAGCTTCTAATAACTAGAACACTATTTACATACAACAACAGGGAGGAACATTCAACTAGACTATAGTGGGCTCGGTTGTAGTCTGGGATTGGTTCTGCTTTCATTGTAAGGTTTATTTTTTCTAGTTTGGACTGGAGACTGTCGTGTGAATTTACTTACATTATCTCCAGACCTTTTTTATTTTCATTTTTTTGTATAAAATAAAATATGTTATGTATAAACTATGAAATATTGTCTTTCTTTGAAGTCTGTTAACTTTGTCAAGTTGCCCTTTTTTTTTTTAATTAATAATACAAACAGGCCAAATAAATTTTAGTTCATTTATAAAACATTAATAAATGAGAAAAACTTATTTTCATTCTTCATGTACAATATTGTGATGCCTTGTAGAGTATCATTTGAATTGCATGGGCAATGGCAGGAATAGGGATCTTGCATTGTTTACTGGATGGAAAACTCATGAGTTGACAGGCCCACACAGAAATTTCTGTATGAATCTAGCCTTCCATTTCGGAGGGTACTCCATACATCTACCCTCCATGTCATGAACGTTCGGTGCCAGAAACTTTTTACTAGAAGAATCTCGACTATACACTAAGAAAGTTCTTTCACAGCTTATATAAACTGTTGAGAGGGTTAGGAGGCAATAAATTGTGTTGTGTAAAAAGAACTATGTTCTTAGATGTCACGTGCTACCAGGGGGTTGTTCTATCCTTGTTTTCTTTCAATAAACACAGCAGATATTCATGTAAATTGTCTCAATAACTTTATTTTAATTACATAAACTTTCAGTGACTCTTTACATACAAATTTGTGCAATAATTAATATTGTTTTACAGTTTATTTGTCGCACAATTATTTCCAATCACTAATGGTTTCACTGTAGCACTGCCACAACACAACTGACTGCTTCAACCCTTTATATAAGTGATGGGGTAAGAAAGTTCTCGACTTGAGTTGAGATTCTTCTAGTATAGAAGTTTCTGGCATCAAACTTTCCAGACATGGAGGGTAGATATGTGGAGAACCTTACAGAATCGAAAGATAGACTGATATAGAAATTTTTGCATGGATCTTTCAACTCACGAGTTTCCCATCCACTAAACAATGCAAGATCCCTACTCCTGCCATCGCTTGCACAATTCAAATGCTATTATACAAAACGTCAGAATATTAAATTCAACAAGACAGTAACATTATTAAAAAAGAGAGAGAATACAGGCATGTTAAAGTTTATATTGAGAATAAACATTATGGAAACATTAAAAAAGAATACTGTATTATTATTGATACTTGCAGTAATTTTATAAGCTATAACGATGATAATAACAACTTTAAGGAACTGATTCTTCTGTATGGTAGAATATATTTAATTTGCCATTTTGAAAGCAATAACATTCGTACAAATTTAAATATCTTTATTGTTAGTTTATAAATTTCTGTTGTGTACAAAATTACTGAATTATTGTGTTATTCAAAGAATATTTAACTAGAAAATGCAGATCCCTACAACTCTGTGCACTTAAGATTACGCTTGTGTATCAGATTTCAGCTACCTATTCGATGTGCAAATACACAGGTCAAGTGCCATAACCAATCTCTACGAAGGCAGGTGAAAGGGAGGGGGCTACCTAACACACGACAGCCTCGGATATGGGATTTTCAGTAATGTTTATGGCTGAAGCAGACCAATGTTTTGGGGACACTGTACGTGTTTTAGGTTTGCTAATCAAGTTTAGGCCGTCCAAAGAAGTCTGGCGGAAGAATGCCATTTTGTTCTCGGTCAACGGCGCAACTGCAACAAAAATAACACACAAATCTACATGAGAGCACACTACTTCTACCTAGGATAAACTCATGCTGCTTTTAATTTATTTGTTAAGATATTTATTTCCTTACTCTCGTAATAAAGGGATTAGGTTAAGAGCAATTTCTAGGGTCACAACAAAACTACTAGAGTGTACTCATTAACAAAGGATTGTAGTGAAGATTCAAATATTAGGTTAGAAAATGTTAAAATCTTAAAATCCATACCTAATGCATCAACTAAAACAAACTTCTATTTTAAAGAAAAATGCCACTGTGCCATGTGATTGCTAGCCGATATGATAACACATGTTTCTGCTATAGCCAACTGATAACATGTAAGGAGATTCTATTCCAGGAGTCCACATACAATAGTGGGCAAGTTAGTGTCATACTTCTTTCGAGCTAATTACCAGTTGTAATATAAACAAACCAGATGTATGACTGTATTTTCATTGGTCGAACAATGGTTTTACCTTTAAGCATTTAAGAAAATATAGATCACTTTCTAACACTCCAAATAAAGTAAATAAAAAATATGTATATTATCTAGCATATGTCTACATAAGTTATATGGGAGAATCTTAAATATATACTTACAATTTTGATAAATTAAATAAATAAGCTTTCATTAACAATTAACAATGTATAAGAGAAAAATTTGCATTTAGATTGGGAGTGTTCAGGTAGCTCAGGGGTAGAGCATTGGTCTAGAAAGCCAAAGGTCCTGGGTTCGAACCCCGGTCTGAGCATATAATTTTTCTCTTCAGATATAAGCATTTCATTGTTTAATTCTTATGCATGCAAAATGCAGAATACATTAGGATTTCTATTGTTTTAAAATGGCTGCTTTCTGTATAATTTCTTAAAACATTGGAAATGAATCCATTTAAAAAGTGGAGAGAAACAAATTATTTTTCAATTTAGTGACACACATTAATCATTGAGGATGTGGTGAAAATAACAGCAGAATTTACAGTTGAGTCAGGATAGAGTATAAATTCTGCTCGTAATGAAATTGTAAATAAAGGATATCTATTGACATCATGCAAAAAGCATAAATGTCTGATTAGGTAGATCCATATATAATTTTTGTCATAAATAAATAAATAAGAAAAGGAGCAAGTTCCTAATTATTGGTACCATCTTATGTCGTATTCAGTCTTATTTCCCATGAAATGCAATGTTACCTATGAACAATGTTTCTATTGATGACATTTCTGTACACAATTCAGTCATACGGTTGGTAAAAATAGTAGCATGGTTCCCTATTAGACAAAGTTAGTGAAGTAATATCTTATGCAAGTTTGTTTACAGTACAACTGGAACTTAACTCTGGATTAGCATAAAATAAAATTCTGCTAAAAAAAAACAAACAAACAGGGATTCTATGCTATCGTGCCACTTGTGAATGTTCGATTGGAGAACAAGTGACTGCTAGAGTTATTTTGGTCAACACATAGTCCAATTGCCAACTTGTTTACTCACAAACAACGGGGATTCTACCCAGAAGTCCATCTACCGTAGGGGCAAGTTAGGGTGAGAAAATGGGCAAGTTAGTACACCAGATTAGTTTAGCATTCACTTGTTTGTTAGTGAGTTTTTGTGTTAAGTTGGCTACACTGTCTGAGCAATGACTAATACATATTTTACATTGTAGATATGGTGATTTTAGGTTACTTTGAGTTCAACTTCTCACTTTATTTTAAGGCATTTCTCACACACACACATCTCAGGTAATTATTCACATATTGCAACAATAAATTGTGTTTTTCCATTTTTTTATTTCAATTTATGTAGGTGGTATGGTGGCATAGAATCCTAAAAAAAAAACTTAATTAAACAATGTTCGATCATCCATAGTGCTACTTAAAAAGCTGAAGATGGAAGATTATTTTCTGAAAAACCTACATTGCTTAAAGTTTGACAAAGTTTGTTGTTTTAGTTTAGAACAAATAATACATCAAGTACAGATTTTAAAATTAAATCATTTTACTCAATAACATCAATGGTGGTTTGCCATTAATTTTAAGAGTAAGGATAGAAAGTCATACTGTTTTGGGAAATCCATACAAATGGAACACTCAACATTATCATACCACTGCCATATATGTGATAACAAATTGTATTACATTAATTCAAAGAAATTCTATAACCTAGTTCAATCTATACTAACTTTTTTTTTACATAAATTAATTATGGAAAATAATATATGACGTATTCAGGTTAATAACTAATAAATAGTGAGTCATGAAATCTCACCTCATAAACTCAGTGATCTTCAGGCATGGTACTGCAGTTTCAAGAGGCATCCCTCTTATCTTCAGCCATATTTACGACTGTTGAATTCCAGTCTAGACCTTCATCTTCAAAGTTGCCATCTGGTGTTGATGAGATAAATTTTGAGATCAAATCTTGGGTAAAATAGTAAAAAATCTAGAATTTATTGAATTAGTTATAAAGACTGCAATAAAGTATATATACTGTATATGCTCACATAATTTGCACACTTTTTAATTTATTGTGGCCACTGAAAAATTAGGGAGCATAAAATATGCAGATTTTTAAAATTAGAGGTCCTGTTCTGAGTTATCTCTATGTTCTTCTCTCATTTTTATAAGATGTCTATGGAAATTAATGACCTTGTTTGTAAAATCTCGTGGTAACTTCTGGCACAACGTTGTTCTCCTATGTAATGAAAGATTTTTTTTCTTTTCAAGTCACCCTCTATTGGCCTTGAACTCTTCTATGTTGAGAGAATTTGCAATTTCACGTGCCCATAGTTGTAGCATGTCATGTGTAACTACAATATCGTCATTCCGCAACTGTTCAAAATAAATTAAAAGTTCATCTTTTGCAGCGGGATATTTACCAGTTTTCAGGCCACGAAATGCCCTATTGCATTATTTAGCACATCTTTTTTTTCCTCCAATAATGCATGTTGGATTCAAGAACTCTGAATTCTCTTTCTGCTGCACGATTGCCTAAATGTTCTGCAAAACTTATCACTTTCAATTTATATGATTCTGTGTAATTGTTATTTTTCTTTCCCATCTTGAAATACCGTATAAATGCAAGTGCACATTAGAAGTGTTGAAATATCAGTATTTACTTTTCTAATACCAAGGACAAGCATTGTTAAAGTAACGGGACTTTGGGTTTCTTTGTGAAGCAGGTAGTTCAGTTACTGGTAAATAATTATTTACATAGGTTATAACCTAGGTTGGAATATAAGAATTGGCAATGGAATTCAGGGAAGAAAATCCCTATCGCACTGAAAAGAGAATGCACCTAAAATGTGTGCGCAAAATACATGGAGAAGAAATAAAGTTAAAAATAATCCCTTAAAAATTAGGGTGTGCAAATTACGCGAGCAAATACAGTAGGAAAAACAAAAATTTAGATAATTAAAATTCATCGGAGAACATATTGTTTAAACAACTCACCTCATAGGATTCATGCTTCCATGATATCGCGATTTCAAACATAATCATGTTCATCGTCAGCCATAACTCCGACTGATGAAATTCTTCGGCCGTCAACTATTCTATTGTCGCCATCTTCAGTGCTGCCATCTATGGTTGAATTTATGAACTTCGAAATCAATGTAATTTCGTTAGGGATATCAAAATTCATTGATCTATTTTTGTTTTTCTGAATGTATATTTTTTCCCAAACTGTCAATTCCAAAGGTTTCTCTACTTGTTTTAAAAGTTTAGCTTCTCTTCCAATTTTATGATGTTCTAATAAACTATGTGCAGCAATTGCAGATTTTTCAATTTCACAATTTTTAATATTTCTGAAATGTTCTTTTGTCCGAATTTCCAAATTCCTTTTTGTTTTTCCTATATAAACTTTATTGCAATCTTCACAATTTATTTGATAAATTCCAGATTTCTTACTGTCTGGAACATTGACTTTTTTATTGGTACTTAGAAGATTACCCAGACTAAATTTATTTATTGGTGCCAAAGAAATGTTGTATTTGTCAAAAATTTTTTGAAATTTTCTATGCATTTCAATATTCAATAGCTTAATTTACAGATTGACAAATGTACCATTAAACGAAGAAAATTTCAATAAAGAGTTTAAACATATCTTAAACACTGCTAGATTGAATGGTTTTGATAAAGAATTAATTATAAATAAGTTGAAGAAATTCAAACACAATAAAAGACTTAATGAATATACTACTCTACAAAATTGCAAAGAAAAGAAAAAATACAAGAAAATTACTTACCATCCTGAAATGCATAGAAAATTTCAAAAAATTTTTGACAAATACAACATTTCTTTGGCACCAATAAATAAATTTAGTCTGGGTAATCTTTCTAAGTACCAATAAAAAAGTCAATGTTCCAGACAGTAAGAAATCTGGAATTTATCAAATAAATTGTGAAGATTGCAATAAAGTTTATATAGGAAAAACAAAAAGGAATTTGGAAATTCGGACAAAAGAACATTTCAGAAATATTAAAAATTGTGAAATTGAAAAATCTGCAATTTCTGCACATAGTTTATTAGAACATCATAAAATTGGAAGAGAAGCTAAACTTTTAAAACAAGTAGAGAAACCTTTGGAATTGACAGTTTGGGAAAAAATATACATTCAGAAAAACAAAAAAATAGATCAATGAATTTTGATATCCCTAACGAAATTACATTGATTTCGAAGTTCATAAATTCAACCATAGATGGCAGCACTGAAGATGGCGACAATAGAATAGTTGACGGCCGAAGAATTTCATCAGTCGGAGTTATGGCTGACGATGAACATGATTATGTTTGAAATCGCGATATCATGGAAGCATGAATCCTATGAGGTGAGTTGTTTAAACAATATGTTCTCCGATGAATTTTAATGATTATACCTCATAATGTTTACTTCCCAACATTAATTAAATATAAAAATTTAGATACTCGCACAAAAGAGCACTTTGGAATGATTAAAAATGGTGAAATTGAAAAATCAGCAATTGCAGCTCATAGTTTGCTAGAGTCATAAAATTGAAAAAGAAGCTAAACTTTTGAAAAACTCTTGGATTTGACAGTTTGGGAAGAGATATATATTCAAAAGAACAAATTTAGTTTAATGAATTTTGAAAATTCTGGTGAACAAGATGAAGGTGTAGACCGAAATTCAACAGTTGTAAAGATGTCTGAAGATGAGATGGATGCCTCTTGAAATTGCAATACTGTGCTTCAAGATCACAGAGTATGAGCTAAGATACGACTCATTAATTATTAGTTATTAATTATACTAACCTATTTACTCTACAACTGTGTTTCTCACTCAACATTTTTTCATTACATTTGATTGCCCATTCTTTGTCCACTTGACTATGAATAGATATTGACTTACCCCAAGGAATTAATTTCCTTTATTTTTTCAATTTATAATAATTTTGACAAGAAAATATTTATTCTTACAAGAGAACTGTCAATTGTTAATTGCAAGCCGAAACCTACCTTGAAATTTCTCCCAGAGAAGCCTTGTGATGTACTAAGATTGTGTCCAAAAAATTACGTGCTATTGTTAATTGCAAGGCACATGAAATTGAGGCCAGAATTCTGTAACGACAGCATACAGTGCAAAGCAAAGCTTGAAGAGAGTGGAGTGGAGTGAGGCAGGGCATGGTGCAGACACCAAGCCAGGAGTTGTATTACTTGCCTATAGTTTAAATGAGATTTGACATTGGATATTAGTGCCTTGCAGTTAAAAGCAGCAGTTTTTTTAGACATGGTCTTGATACAACACAACGCTTCTCTGGAAAAAATTTCAACATAGGTTCCGGCATGCAATGGTTTATAGATCCCTTATCCGTGTTGAATTTTTATATCCTATAAAGCAGTTAGTTTCTTCTTGTCTTTTTTTAAACAAAATATAATGCGAGTGTCAACAACAGGCCAGTTTTCATGATTAGCAGCACTACACTACACTGACACAAAAGAAAATGATAATTACTTTAGTTTTAATAACAGGTTATACAAATGTTACATACTCTCTGTAGTGGTGAAGGAATGAAACAGCTAAACACTAATCACATATTTACAAACATTTAATGATTTAACAAAAACTGCTGAAGTGAAAAGGATAGGAAATTCAAAAATTAATAAATTGAGTTAGATTTATCAACTCACCTCATAATTGTAGATTTCTCGAAGACTAGTTTCGATACATCTCTGCATCATCTTCAGTTGTATCTAACTGTTGAATTGGTGGCTGGCGATCCTGTAGGTTGCTTCCTGTTCCCTCTGTTGGCTAACTGATGAACTTCCGAATTAAATCTTTTTCCCCAGGAATTTCAAAATTCATGATTTTCCTTTTATTATTCTGTATGTGAATTTTCTCCAAAAATATGACTTCCTTAGATATATCTAAGTGTTTCAATCATTCTTCCCCAAAATATGAGTTCCTTAGATTTGTGTGTTTCAATAATTTGGCCTTTGCTTCGATTCTGTGTTTTTCTGACCATTGCAGATTTATCTATTTTCCCATTTTTGACGTTTCTAAGGTGTTCTTTCAATCTTGTATTCAAGTTTTTTTTTTTGTTTTTCCTATGTATTTTTTTTTCACAATCTTCAGGAGAAAATTCATATCCACAGGAATAAAAGGAAAATCATAAATTTTGAAATTCCAGGGGAAAAAGATTTAATTTGGAAGTTCATCAGTCAGCCAAGAGAGGGAGCAGGAAGCAACCCACAAGATCATCAACCACAGTTAGATGGAATTGAAAATGATATATAGATGTATCAAAACTAGTCTTCAAGAAATCTATAATTAATGAGGTGAGTTGTTAAATCTAACTCTATTTATTTATAGTTAAATATGGGTAACATAAACTCTGTGGTAAGTTAAGAAGTGGCTCATTCATTCATTGAACTAACTCAATTTATTAATTAAAGTAAACCTTATAGTGTGGATTTCTCAACTGAAGTCTAAACCACGACCCCGGTTTTCCAATTTTTTATTGTTTCCATAACATCTATAAAAATGGCTAAAAATTCAGAGAAATTGTTATGAAATCATAGTCATGATTCAGACATTTGTTTTTGTAATTAACAGCCGTAGATTTTCAGATTTTATGGTTATGGAAACAATAAAAATCGGAAAACCGCAGTCATGGTTCAGACTTCGGTTGAAAAATCCACCCATAGCATCACTTCCTTTAAATCTTAATGACAATTGAAAGATTCCTTGATGGAAAATGCACACACGGACAATATTTTTATGGTTATAAATAAGGAACATATTTTTTACATAAAACCATGCCAATATCGAAGAGAGGTATGTGCTGAAGCATTAGATTATTGATGTTATGAAACAAAGAGATGATTAACACTCCATTAAATCTCCCAGAATTAAAACAAATATAAGCATGAACAATGTTACTCCTAAAAGAATAAAATAATTCACTACAGGCCTTGTGGTAGTAAAAGGTTAAGGCTCCCACCATTTTAGACAATTGACACTAGATGTCAGTCCTGTGTGACAGTAGTTATATTTAAATTTGTATTATAGGTGATATTAGAAAGTCAGTTCACAATACAACAGCTATTCAAGGTTGTTTGTTACATGCAATTTACATTCAATATAAAACAATTATCACAAGAGAGAAAAACTATAATTTATCCTGTACTGACTTAGACTTTCACAGCCGGAGTTGCTATGATGATCTTGAAGAAGATTTCCGGGCTGTATCCCATGGTAGGGGAACTTCAAGCCTCGAAACCATGGCCTACAGCCCAGAAATCTTCTTCAAGATCATCATATAATTTATTCTGCTTATATTTTTATTAACAGTCACCTGATATGGGATGTTCTTGTAGAAAGAAATAAAAACATAAAATAAGGAAACTATTGCATTCTTAACCAGATGAAGAATAAAAGCTTGTAAGAAAAAACAATAAAAATGTAAATAAATGACCAAGGCTTTCATGGATGGAATTAAAACAGAGTGTCCAGCAAATTACAAATGTGAAATTCCCGACTATTTCCTGGGTTTTTCATGGAATCAAAGAATAATTGCTGAGTTGTTTGAATGCTAAATTTAATTAATACTAGTAAAGCTAATTTTGTAAAAATAATTTTATATAATATGTGTAAGTAATTCTCTATCTTCGGGTTTTTACAGCTGCTGCCGTCTTCCCGTGCCAAACCTCCAAAGCCTATGGTCTTGGGCATCTTCGATGCTTAGCCCTCTAGCTTGCATTACTGTCTTCACGTTTTCCTTACATGTTAACTTTGGTCTCCCTCTTTTCTTCTTTCTGTTCGGATGCCATATGTGTAAGTAATAAAAACATATATTGTAATCAAGATTTTTGAGTCTGTACTATCCTACCTCAATTTAATGTTGATTTGTTCTCGAACATGTTTCGATTAGTCTTCTATTCATCCTCAGCTTGGCCAGACTGATTAAAAGAACCTCAAAATATTACGTCCTAAAATAAAACATTAATTACATATATTGTAATTTATTTTATGGCAAGGTCTTAAATTAGAATAACAAGTTAATTAATTTTGTTTTTATATGAACTGGACTATGTTACATTATTATTTTATCAATGACAGCAATTTCTTTGCCTACTTCATTTTGTAAAGCTTTTTTTCTTTTCTTCCAGATCTTTTATAAAAATCTCAGCTTTTTTTTCTTCTTTCAACTTTGGTCTTTCCTTCTTTGGACAATTATTCTTTCGATAAACTCTGTTTCCTTATATCTTGAATATATATATATATCTTGATTTGAATACAAGATGCACATTGCTTTATGAATTCCAGTCTATTTCCCAGTTGCTTTCAAATTCCCAACTTATTCCCGATTTTCTAGATTTTCCCAATTGCTGGACACCCTGTAAAATGTGTGTTAAATGTAACCACGCCATATGTTCTGTTAGAATCCCATTTCTTTGTGTCTTGTCAATTGGTTGGAATTGTACTTTCTCTCAATGTTCCATTATCAGCTGCTAATGATACATGGCATTTCGAACAATACACATGATCATATCCACCACTCATGTGGTAAAACTGTTCTTTTGCTTGTTAGTTGTATACAGAAAGATACATCGTTATGGCAAGAGTATGGGCTCTGATAATTGATTATATCAAAATTGGTATTATTAAAGGGTTTTTCACATATTATGCAATTTTTAAAAATGCAATAATTAAGTCAGAAATGCTTCGAAATAAAAAAATATTTTTTTTTATTTTCATCTACATACACTGCCATTTAAGTGCAGAAAATTATATCAGGTATATGTCCACCTCCACTGTCTTGGCAGGTAATTACTCGGTCTATGAAGTTTGATGATCCTTACACAGACATCTCTGTTGATGACATGTAGAATTTCTTCCTAAAGTTGGAAAACTGTTTATGGTTTGTTCACATAGACTTTGCACTTCACATAACCCCATAAAAAGAAGTCAAATGGAGTAAGGTCACAAGATCTGGGAGGCTATTCCAAGTTGTCACAAACTGAGGGATTTTTCATGGAGTAGAGTTATTGTCTCGCAGAATGTGTGACAGGTCTGACAGGTCCAAAGTCTACATGAACAAACCACAAACAGTTCTCCAACTTAAGGAAGAAATTTAACGTGTCATCAACGACAACAACAGAGATGTCTGTGAAAGGGTCATCATTAAACTTCACAGACCGATAAAGATCCAAAATTTCATCATCTTCTAATATTGGATGGGGAAGGGAGGTCAATTAAAGCGTTATTAACAATTTTGAGTAATGGATGCCTGCTGAGACAGTGGAGGTGGAGACATATGCCTGATAATTTTCTGCACTTCAATGGGAGTGTATGTAGTTGAAAATAAAAAAAAAATTTGATGTATCTTTGACTTAATTATAGATAGATCATTGGTTGATTAATGTCTTTGACATCATCCGATTCCCAATAGCTAATTTTGTTGGTTCATCCAATCTCCCGGTTGTAAATGTTTCCCTGACTCCAGGAGGTTTCAGGTCTTCCTCTGCCTCGTCTTCCCTTAGGTTTACATTCCAAAACAGATTTTGGTCGCTGGACATGTTCGTACCATCTTAATTACTGAGTTTTAATATAATCTAAAATAGTGTCTTCAATGTTCATTTTCTCTCTTATAACTGAGTTCCTAATTTTTTCTCTTCTTGAAATTCTTGCTGCCCTTCGTATAAAATCCATTTCCATTGCCAAAAGATACTTATTTGTTTTTGTTGTTAATGGTCAAAGTTCTACTCCATAAGTAATGATGCTTTTAACAATTGTATGATATTCATTTTATTTTTATTACTTATATTTTTATCCCACAATATTCCACTGAGGCAAGCAATTGACTTAATTATTGCATTTTTAAAAATTGCATAATATGTGAAAGATTCTATAGTACGGTGTAATTAGTCCAAAAAAAAAAGGCCTAACCCCAACATCCAAAGTAAAAGTTTCTCTCCAACTCAAAATTGTTCAAGACAGTCCACACATTGTTTGGTAAAAAGTTACACCATTTTGAGCGTCTTGTTTGGGGGGGAGGGGGGAAAAGTTGGTAAATTAGTAGTTTTTATCAGTTTTTCTTAAATATTTAGAAAACTATGCAGTTTAGCGCAAAATGTGCTGTATACAAAAATAATCTATGTTAAATTGCGAACAAAAATGGTTATGTGTATAATCTTGCAAAGCTGAATGGTTCCGGAGTTACAGAGGGTGTAAAAGTAGACATTTTTCGCATTTTAAAATTTTTTTGGAAAAATGAAGTTATAACTATTATGTAAACAGAAATAACTAAACAATTTTATTAAAAAGTAATATTGTACAATCGTATTGTAGTCCATAAGAGGCTCCGCAGAGGGGTAGAAGCGTAAAAATACTGGGAACTAGAACCGTGCGTAAGGAACCCTGCACCTGCCGCCCACCCCTCATCTGTCTCTCAGTCGTATTGGGAGACCCACTGAATGCATTTGTGAGTGTTATTTCTAGTGAAGTTCTGCTGTCATTTTTTTATTGTTTGTCTTTAGAATACTGTGCGAACTAGTGATAATCACTTGAAAGTGTGTGAATTATAGCGGAGAGTGTGTTGAAACCTTGTAAGGTGTTTTAGCGGATGAAAACGTGAACTGTGATAAAGCATTTGAAGTTGGAACACTAGCCTTGAAAAAGATTGGGAATAAAACATTTGATAAGCTGCACTTGAAAAGAAAGTTAGCTGTTTAGTCTATAGCCTCTATAGCCAAGTCTATGACAATTAACAACGACACTGCATATGTGAACCCAAACACTTTTTTACATCGGAGTAAGGACTGATGAGAGACTTGAAGAAATATTTCAATTTGAATTATGTGCTTATTCTCCATCCCTCTTCATCGAATCTGGCTTGATGATGAAGGCAAGCAAATCGTCAATGGTGACTGTTTTGGTTCCAGATTCAAATGGATCATCAATCACCACAGATTCAGATAATGTGTCCTATATCATTGATGGAGGTCACCTCCTTCATCATGTTTTCTGGCGATGCCCAGCTACTTTCAAACAGATTTTCAAGCAATACACAAATTATATAATTACTCATTATGGGCCAGCAACAGTTGTTTTTGATGGATACGAGCAAGGAAACACAAAAGATGAAGAACACTTACACAAATCATGTTCTACCACTAACATTGAAATAAAAGTAGAAGACTCAATTCATGTAAATATCAATCAAAGTGAATATCTAGCTAACACTAAGAACAAACTGGGCCTTATTTCTCTCCATACAGTGCACTTGCAAAGAGGTGGTTGCACAGTTCATCAAGCAACGGGTGACGCTGACTTATTAATAATTTTAACAGCAATTGATGAAGCTAAGAAAGATGTTGAAGCTTGTGTAATTGTGATGACACGGACTTACTGGTCTTGTTGACTGTCCACATACCCTCAGAGAACAAATTGAAAATGGTGGTACCAAAGAAAGGCAATCAGCAGGAAAAACTATACATTATTTCTGATTTTTATTTATATAATAAATTTGGGAATTTTTAACATTATGAGGTTTAATTCATAAGAATTAAATGAATCGTGATTTCTTCTTACCTCATACTTCTATGTTTTTTTAAACACAGCACTGCAGTATCAGCAACCATCGTCACCATCCTCAGCTGTTTTCACGACTGTCAATTTTTTCTTTTGCCAGTAATTATCCAAACTGCCATCTGGTGTTCTTTTGAAGGAATTATTTTCTAAACTGCTATCTGGTGTTCTTTTGAAGGAATCATTTTCTAAACTGCAATCTGTTGTATTTTTGAAGAACTTTGTAATCAGGCTTGGTTCGTCTGGAATCTCGAAGTTCATGGTTCTAGAATGGTTTTTTTGAATATATTTTTTTCCCCAAACTGTTAAATCCAAAGGTTTGGATAGATATTTCAAAAGTTTTGCTTCTTTTTCAATTCTATGATGCTCTAATAAACTATGTGCTGCTATAGCTGATTTTTCAATTTCTCCATTCTTTATGTTTCTGAAGTGTTCTTTTTTATGAGTTTCCAAGTTCCTTTTTGTTTTTCCTATATATATCCTGTTGCAATCAATTTGATAAATTCCAGATTTTTTGTTGTCTGGGGTGTTAACTTTATTACTAGTTAACAGAAGATTACCCAGGCTGAATTTATTAATTGGAGCCAATGTCATATTAAATTTTCTGAATTTTTTTTAAACTTATTATGAACTTCAGGATGGTAAGTAAATTTAAGAAATTTTCAGAAAATGTAATATAATATTGGCTCCAATTAATAAATTCAGCCTGGGTAATCTCCTGTTAACTAATAATAAAGTTAACACCCCAGACAACAAAAAATCTGGAATTTATCAAATTGATTGCAACAGGATATATATAGGAAAAACAAAAAGGAACTTGGAAACTTGTAAAAAAGAACACTTCAGAAACATAAAGAATGGAGAAATTGAAAAATCAGCTATAGCAGCACATAGTTTATTAGAGCATCATAGAATTGAAAAAGAAGCAAAACTTTTGAAACATCTATCCAAACCTTTGGCTTTAACAGTTTGGGAAAAAATATATATTCAAAAAAACCATATTAGAACCAAGAACTTCGAGATTCCAGACGAACCGAGCTTGATTACAAAGTTCTTCAAAAATACAACAGATGGCAGTTTAGAAAATGATTCCTTCAAAAGAACACCAGATAGCAGTTTAGAAAATAATTCCTTCAAAAGAACACCAGATGACAGTTTGAATAATTACCGGAAAAAGAAAAAAATTGACAGTCATGAAAACAGCTGAGGATGGTGACGATGGTCGCTGATACTGCAGTGCTGTGTTTAAAAAAAACATAGAAGTATGAGGTAAGAAGAAATCACGATTCATTTAATCCTTATTATTTCTGATATTCAGCGAGGCATTGGGGATATGAAAGGTGTGCTCTTAGCAATATACGCCTTCACAGGATGTGACACTATCAGCTCTCTACAAAAAGAGGAAAATTACACTGTATAGAAAAGTGCAAGCTAACAACACTCTTCATACGAAATTTCTAGTCTTCAACAACCCCAAAGCTGACCCCAGTGCAGTGGCTGACACTGGAAAGAATTTTTTTCTTGCGATGTTTGGAGCCAAGAACACTGAAGATCTAGGTTGTTTTCGCTACCAGTGTTACTTGAAGGCTATTTGCAAAGCAGCCTGTACATTCATTGTTCAAGTTGGCTGCACTTCCCCCCACTTCAACAGCTTCCAGGCAGCATTCAATTAGAATATTTAATATTTAATTTTAGGAAGTGATATTTTGAGGTTATTTTAATTATGTTATTTTTAGTCTGAACATCTTACCTGAATATTAATGTTGATTTGTTCTTCAACATGTTTCAAAACAATTCTGTTTTATCGTCGGCTTGTCCAGATAAAACAGAATTGTTTTGAGACATGTTCAAGAACAAATCAACATTAATATTGAAGTAAGATGATCAGACTAAAAATAACATATTCAATTAGAACCTACCACCAGGTGGAGCAGTAGCTGAATGAGAAGAAGAATCCACTCGAGTGGGGGTGGAAGAAGATTGGCGAACACCTGAGACCAATTACAACAGCACGTCCTGCAGCTCCCCAGGAATTACGTTCCCTCATAATGTGCGCTTGCAAAGATGAATGTGTCTGTAACTGCAAGTGCAGAAAGAGTAGTCTAAACTGCTCAAGCATATGCAGTAATTGCTCAGGCCTAGGATGTGATAACAGGGACACGAACATCATAGACAAAGATACAGATGAGGAAGTACTATGTTTGAAGAGGACTGAACTTCAAAATTTTTAATAAAATATGGTTGCAATATACAGCCAAATATGCAAATTTTCTAAAGCAAAACCTCCAAAAAACTGCAGATTTGAAAATATTATGATTAAAAATAATATATTTATATATCTTAAATTATAATAAAGATAATATTTTTATATTTTAAAATCATTCATGTTTGAAAGATATTCATTCTTAATTCAACATTGTACAGAGAAAGTTGAGACTGAGTTTCTCTGTATCACAGGTTTATATGGCCTAGGCCTGTGGAAGCCTCATTTCCCTTAAAAAGTAGTGCGCCTTGAGAAGGTTGTGAGGTTGTCGTTCCTTCAAGGTCTTGTCACTAACATATCACTGGCCACTAAAATCACAATTTGCCTTTATAAAAACATAATCCTGTATAAAAAAATTAGTTTCATAAGTGATGTCATATTTTTTCCGATCCGATTGAGGGTCTTTCCACTTTTCAGCGGTTGCCCTTTTACCAGCCAGCTGCTGGCCCTTCACATCCACATGTGTCAATCACAGAGGTAGATGATCAACAGCCAGTGTAGGGGTGACATGTGGTTAGCATGTCGAGTCCCCCAGCCGTTATAGCTGGTTCCTCAACCTGGAGCCACTACTTATTGTAGCTACCCAATTGCCTCACGATGCTGGGTGGGCACCGGTCCCATACTGGCCGAAATACCATGAGAAAATTTCTTCCCCCATGGAGACTCGAACCAGCGCAAGTCCCGTAGCTCTGCGCCAAGGCTTCCTACCTTAACCGCTCGGCTACGGCGCGGGACTATATTTTTTCCAAGAAATCTAAAAAATACGAAAAATGTCTACTTTTACAACCTCCATAACTCTGGAACCATTCACGTTATCGAGATTATGCACAGACCATTTTTCTTCTTCTTCCAAGTATTAGGCCAAGGCCTGTTATGATCCTATAGAAAATTTTCCCTCCAGCATTTCATAGGACGGCCCAGAGATCTTCGTCCTCTTGGTCAAACCAATTGTTCGCAATTTAATGTACATTATTTTTGTACATGGCACTTGTTGTGCTAAACTGCATTGTTTTCAAAATATTTAAGAAAAACTGATAAAAGCTACTAATTTACCAACTTCTCCCCCCCCCCAAACCTGACGCTCAAAATGGTGTAACTTTTTACCAAACAATATGTGGACTGTATTGAACAATTTGGAGTTGGAGGAAAACTTTAACTTTGGATGTTGAGATTTGGGTATAATTGCACCGTACTATTACATTATTTTATATTTTCACATATGAGTCCTTATGTATTAAAAGAGGCTATGTCCATTTTGTCACATTTTGAGAACACAGAATTTTCTTCTAAATACAGGTTTAAAAATAATATATTATAAATAGTAGTACATAGAAAAATATATTTTATTTGTTTTAATAGACACTTGGTAACAATATAAAAATACAATTATAAACATAAATACACTCTTGAGGCTATCAGTAGATATGTTGATTTGTAAAAGCCAAAAGTGGACATAGATCATTTTTACTACTCAAGGGCTCATATCTTTGTTCAGGTATGGTTGGCCAGCACCCTTATCGCTCACAGACCTCTATAAATATAAGAGTTCGATCTAGTATCATCCCTCAACCTGACCCTGAATTGGACATGAGTTGAGGATATTATTTTTATTATTATTATTATTGTTATATTTTCACATACGGTATACAAGAGTTACTGGATAACTCCTATTTTGTGCATAAATACAAAGTTAAATTAAACATATATAAAAGGTTATATTTCCAATTATACAGTGAAAAACAAGGTCTCTTACTTCAAGAGAGGAGAAAAGATTAAGAAGTAATTGAGATCAAAGTGCTTAAGAAAAAAAATTGGACCAATGAGAGATGAACAAACAGGTGAATGGAATTAGCTACATTATCTTTATAGTAAAACAATTAGGACTCATACACTGTGATGTGGCATGATTGGGGATTAAAAGAAGGCCATGGAAATTTGTTGTAGGAAAACTTGATGGAAAGAGCCCAGTAGGCAGGTCAAGAGAAAGAATAACATTAGCCATAATTTCAAGGTAGTAAATTGTACAGCAATCACCTGTGGTGGTCTATTGTTTATGTTTTTTGCCTCTAGTCCCAAGGGTCATGGGTTCAAACATGCCTGGGGTTGATAGATGTTTTAGGATGTAAAAATCCAAGGAGGAAGTCCTCTGGGAGGGACTTTAAGCATGGGTCCTGAGTCTGAAGATTTTAAGGTTTGTAAAAGAATCTTAAGTCTGAAAAAAGAGGCCTCTAAGCAAAATTTATCAACTTTCATCATCCTAGTAATACCCGAGTTGCTTACTAGATGTCTCATTAAGTCGGTATTTTGACCACATGCCATTTGTGAAATTTTTAAGGAAATAAGCATAACTAAAATAACTTGGTGAAGTAACTCCTAACAAAGAGGCTAAGGCCCAACATTGGGCTGTTACGTCATTCGAGATAGATAGATACATCTCACATGAGGACATGCAGTCTCCCTAATGGGAGTTTCTTAAACAATGTATGACATGTGGTTAGCAATGAGACATCTAGCAGGCAACTAAGGTATTAATAAAAAGTGTTGTCTCTATTAATTCTTACTTCATATGAGGCACTTAGAATAGCAAGGGCGTATACACAAAAGAGTAGTTTCGAGAAAAACTCATTTAAAGTTTCACAAACTTTTTTCTTTATATCGCGTGACATAGCATATCCGTCAACGCAAAGAAGTTAAATATTGTGTTCTGTAGTGGTTTACAATTTGGATGAAAGAAGAAGTTAAAAGTTTATATTGCAATAATAAAAAAAGATGTGTTTTGATGATATGCCCTTATTATTCATATTGTTGTTTCTTTGTTTCTGTTAGACACATGATTCAAATCTTGTTAGCCTCATCTTCAGTCTGTAACTATTGAGGATGAGGCTAACAACCCTTGAAACATATGTCTACTAGAAACAACAATATGAGGTAAGAATTATACAGACAACACTTTTTTATTAAGTAAAACCTCATAATGTTACTTCCTATTGTATTTTCAAACAAAGGTATTATTTGTATGGATGAAGGTCGGTTAAATTTAGCACAGAAGCCTTTTTATTCAGGATTGCAGTACTTTTACGAGCCTAAAAAAATCTTCAGACATGGGACACACGGCTTAAAGTCCCTCCCAGAGGACTTGTTCTGTGGATTTTCCATCCTAAAAATCCATTGAACTCAGCAGTGTGTGAACCCATGAGCCTCGGGGTACAAGACACAAGGAACATAACTGCTAGACAACCATGGTCATCACTTTGAATGTAACTGAACCATTAATATTTATAGAGATTAAAATTTAACAAAGGAACTCTCAACCATTAAATGCCGAAACGTACCTTGAAATTTCTCCTAGAGAAGCGCTGTGATTTACAAAGGCTGTGTCCAAAAAATTATCTGATGCTTTTAGCTGCAAGACACTAAAATCCAGTGCCAAATCTCTCATTTGAACTAGAAGGAAGTAATACAACATCTAAATTGGTAGAATGGATAACATTCACTACCTGCCATCCACACCACATTCCACCTCACTTCACTCTGCTGTTACTCAAGCAGGGAATGCATCTGCTCTGTATAGTGGATTGACATTACTGGATTCTAGCTTTGGTTTCTGTGTCTTGCAGTTAAAAACAGCAGATAATTTATTGGACATGGCCTTTGTACATCACAATGCTTATCTGGAGGAAATTCAAGATAGGTTTGGCATGCAATGGTTAACAGCTCCCTTGTGAGTAAAACTACTATAAAAAAAAATCAAAGACAATAACGTACACAATACATTTAATCATACAATTATGTAAAGTACAAGCATCATTAACAATATAACTATAGAACAAACATCCTTGAACCAGAAAAAAAAAGCAAAGAAACAGCCAATAAAAGAGAAAGGATGAAACATGCAGAACCAATAGCGTTAATACTGACACTTACATGTAGGAAGTGAGCGCACACCATCTTGGCTTGACATTGTTTGTTAATTACATTTACCTGCAGACGGTGAGCTCGTCGACGCCTTCCGCAATAGTTTCACGGCTTTAAAAGAAAAAGAAAAAAGAAAAGAAAACCAAGTGCATAAAAATCTACACACCAAAAGTAAAAATACTGCAAGCAAACATCAGGTGTTAGCACTAAATCTATACAACTAACTGGGAGATGTATTTAAAACAGACACTAAAATGCAAAATCAAAAGCATTCTAGCAAATAATTGTACACATATCTGAGAGAAGAAAAAAAAAATGTAACTGTGGTGATAATAAAGTGATAAAATGCAAGGAAGGAGCACCTACCTTGTTAACACAGCAACAGTAGCTAATCTTTACCATTTACAATATGGAAGAGGCATATAGTACAAGTGAAAATAAATACCAATATGAACTAACCCACAGATTCATGGCCGTGCAGTCATAAGCTCTTCATACATCCCTATCCTCAGCTAATGTTTTCCAATCATCCCCTCTATAATCTTCTTCACTCAAATCATGCTTAACGTTATTGTCTCACCTCTATCAATTTGGCATTTACCCTGCTTTCATACAAGGAGCTTCCTTGCCTCTCTTTCATTCCCCATTCGTCTCACACGTCCTGCCCATCGCAGTCTACATGACTTAACTTTCTTATTATATCTGGCTTCCTATAAAGATCATGTAGCTCACAGTTATATGGTCTTCTCCATCTGCTTGTTTGTTCATCTCTCTTTGGTCCAAAAATTTTCCTAAGAACTTTATTCTCAAATACTCTTAATCCCTTCCTTTAAGTAAGAGTCCATGTTTCAAATCTATATAAAATAAATCGGAGTTTTATATATTTTCAGTTTAACATTTTTTGAGAGACGTTGGAATGATAAGAGTCCCTGTAATGCATAATAGCAAGCATTTCCATAATTGAGTCTAGGTTTAATTTCTTTATACATGTTTGTAATTATTGTTCCTAGGTATTTGAATCCAGTCACTTTTTCAAATTTTCCTCATTTATCATTAACTGTCTATTGCCATTATATAATGTATACATATGTGTGAACATACATTTAATTTTATTGATGTTTACTTCCAGCTCCAATTTCCTAGTGTTACTCAATAGTGTGTCAAATATCAATATACAATTTCAATATTTTTACATAACACTCTTAAGCAAACAGCATTTTGTTAAGAGAGTTGTGGAAATAAAACAATAGGCTGTATGAAGTACATCAAAGAATAAAAAAAATTAAGATATTTGGTCTTACCTGTTGATGAACAACTATAAGAGGTAAGAATCAACAGACCAAATATCATAATTATTAAAAACCTCTTAATGTTACTTCCTATTGTATTTTTATAAAAAATCAAAAGAATATTACCATTGATACATGAAATATACTACAGAGTTTTCATATAAAATTCATTATTTTAGTTTTAGACAAAATATTGCTCAATTCTGGAAATGCATGCTATTATGCATTATAGGGACTCTTGTCATCCCAACTTCTCTTAGAAAATTATAAACTGAAAATATATAAAACTGTTATTTTCCCAGTTACATTATATGGATGCAAAATGTGGACTCTTACTTTAAGGGATGAAAAAAGATTAGGAATGCTTGAGAATAAAGTTCTTAGGAAAATTTTTGGACGAAACAGAGATGAACGACAGCAAAACAGTGATCTAAATTATCTTTATAGGAAACCAGATGTAATAAGAGTTAAGTTTCGTAGACTGCGATGGTCAGAACAGGTGGTACTAGTGAGAAAGTGAGAAATGAAATAGGGGCATGGAATCTACTTGTAGGAAAACAAGAGAGAAAGCACCCAGTAGGTAGGCTAAGAATGAGGTTGAAGAGTCAGGACATGTGGTACTAATGGGGAATGAAAGAGGGGCATGGAAAATTCTTGTAGGAGAATAACAATAATGATTTAAGTGAAGTAAGTTATACAGGGGATGGCTGGAAAACTTCAGCTTGGGATACAGATGTATGGACAGCTTATGTCAATGCACCCATGAACCTATGGGTTGAATAGTGCCAGTCAGTTAATTGGATAAAATATGATTTTGAATACAAAAGTAAAATCAATTTATAAAATAAAACAAAACAAAATAAACTGAAAACATTATTTTTAAAATAAAATTTTCATGCATTTTCCATTTCTTCATATGGCAAGATTTGTGAAAGCACTAATACATCTTATCAACCAAAATTATTATTTTGAAAAAGTGAATGTTTGGGTAGAGAAAAATAATATGTAATTTTAATCAATCCTTTTATTTTATTTGTTTAATATGTGCTAATTTTTAAAATGAAATCAACAAATGTTTAATTGAGACAACCACAAATAATTTTATAACTACCGATAACATTGTAGAATGCATGGTCATTAGTCTTGGTATTAGAAGATTTCAGACTATAAGGGCGTGGTGTTTCTCCCTCAACTGCAGTGGCGAGTTCTTCTAGGTCAGAAGCTCGAGCGGTAGACTGCTGGAACCCAGTATTTATACTTGTGTTGGTCCCTGAATGGATGAATGAAGTTGAAACTGATTGGATAGTCATTCTTGCCTTATATACAATTAGTGGACCCAGCAGACATCGTCCTGCCCAAATGTTCAAACTTTTTTACCACAAAATTCACTAATTAATAAGTTTGCAAGAAAACTCCTTACTGTTGTGGCTCACAAAGCATGCATTATGACTTCACATTATTGTTATGCGGAATATGTTGGTAATGCATGTGACATAAAAAAAATTCTATAACCCGATTGCAGTGCCACCTATTGGGTCCAATTGTGAATCCAAACCATCCAGGGACCCCCCCTCAAACATACACAAAATTTTTATCAATATCGGTCCAATCATATAGGCATTTTTTAATTTCAGATCTCAAGTAAACCTCCATTTCTAATTGTTGGATTCGCTCATTTTTGGATAATATCTACCTCGGTTTATTTTAATAGGATATATTGAGTTTTGTTTTGAAACATCAAAAAATGTGACCGCTAGAGCGATTTTTATATTTTCACTTCAGGTGAACTCCTACATCTAATGGTTTTAGAGGGTCCAATTGTGAATCTAAATGATCGAGTGATCCAATCAGACACACATAAAAAATTTCATTAAAATCGGTCCAATCATTTAGGAGGAGTTCAGTGACAAAATATATGTACAGATGAATTATATATATGTATATAAAGATGGGCCATGGACCATATTGGTAAACTACTACAGAAACATAACATAAAAAATCTACATACCTGTACGGAAAATAGAAAATTATCTTTGCTTAGCAGAGGATCCCTGGCCACCACTCTCCACTTCAGACATATTTTGGCTTCCATGTTCATGTGGCAAATCATATATAGTAACCACGAAAAGAAGCAAAGCTACCCATTTATCGGAACATAAAAGAAACTGCAGACCACGGGGTAAAATAGAAAAATCAGCTGTGGCACAACATGTTTTAATGGAAAATGGACAAGATTTTGTATGAGGGTATTCAGGTTTTAGCCAAACATCCTATTATTTCGTAAATTAATGAGTAATTTTTTCACATTTTACCTCATATTTTATGTTTCTTCAAACACGGGAACTAGTATTTAATTTTAGGAAGTTATATTTTGAGGTTATTTTAATTATATTATTTTTGGTCTAGACATCTTACCTCAATATTAATGTTGATTTGTTCTTGAACATGTTTCAAAACAATTCTGTTTTATCTTCAGCTTTCATTGAAAATTCAATAGAATTCTATTGAATTTTCAATGAAAGCTGAAGATAAAACAGAATTGTTTTGAAACATGTTCAAGAACAAATCAACATTAATATTGAGGTAAGATGTCTAGACCAAAAATAATATAACGGGAACTAGTTTTCAACAGAAGGACCTCTCTCATTTTCAACCGACATTATGACTGCCATATTTAACTATGAATCCTATAATTTCCCTAAACTATGCAGAGAGGCCACAGAACATTTTAAACACAAGGACAATTTCAATAGAAAAGATGAAGGTATAAAACTGGCTAAAACCTAGTATCACACATTATTAAATAACAGGTGTATAAGCCTACTTAATAATGAAGAGACAGAAACAAACCAATCAGACGCTAGATTGACTATCCAATCAGCATCGACTTTTTCCAGCCATTCAGTGACTAATGCAATATAAATATGGATTCCAGCAGTCTACCACTCATATACAAGCCGAGCTTCCGATCTATGAACATCACCTAAAACAACTCATCACTGCAGATGTGCTCCATAGTCGAGGGAGAACACCAGTTATGGAGCAAAAGGCCTTATAGTATGGAATTCTTTAATACTATGAACAACTATCAATAAATGCTATCAATTTACAACTGAATAAACATCACCAATTAAATTATCAATGTTTATTATTTTTTTAATATTACTGTTTTAGCTTGAGAAACTTATATTTTTAATGTTTTTATTTTAAATTTGTAGAACAAAGGTTCTCAACTTCAAGGACATGTGATTTCAGTCCTTGAGCAGTCCATTATTTCACATTTCAAGAAAACAGAATTTTCTTCTGTATACTGGTTTAAATAATATATTATAGACAGTATACATAGAACAAACATTTTTATTTGTTTCAATAGACACTTGGTAACACTATAAAAGTAAAATTATTAACATAAATGGACCGATGTTATTCATCAACCAGCAAAGTGCCATTTTTTAAAAAGTTGAGATTGTGATGTCATCTGTTAAACTGGCTCATGAAGTAAGTGTATTCTACTTTTAGTGCCCAATCTTTAAATATAGCCTTATTATTAAAGAAAAATATGTAAATGCCATGAGTCCAATCAGGGATTCTGTGCTTTGCAACAAACACATATGAAACCTGATCTTCATAAATGCTAATCTCAATTTTGCATCATGCAACTAAGTGCCAAATGTTTGTGCTCTTAGATTGTTGAAGCATAACTGTGAAAGAAGGAAAATAACTTGCAATATCCAGTATTGTTAGTTTGGCACTATCATAAATAGCGAAGATTGACTTATACTTTAAACATATTTTTCTCGAAACTTACATAATGGCACATAACGGTTGATGCATAACACTGTCCAAATATACTCTTGAGCTATCAGTAGATGTACTTCATTGTAAATGCGCCAAAAGTGGACATGGTCCATACTCAAGGACTCATTTATATAAGAGAAAAATTTGTCTAAATCCAGAGCCTAGATAGCTTAATGGATAAAATCACTGGTACGGAAAACCAGAGATCCTGGGTTTAGGTGAAAAATTTAAAATAAAAACATCGAAAATTGCCAGTTATCTTTTTATGAAGGAAACAGTTCCAAAGAATAAATTCTCAGAAAATTTAATAATTAAAGGAAGTGACACTATGAGGTTTATTTTAAATAATATAAGTTAGAAAATGCATAACTCACCTCAGATTTGTAGATTTCTTGAAAATCCAAGGCTTTGACACTTTACGTGTCATCATCAGACAGGAGTGACAAAGACATATAAAGTATCCAAATATGAGGTGAGTCGTGCATTTTCTATCTCATATTATTTATCACAAAAAAATCTTCTTCACTGAGAAATATTTAAATTTAAAAACATGGTGTGAATATGAGAATTTATTTTTTAACAGTTATATAATTTGATATAAATGTGTACATTCCTAAAATGATCTATAGATATACAGTAATTAAATAAATGGGTCAATGTATTATTGATGGTGAAAATATATAGTTCTCAAAACAAAAATGTTTAAAGTTATCTGATTTTAGTTTTAAATATTGGCAATTATAATAAAGTTCTGTTAACATCAGAATGTTGTATCAATGAAACAAAGATTGTACATGTAACATTTAAATTAAACCTCATAGTGATTTTTCCTATACAATTTCAATATTATACATGCATCCAAATGAGGAGACATGGGGTCAACTTTAATGCAGAATGGACAAAGTTCTAAAATATTTATTTTATCAAGTTTTGTTGTAGATGGAACTATTATAAGAAATATCATTATGACAATTTAAAAATTAAAATAAATTATTTTTACCTCACCTCATATCATGTCTTCTTATTAGACCAGTTTCAAAACCTAGGCAGTTTTATCATCAATAAATTCATGACCAACGTTCTGTCGTCCAGGAGCACTGCTTCTTACTCCCTGGTGGATTGACAAACCTCTGATAAACATAAGATTGGCACCGAAGAATGAATATAGCCTCAACAGGATGATTAAAACCAACAAAAATAACAAAATGGAAGAAGGAAAGAAATGAGGAATTTACTAGATTAAATGGGGAGATTGTGATAAAATTTACATAGGGAAAACAAAAAGAAAGGTCATAGTTGGCTAAGTTAGGGGTGAGCGACCCCCATGCATTTTCGTTCCAAATTTTGGCCAAAAGCTTGAGTCTGATGGGTTACAAACTCACCCCAAATTTCAACCTTGTAGCTGCACTAGGAACAAAGATAAAAATACAACTAGTATTTTTGGTGAAGATTTTTTTTCTCAGGATCTACTGGACGAATTTTTATGAAAAAAAATATATGTTGTAAATATATTCACGGCGATTCACAGAAAAAAATCAAGAATCCAATCCCAGACACGTAATTACCCGAAAAAAATTATTTTAGTTTTCGTGATTTTTTTTCGGTCACTCGCTCACAAGATACAATTACCAGTTTTTTTTTTCCATTAGACAATCAGACCTCTTTCTACAACATATAATTTTTCCAAGTCAATCGAAGAGGTGGAGCATAGTTAAAAAAATTAAAATGCAATTTTTTTGCACATTCTTTTTGTGTTGGATGTCATGATAACTACAAAAAATTTTCCGTACAGTTATTGAGCGCAGTTGAGTTTCCTTGTCAGTTTTATCAAAAACATTACCACAAAAGCATATAACTTTACGCAAAGTTTTTCTATGACAGTTTATCCCTGTTTTCAGCTACTTGGCAGCGTCCGGCAATCGCAAGACATGATGCGCTGCATTTAATAGGGAACATGTTGTTACCAAGTGGTTCACGTCACAACAAATATTCAAACGCTGCAACCAAACTCAACCTTATTTTCCGCTCTATCAAACATTGAAATATACCATCTGTCTGATTGTTCCAGTTACTCAGCCAGTCTGGTGTAACTGGGTTTAGTTCAGCGATAAATACATAGTTCACAGTGATTTTAAAAATTGTTTGTTTACCACTGAAGTGCAGAAAAAACAAATATCCTGGATCACAAGTTCGTAATTGTTGATATATTCGTCTTCTGATGGTACATACTACATTTGATAAACTGTTATCCAGTTGTACCGAAATCACTTTTTCGGTACATGAAAACTACATAACAACTACGTCATCGTGTCTTCCTTCTACAGTGATGTTATAGAACAGTGCCAAATTCCTGTCTTCATTGTCCTCTCTCCTACGTAGTCCCCCTTCCTTCTTTATGCGCTGCGTGTGACTGCACATCTTCCCCTCATTATCGAGAGCCTCAAATAAGAGCTGTGCAAGTTAGTATCAGGGTCATCATCAACTTTGGGATTGTCGGAGTCAGGTCGACTGTAGCTCGAAGGAGCTGCTTGGTGTAGGGCAACCAGGATTGTGAACTCTAGCCCTTGGCTGGACTGGATTGTGTGTGTGTGTATGTATGTATGAATATTATTATTATTGTTTTTTTTAAATTATTGATGACCGAGTTTGTTAAATTTATATTATTTCATTCATATCTTTTCTTTCAATGGTCAAGAAGATAAAACTTTTTGTTATGTTATTTGTATTTCAATTATCTGACTTATGATTCTCATTAAAAGTTACCTTTTTTTTAGTTAACATATGTTTACTAATTGTGTAGCTAGTCATGTTTCATATTGATGTATATTCTAAAGCTTTCTCAAGCCAAATTAATTCCCTTTTTCCTTCTAGCTTCCACGATTATAATACTGTTTAGCATTCAGTACTATATGTTTAGTAATTTACAAAGGAAAGGTGGATTAATCTTTGCCTTCTATGGGCCCGGGCAAAGGAATGTCGATATAGTCACTCAAAACTTTCAAACTCAAAGTAATAAAAAAGATAGAATCGTGCGGCGCACAGAGATACAAAATATCCCAAGTGAGTCATGTGTTACAAACTCATACATACAGTTAAAGGTATTAAAAGAAAAGTACAATCTGCCGAAGAAACAAAAAGCTTATCTCGAGGTTTTCAACAAACAATGGTATCAACGATGTACTTTGTGGAAATTGTAGCTTTTTACCTTATACTAAAATATGAACCAGATGATGAAAAAGAGGCCGAGGAGGATGCTGATGAGGAGGCTGCTAGTTTTAAGAACTGTTGCCAACAATTGTCCAGTGTTCCAACTGGAACTTCGGAGGATTCATCATCATCTCTTTCAGATCATTCTTCGCTTGAAATAAAAATAAAGCCTGGAACCGACGAATCACCAGTCGAATATATTGAAATCAAAATGCAAAGAACTGTTGCAACACACAAGTAATGTTGTATTTGTCAAGTTGGGAAGTACTTGATTGTGATCCCCCATGAAGCACGCATGCAATCATACATGAAAAAGAGGATATATGTCCCAGATAAAAATTGATGCTGCTGAAGTCACTTGATTAAAAATTGTTTTTATGAACATGAATTGGATTTCATAAAAGTGCATGCAAACTTCACAAAATTTAAAGCTTCAGAACTGAAACAAATGATGCAGTCTTTAGCAGTTGAATGTGACTCTACAGTATTCGACAAAATTGGAGATTTCAGATGGTCAGAAGAACAACTGCACATATTCACTGGCTTGAGCTCAGAAAACATAATGGAAATATGGGACATGTTAACTTCAATGCGAAGCAATTCCACACGTACAGTGATGCAAACACTCGTCATTTTATTCAAACTCCGGACAGGGAATTCTAACAAAATAATCACATCTGACGTACAACTAGAACAGTCGGTGTCAGACTTTTCAGCACTGGTAATAAAATCTTTCGAACAAGATGTTCTTCCTTATCACTTCAGAATATCCATTATGCAAAGAGATGATCTTATAGAGATCACTCAATGGACATTGCAAAAAGACTGTATGATACTCATGATAACCTGATGCTCATTTGGGATGGAACTTATGCATGTCATCAGAAGAGTTCCAATAACGAGTACCAACGGAAATCTTTCTCGGGTCAGAAGGAAGTTCCACTGTGCAAGCCTTTCACGATTTGCACAACTGATGGATATGTAGTTGATATGCTGGGACCTTACTTAGCAAATCAAATGATGTGGAGATACTGAGAAGTGTGATAGATGAACCCAACAGCTTGAGCACACTGTTGAAAGAAGGGGACACTTTCGTTCTGGACCATGGCTTTCGTGATGTGAAATTTCACTTAGAATCGAAAGATTTTCGAGTACTGATGCCAGCACTTAAAGGAAGGCGTTCTCAGTTATCAGTTCAAGAATCGAATGAGTCACGCTTCGTGACAAAAATTCATTGGCCAGTTCAATCTGTTCATGTTATAATCAAACAGGAATATCAACTCCTTGAATAATAAATTTGATAATAAAATGCTTCCAAAAGTGGGTAGTTACATTAAAATCGCATCATTTCTGCACAATAAGTTTGGAAAGCGTTTAACATCTGATGCAGAATGTGCAGATGAAGTCTTAGAGAGAATGAAAATTCAGAACAGTGTCAAAAATACATTAGTGATTGAGGTCGAAGAGAAAGGATGGCTTCATAATAAAAGACCTTTTCAAAGTATTTCATCGGAGTATCTACTAGATTTTCCGGAAACGACTGTGAGAGAGATAAAAATTCTGTTCACCGGGTCATACCAGTTTTTACAAGCCATATCATATCTTGCAGAAACAATTGACGAAGCTGGGAACGTAAATATACAATTTGTCAAAGATAAATCACTTGTTTTGAAGCTTCAAGTTCAGTCTCGCCACATATCCAGGAAGGTTTATCGCTGCTTCGTTAAATATACCCCTCACAGTATTGGCACAAAAGGAATTACAATACATTATTGTGAATGCACCAATGGGAGGAGGACTGTCAGTTGCTGTTCTCATGAAGCTGCAATCATATAATTCTGAGCAAATTGTTCGCAAAGAAGGATACAACTGCCATCATCAATGATGATTAAGGGAGGCAGTGAAAATCTTTATCGGCAGTAATGTAAATGACACAGCACCAAAAATTGATTGAAAGTATAATTATATTGTAAGAAATCTTAATAAAATGTAGATAAAATGTGCAAAAAAATTGTATTTTAATTTTTTTAACTATGCTCCATCTCTTCGATCAACTTGGAAAAATGATATGTTGTAGAAAGAGGTCCGATTGTCTAAAAGAAAAAAGCTGGTAATTGTATCTTGTGAGCGAGTGATCGAAAAAAAAATCACAAAAACTAAATTTTTTTTTGGTAGTTATATTCATGGGATTGAGTTCTTGATTTTTTGCTGTAAAGTGCCTGGAATATAATTACAACATATATTTTTTTCATAAAAATCGGTCTATTAGATCCTGAGAAAAAAAAATCTTCACCAAAAATACTAGTTGTATTTTTATCTTTGTTCCTAGTGCAGCTACAGGGTTGAGTTTGTAATCCATCAGATGCAACTTTTGGCCAAAATTTGGAACGAATGCGTGTGGGGGCCGCTCTACCCTAACTTAGCCGGCTATGGCCTTTGAAAACCAGAGTGTATGAACACCTTTGGAATGCCAAAAACAGTGAAGTGGAAAAATTAGAAATAGCCGCTCATTCTTGATCAGAAAAACATCAAGATGAAAGAAAGAATATTTTAATAAAACAAATAGATAAACAAAAAGAGCTCACTGTTTGGGAAAAAATCTACATTCAAAAAAACTAACAAAGAAAATTTAATGAATTTTGAAATTCCCAGGGAAGTTTATTTGATTGCGAGGATCATTGGCCCAGATGGAGTAAGAAGCAGTGCTCCTGGACAACAGAACATCGGTTGAATAACTATTGAAGATGTAACCACTAAGGTTACGAAACTGGTCTAATTAGAAGACAGGATATGAAGTGAGGTGAAAAGAATTTTATTTTAAATTTTAATAAATACCTTTGTTTATTATATTTTTCTCTTCAAATATAATTTGCCCTTCAGTGTGAAGTGTTAAACTTAGTTTTTCTAAGGAATTAACACTATGAGGTATTGATATTTAATTTTAGGAAGTGATATTTTGAGGTTATTTTAATTATATTATTTTTAGTCTGATCATCTTACCTCAATATTAATGTTGATTTGTTCTTGGACATGTTTCAAAACAATTCTGTTTTTTTATCGTCAGCTTGTCAAGCTGATGATACAACAGAATTGTTTTGAAACTTGTCCAAGAATAAATCAACATTAATATTGAGGTAAGATGATCTGACTAAAAATAATATAACTATGAGGTATAATTTTATCACTCACCTCATATTTTTCTTCTTATTAGACAATTTTTGGCACTTAGTTCAGTGCCATTATTAGTACTTCCACAACCGTTGTGAAGAGCCATCTTTTACTCCCTCTGTTGGTAGACTGAAAAACCTTGAAAGTCATTTTCCGCAGGTATTTCAAAGTTCATTAATTTCTCCTTTTCGTTTTTTCAATGTAGATTGTTTTCCCCTAACAGTCAGTTTTTTGGTTTTTTTATTTCTTTTAATAATTTAGCCTTGTCCACCGCTGTGGTCCTGAGGTAGCATGCTGCCTTGTCATGCAGTGGGCCCAGATTCGATCCCTGATCGGGACAAGTTTCCTGGGTGAGGTTTTTTCCTCACCTGTAAGATAAATGTCAGGAAACTTTAAGGCCCAAACGGTATCTGAACACCATCTGGCCATCATTATCATCAATATCATATTCGCCTAATTAGCTTAAGTTTAGTTTAAGGCCTCTCCTGGTGCATCATTACCATCATCATCAACTCTCATATCATCGAGGCAGCATAACCCCACCTTTCAGGTGCCCCAACCTCAGAAGTGGGTTACAAGTACATCGTGCTAGGAGAAGACTTTCTCAATTCTTCACATTTAATCTGATAAAAGGAGAAATTAATGAACTTTGAAATTCCTTCGGAAAATTACTTGATTTCGAGGTTTTTCAGTCTCCAACAGAGGGAGCAAAAGATGGCTCTTCAGGATGACAGTCGTGGAAGTACTGATGGCGGCACTGAACAAAGTGCTGAAACTAGTCTAATAAGTAGAAAAACATGAGGTGAGTGATAAAATTATACATAAATGTTAATTTATAATAAAAATACCTTTGCTTATATTATGCCCAACTATAGGTAAAGTTTTATTTAGGGGATAAAATTTTCATAAATTAATGAGTAATTTTTAACATCTTACCTCATATTTTATGTTTCTTCAAACACGGGAACTAGTTTTCGAGAGAAGAACCTCTCTCATTTTCAACTGACATTATGACTACCGGATTTTCGTTGTCGGTTGAAAATGAGAGAGATCCTTCTCTTGAAAACTAGTTCCCGTGTTTGAAGAAACATAAAATATGAGGTAAGATGTTAAAAATGACTCATTAATTTACGAATTAAGAACCTCATAATGTTATTTCCCATATTTAACTATGGATAAAATTTTCATTGAGTTATCTATTTTCATACACCATATGTAAACTATCCCATGATAACTTTATAAAATCTGGTCAAATAATCAATTATTTATGGGCCACAGATAGTTCTGAGTATAGTTAAGTTGTTATGTTGCATGTAGATGGAAAATAAAATGTAATGGCATTATATCATATTTCAAGTTGTTTCCAGGTTTGTTGGTTGTGGTCCCTGACTGGCTGCTGGACAATTGTTGAGCCAATCCCTGAGGAGCCACAAGTGAAATATGGGACAACTCTAAACCTTGTGTTCAACAATCCAGGAAGAAAACTTCAAAGTATGAGAAACATATTATTTACAAATATGCAAAACCTGTATCAAAATAGTATATCGTGCATAGAGGACAAAATGAGATGTTTTTACGAGGTTGCTTTGGACAGCCTTCTTGCCAAAGGTCCTAAGTTAAAATATGAAATTCTGCACGAAGTTCATACAGTATTTTATGTCTCAGTACTTTATAATCCTTGGCTTATTGCTAGGATATGGTATATGTAATTGATTTCAAAATACATCCACCTCTTTAATCCCATGGCACAACAGGCCCTTGGCCCACCAGCCAGTTGCTGGCCTCACATCCACACGTGTTAATCACAGAGGTACTCTATCATTCAGCCAGTGTAGGGGTGACATGTGGTCAGCATGTTGGATCCCCCAGCCTATTATAGCTGGTTTTCTCAACCTGGAGCTGCTACTTATTGTAGCTACCCAAATGCCTCATGATGCTGGGTGAACACCGGTCCCATACTGGCCGAAATCCCATGAGACAATTTCTTCCCCCATGGAGACTTGAAACCAGCGCAAGTCCAATTAAGTTTACCATTCTTACAAAAATAATAATTACAGAAACCAAATATTTCTAATTAACAAAATTAACTTTTCAACATAAAATTTGTTAAATTTTCCCATGAAATTCATATTATGGGTACTAACTACACATTCACCATTTGTACTATTCATATCTCCACTTTTACTTATAGATATTCATTGTACACAAACAGCTTATCTTGCCAATTCACAAATTTCTTCTGAAAACATTTACACATTCTCCCATATTGAATGTATTATTGAATAAACAAACTCCCTAGATATAAGCCCTTTAGCAACAAAGTTAATTCCCGGATATAAAAAAGCGACGATCAAATAATTTGCTTATAAACATTTTATGATTTAATAACCATTTCTTTCCTTTTCATTATAAAGTACTAATACATAAAATTATGTATGCACTACAGGTACTATTAGTTATACTCTCGTGCAATTTACCAAGTGTTGGACCAAAAGCCCTTGCCTGGTAACCTGTCACCCTCAGGACATAATAATATCCTTTGTACATAAATTACTATTGTTGTTGAGAAGTCCATTAATTGAACGGTACATGGAAAAAAAACCAGAAAGTTACTTTTTCTTTGAAACATAGAAAACATACCTTTAGTTGTAAAAAATCCACACTTCCTACCTGTATGTCGAACTTTGGAGGTAATAATGCTATTGAATCTACACTTCTTTTCTGTTTCTACAATTTTTGTGATAAGGCAACTGTCAACCATTGCAAGCCGAAACCTACCTTGAAATTTCTCCCAGAGAAGCGTTGTGATCTATAAAGACCATGTCTAAAAAATTATCTGCTGCTTTTAAGTATAAGCTTTGTAAATCATTGCCTGAAAAAATATCTTGGGTATATGGTGACCAGATATTATAACAAATAAAGAACTTTGGAAAAGAACGAATGAAAGTGAAATTTGTAAAGAAATTAAATTTAGAAAATTCAAATGGATTGGTCAAGTGTTAAGGAGAGAGAATGATAACAACACAAAAATGAAATTTGATTGGAACCCCCAAGGATTGAGAAGACAAAAGAGGAAGACCTAGGGCAACATGGAGTAATGCCATCAGGGATGAAGCTGAACAGGCAGGCATGAGTAAGGCATTGGCAAAAACAGAGTTTGTTGGCGAGTGGAGAGACCAGGACTACTACTTTTAAGTATAAGACACTAAGCCCTCAGGGGTCCCCATCTAGGTGCCCTAGCTGAGCGAAATAATTGCTTCCACTTACTTGTGTTTTGCTCCTTACTTTTATTTTTTCTGTATATAGCCTCTCTTGGCTAATTCTTGTTTTTTGACTCTGATGGTATTAGAGCATTCAAGACCTACTTTAATTCCTCTCTATCGATCAATTATTATTATTACAATCTCACCTTGATGAGTAAGAAGGGTTAACCTTGCTATTAACATATTAGGTAAACATAGAACTAAGAAATGTCCATATAAGTTTCATATAAATAAATGAAGCCCAATGCAACTTATACAAAATAAGGATTCTTCTATAGCGAAATAAGCATAAGTATGCAATGGATTCATGTCATCAGTTACAGCTGCATACACATAATGAAGAATGAAACACACTAAAATCCAGTGCCAAATCTCTCATTTAAACTGTATTGTCAGACTTGATAACCCTCACTTAACTCTGTGCTTAAACTCATGCAGGGAATGGGTTGACATTGCTAGATTCTGGCTTTGATTTCTGTGCCTTTGCAGTTAAAAGTGGCAGATCATTTTTTTGGATATGCTTTGGTACTTCACAATGCTTCTCTGGGAGAAATTTACAGGCAGGTTCCAGCATGCAATGGTTTACAGTTTCCTTGCCAGGCTAATAGTTCTACCTACAACCCACAAATATTCTTAGAGATTGACACTGTTGATTATAAAAAGTACATGAAACTGGAAAATAATATTTCTTTATGAACTGTGGTATCACTTTTCAAAATAAACAATACTTGTTTATACAGTTGTTGAGTTGCTCCTCCACATTGCATTCATCATCTTATTATCCACTGTAAGAACATGAGTGTGTTTAATACATACCAATTGTTTTCATTCTCCCGTTAGGTAACATTGAAAATAAAGTTTTGCCAATGAGTGCTGAAGCCAGTTTTGTAAAGACACAAGTAACTTGTATTGTGCATATGTTTATGTTATTGCAAATTTGCTCAATCTGTTGTTGCAATTTAAACATTTGATAACAATATAGTCCAATTTTGTAAATTAGTAAAATAATTAAATGTCAATTCCAAAAGTTAGAAAATTTGGTAAAGTGATGTTTCTTATCACATAACAAAAGTTCATAATTTTGTTTTATAAATTAACACATACAGAAATTTATTTAACTAAAATTTTATTACCTAACCTCATAATCTTCGTCTTGTCAGACTAGTTTCAGGACCTTCTTTGATCCATCACTAGTATTTTCACGAATTTCTCAGAAAATTCAAGAATAATAATAATAATAATAATAACGATTTATTTTAGCTGGCAGAGTTAAGGCCATAAGGCCTTCTCTTCCACTCAACCAGCGGGGAAGTAGAAAAATCTGCAGTAGCAGCCCATGCATGGTCAGAAAAACATCAAATGAAAAGAAAAGCTAAATTATTAAACAAATAGAAAAATTCAAAGAACTCACTGTTTGGGAAAAAAATTATATTAAAAAAACAAAAAGGAAAAATTAATGAACTTCTAAATTCCAGGGGAAATGATTTGATTTTGAGGTTCTTCAGTCTCCCAACAGAGAGAGCTAGAGGCGGCTCCTCAAAAGACACAACATGTAGTGAAAATACTGAAGATGGTATCAAAGAAGGTATTTTCTGAGAAAAAATGAACTTTAACGAAACAATTATACAATTTGTGGGAAATAAACAATTACAATGGTTTCGACACATGAAGAGGATGAATGTAGATAGATTGCCAGTTAGGAGTTTGGAGTGGATTCCAAATAGGAGGAAAAGAAGAGGGAGACCTAAAAAGACATGGATAGAGGGAATTATGAATTTGATGAAGGACAGAGGACTGCAGGATAGAGATGAATAGATGAAGAGAATCAAAAAACTTAATATTGGGCACAGGAAGATGTTGTATACATTGTTGTTAAATAAAGAAATTATAGTAAAACTTGAAAAAATAAAAATTGGGAAACGTGATGCCATATTGTATGTAGATGGACTTGATATTTTTGTTATATATTTTTGAGCAAATTTACAGTAACATTATAATGTTATATACTGTAAAATGTACAAACATTAAAAAGCTTACACTCTATCTACCTGTTAACACTTTACAAGGTTATTAATAAAAGTTTTTGTTGCAATTAATACGCACAATTCCATCTGAAGTTCAATTGATGGTCTTGAAGGTTGCAACAATGATAATAATTAATGCTTCATCATCGTCATCATAATTCTACAACAAGGCTTCAAGCCACAACAAGTGTAAATTTAACAAAATATAATACTTGTATTGTTAAGCTATATGGAGGATGTGATTAGTTTTATATGTGGTGTATCTCCTGCTGATTACTTACCATAGCCCTGTCCTTGCAAGAACAGACGAAATGCCTCGCTTACTTTCCCTGGCTGTTCCTCCAGCACCATACCACAATCCTGGATCTAAAGTATACCATCAAGAAAACAAAATAATTATAAATATTTATACCTTAAAGATAATAATGGTTTAAACAAGGAAGTCTGTAAAACCAGTTACAGAATGTATATGATTTCACTACGGGGCTTAGGAAGTTGTATTAGTAGGAGGTAGATAATCAGTATCAGATGTCAGCACATCTTTACTCCTATACCTCCTCTGAGCTAAGTTCCAGCTGTAATGTAAACAAATCAAATATATGGGCTACCTTTTCATTGGTCAAATAACTGTTTATCTTTAAACATGTAAGAAAATGTAGTTCGCTTTCTAACACTCAAAATAAATAAAATAAAAATAATAAAAATATATATTATCTAGGACATGTCTATATAAGTTATATGAGAGAATTTAAAAATATATAATTACAATTTTAATACATTAAATAAGTCTTTTTGTTAAGGGGTAGGCGACATAAATGAGATGGGCCTAATATTAAATCAAGTTTTAGATAAAGCTACACTGGGATAGCAAAAACCAGGTTATTAAAACAAACACATAAATAAGTAAAACAATTAAATATATTTAACAAAAGTAAAATAAACGAAAAAAGTTCATAAAAGAAAGACAAGTTGAATATTATTAAATACACAAGAAGTAAAAAAAATGAGCCTGAACAAAA
The DNA here is from genome assembly GCA_030220185.1 of Diploptera punctata. NCBI lineage: Eukaryota > Metazoa > Arthropoda > Insecta > Blattodea > Blaberidae > Diploptera > Diploptera punctata. Next base: position 1,459,410 of record JASPKZ010008368.1, read on the forward strand.
ACATATTACCTAAGACCTTAATAAGCCTCATAGGCTGGATATCTTAACACTTGAGTTTAGACTTCAAAACAATGAACCGAATAATACATATTCTATGTAACGTACAAAAACCTGAAGCGTGCGACCTCTGTGTGGAAGCAGTTTTGCTGTGATGAGCTACATAGGGTGTAGAGCCATCTCTCCAACCCCAAACGAGATCTCCTTTGGGTAGGAAACCTTGAGTTTATATACTTGTAAGTGTGTCGCTTTCACCTAACGGGAAAGTGTTTGCAAAATATGTTGTCGTGATGATACATGCTAGGTATTGGATATATATGCATTTTTATTAAATAAACTGCCTAAAAGGCCTAATAATTATATCAATAAAAATATAGTGTCTTGGGAAGAAATTGATGAAAGAATTATTAAATTATTGAGATTTAATCTCAAACTTCTTGGGATAGAGCTTATAATAATAGGAGTATATGCCATAAATGAGGATGCATCAACCATAGAAAAAAATGAATTTTTTGACAAACTGTCGGAAATTTTGGAGAAAATAAAAAATCAAGAAGTAATAATAACATGAGATTCTAATAGTTGAGTAGGAAGTAGAATGAAAGATGAAGTAATTGGACCATTTACGGAAAAAGTGGAAAATGACAATGGAGATAGATTGATATGTTTATGTACACAACATGGCTATATGATAATGAATAGTTTCTTCCAACATCAGGAAATACATAAATACACATGGGAACAGCCAACAAAAAGTTTCAAAACAATAATTGATTATATAATTGTGAAACAAAAACGTGATATGATAGTGAAAGATGTTAGAGTGTATAGAAAACCAGATTGCGGAAGTGATCATTATATGCTTTTGGGAAAATTCATATTAACAAGTAGGAAAAAACAAAATATTGAAGTAACAGAAGACAAAATAAATACAACCCTTTTGAATGAACAAAGATATAGAGTAAGTTTGCTCTATGATGAGAGTATAAAATATATTTTTCAAACGAGATTAAAACAAAAACTTAATTTAAATTTAAATAAATCTGCAGTAGAAATGTATGATCAACTAAAGGAAAGTACACATTCAGCAGCTCTAGAAGCACTTGGGACAGAAAATCTAGAATTAAAAAAGAAATAATAAATGGTTTAATCACGATATTAGAAAAAATATAGAAGAAAAAAAGAAAGCACGGATGAAATGGTTATCAGATCACTCAACATCTCAAAATGAATACATCACTTTAAAACATAAAACAAAGGTGGAAGTGAGAAGAGCAAAAAATTAATCCTGGGATAATATATGCTCGAATACAGATCATTCGATTGGATATGCTAGATCCAAAGAAGCTTGGAAAATATTAAAAAATGTCAAGAAATCAGAAAATATTAAAAAATGTCAAGAAATCAGAAAGAAGAAGATTAATATTCAGTTGATAAGACCATCAGAATGGATGCAACATTATAAAGGTTTACTTCAAGAAAATAGAAATGAGTTTCAAAGATATGGATGTAGAATATAAATTTGATACTCCAGAGATAACAGAAGATGAAGTAAAAAGAGTTTTAAAAGAGGCAAAAAAAATGGGAGAGCAACAGGACCAGGAAATATTCAGACCAAACTCCTAAAATATGGAGGAGATATTTTAGTATACTTTTTAACATAACTTTTTAATAAAATTGAAATTGGAGACGATATCCCTAAATTTATCGTATATTACTCCGGTTTAAAATTAAAAAAGTGATAAAAACCTGTCTTCCAATTAACAAGTATAAGTGTTTTACCTTCAACAGCTAGGATATTTAGTACAATTATAAATTTTAAACTCAAAGAGACTTAAACAAAGATAACTTAAGAGAAGAACAGTGTGGATTCTGGAGTGGAAGATCAAGTAAAGTGATCCCACAACAGGCCCGGAGGCCCTTGGGGTAGTAGGAGGTTAAGGCTCCCACTTTTTCTTGACAATCGGCACTTTATGTCAGCCCTGCATGACAGCTGCCTTTACCCCCAGAACAAGCGTCTGGTACTCATTTCCGTTAGAGGCTGAGTCGACCCTAGGGTCATAGTGCCGCCAGAGGGTTTGAGTCAGTTTAAAATCCTGACCCCAACGGGACTTGAACCCTCAACCCTCCAGTGGAAGATCATGTATTGATAATATTTTCTGTATTAGACAATTACAAAAGAAAATCCTAGCAAAAAATAAAGAACTACATATGACCTTTATTGACTTAGAGATGGCATATGATAGTGTACCATGACAATTGTTATGGACGGCAATGAGAAATATGAATATCCGTGATAAATGGATTAATATTGTTAGGAGTATCTATAGTAATACAAAAGCTAAAGTAAAAATACAGAATAAATTAACAGAGGAATTTACAGTGAATAAAGGCCTGAAGTAGGGATGCAGTTTATCGTCAGTTCTTTTTTAATACTTATCTAGACTTAATACTTAATACTTAATTTATGGTACAAAAAGTGCTCTGAAATGGATATTCCTATAGGAGGAAAAATACATTCATTGTTGTTTGGGGATGATCAAATAATTTTTGCAGGGTTGAAGATGATATGAGATATGCGATAAATAAACTAATGGAATATACAAAATGGGAACTGAATATAAATTTACAGAAAACAGAATATATGTGTTTAGGAAAGGATGTGGATGACCTCATACTCGAAACAGGGAAGATAAAAAATTGTGAAAAATGACAAAAAATGCAACTAAGACATTACATGGAATAATGTGGAATAAAAATATTACAAAGAAAACTGAAATGAAAATTTATTAGAGCATAATACAGAATATTTTGTCATATGGAAGTGAAACTTGGTCTTTGATGGAATTACAAAAGAATAAAATTAGAACAGTTGAATTTGATTATCTCAGAAGAAGCCTTCAAAAAACAAGACAGGATAATTAAGTTATGTAGATAGGAAATAAACAAGACAGGATAAAATAAGAAATAAATTCCTTTGCAAAAAAATGAATGTCACCACATCTGTTGTTAAGAGGATTCAAAATCTAACTCTTAAAAGGTATGGCCAAGTACAAAGAATGAAAAATAAAAGATGGCCAAAAAATATATACCAATGGTCACCTCCTGGAAGAAATAAACATGGCAGACCAAGATGGAAATGGAAAACTTATGTCAGAACTATAATGGATAATAGGAATTTGGAAGAAGGAGATTGGAATGATAGAAATAAATGAAAACTGAAGACTGCAAACCTATAAGAGGGGAAGAGCTAAAGAATGAATAAGAAGAATAAGAATAATAATAATAATAAGAAGAAGAAGACTTCGCTGCGGAACACCATAGAGAATGGTCACCACGTGGTCTTCAGTGGCTGCTGCAAACAAAGAAGACGAAGTGCTTGTGGCAGTATATTTAAAGTGTTGTTCAGTGTGCTTACGTGATTTCAAATCCATTACGCCCCAAAAGTGTGGGCCCAAAAGGGCTAAGTGAAAAAGACACAGTTCCCGTGTATTCGGCATTAAATTTTAGCTGGTATACGTTAAAATTCAAATCAGTGATAGTGTTAGTGCTGTGAAATTACACGCTGGTAAGTCGTGTACTTGCCTATAAGTACATAATAAGTGTCTGAACTAAGTCTTGCAATGGCAAGCAACATTCCAAGCATGAATAATTTGCATGAGGAAAATATGGATATTGACGAGGGCCGCCAAAAAGTAGATGAAATCTGGGGAGATGTTATGAGAGATTTTGAATGTTTAATAGACAATAAAGGCTTGCATCCTAATTCAAAATACCTCAAAACAGCCACTGAAATTAGAAGTCTTCTAGTACTCATAATGAACTTCCTAGACATATATCCAGATTTTGCTATTTCGCAACTGGCTGAAGATCTTGCCTATCAATGTAGTAGAAACCAAATTGACGAATTAAAAGTTGCAACTAGAGATCTAGATTATTATCTAGAAACTGTAGAAAACACAGTGAAAGATACTTATCTAGATATTCAAAATGAATGTATGTCCAAAAGTCGCAAAAATGTACCTAAGAAAGTCAAAGAAATTCCAAAACAACAAGGAAAATCAAATCAACTCAAATGTCGACAAGGAATTCCCTGAACTAACTAGTAATTCCAAACCAAAAAAAAAAAAAACAACAATAAACGTAAACATAAAGATAATCTTAAAGACTCAAAAGTGCCAAGGCAAACTTCAGCCAGTGGCGATACCTCACCGCTTGAATTGTCCAATAAATTCTCTATATTGTCAAGCGATGAGGAAATTTCTGGGCCCCTCCACGCACATTGTACCAAGCGAGGAGAAAGACAGAAAGAAAACAAATATTGGTGGCTCTAATAACAAAAAAGAGAAACCATCCACAGGTAAGGGTGTAACACAAGTATCATCAGGTACAAAAACATACGAGGACAATGGCCTCTCACATAAAGAGAAACCATCCTCATACAACTGAACAACAGATAACACACGTGAAGAGCCACCAAGATCTGGACCTTTTAGTGTAAAAAAAACACCAATACTATTCCAAAGAAAGAAACCAGGCTACCGCCTGTAACACTCATAGGTCACACTGACCTAGTCAAAAATTACAGGGCACTAAAAAAGTTAGTGAAAAAAGACTTTAAAGTTGTTAGTACACATGAAGGTCTAAAATATTACACCAGCACACAGGAAGACCACAGTGTCGTAATAAAGTACTTTAACTCGTTTGGAAGGCAATACTAAACCTTCCAATTGAAAAAAGATCTTCCCCTAAGGGTCATGCTCAAACGGCTGCCCTCGAATGTAGATACAGAGGATATAAAAACCGAATTAACTGAATTGGACTTTGAAGTTAAAGGCATCAAGCAAGTAACACAAAAACTAGAGGAAGGGTCCATATATATAAGTACCCATTGTACATTGTTGAACTTGCCAACAATGAAAGATCCAAAGAGATCTATCACCTGGAAAAACTTTACTGCACTGTGGTCTCATTTGAACCATATAGACCACGCTCTGGCCTGAAGCAATGCTTTAAATGCCAGAGATTCAACCATACCTTTGCAGGGTGCAACCTGACTCCTAGATGTGTTATATGCGCCAAGGAACATAGTCACAAACAATGCCCAGTTCACGAGGAAGCACGAATCGACACTAGCAAACTCAAATGTGCTAATTGCGGAGAATCAGGACACCCTGCATCCTTCATGAAATGCCCTAAATTTGAAGAGGCTCAACAGGCCTACCTCAGAAATAAGGAGCCAAAACAAAATAAGACAGTAACTGCACGCACTTTTACTAGTAAGAAAATCAATCCTCAAACCTCCTTCAGTGCTGCAGTAAACTCTGGCAAAAATCAAGTCCCGAAAACCAGCATACAAGAACGCATTGCTTCACTTCAGGCGCCAGCTGTCACTCCTAATTTACAAATCTTGGTACAAAGCGTCACACCCATGCTAAGTACTATTAAAAATCCCAAGGAACGAATGATGTTCCTCAGCCAAATGTGGTCGATATGTTTCAGCGATGTATAGACACGCTCAGGGACAATTTCTTAATGTCATGGCATTTAATGCCAATGGTATTGCCTCACAGGTCCATGAATTGGAAATTGTACTTCATACACACGACATAGATATACTTTTAATCAGCGAGACGCATCTGAAACCAAAGGATAAATTCCGACTCGCTGATTACTACACTTATCGCACAGATCGCCTAAACGCCCCCCTTAGTGGCACTGCAATCTGCATCCGAAAATCCATATCCCACAGACACATTTCTGTCCCAGGACTTCACACTTCATAGAAGCCACTTGCATTATACTTCCAATTACACAACACATGAATACATTCATAGCTTCCATCTATAAATCTCCACTTAGGCCCCTCACTCGACATAACATGCGCATATTTGCATCGATCTCGCCCCCGGTACCTACTGGCAGGCGATTTCAATGCAAAGCATCGCGCATGGAACTATAGAGTACCCAATGCTTCAGGTGTGGTATTACAAAACTTCTATAATACCCACAACATCGAAATCTCAGCACCAAGGGAACACACCTTCTTTAGAAACACTCAACAAGGCTTATGCTCCGACATTCTAGATATCACACTTTTGAAAAACATTATCAACTCCCCTCACATAGATACACTGCCTGGTGAGCTAAACTCAGGCCACGTCCCTATCATGTTTAAGCTCACTACTAGATTCATACTTCAGCCCCCGTTCCGATCTCACACAATGAATACAGACTGGAATCATTATTCAAGACTCCTTTCACAGTGGATTAATCCTCGATTAAGAGTAAACTCCACTGAAGAACTTGAGACTTCTATAAATGACTTCCAGGCTTCTATTCAAACAGCCCTCGACATAACTACAACAAGAAACAACACTACACGTCCAAATCAAACAGCTCAAACACTTCTTGACTACCTAGAGCATAAGCGACGAGCCGTCAAACAGTACAGACTCCATGGAGACCCACAAATGAAACAGGAGTACAATTACTATGCTCGACTGGTCAAAGAAAGACTGCGAGATCACAAAATTACGCAATGGGAAGATTCCCTATCCAATTTCAATGCTCGAAAACCTGCGCCTTGGGAGATTATAAAAAGAATTAAATCAAACCGCGGACCTTCTAAACCGACTGCAATTGAGAACAATGGAACTTGGGCTTATCATCCTTATGATCAAGCACAAGTTCCCGCGGAAAATTTCGCAAATCGATTCAGACCACAAGAGTTAACGTCGCCAGTTAATGAAGCTGAAGTCAATAATAGAGTAGACACCTTCATAGCTGCATCCTACCCAAATGAAAGACCTGACATCCACCTTGCTGACCTACGCACTCACGTCCAGGCCCTTCGCACTTCAAGTGCACCTGGACATGATCATATAAGCAACATAGCCTTAAAGCATCTCCCGCGCAAAGCGGTACTTGGACTCCTTACTATCCTTAAATACTGTATCCAATTTAATCACTTCCCTGCAACTTGGAAGATGGCTAAAGTTATCGTGCTACCGAAACCAGGAAAAAATCCAACTAATCCAGACAATTTGCTTCCAATGAGCCTTCTACCAGTTCTAGGAAAAATCCTACTAGAAAAACTTATTTTGACCAAACTAAAAATTGAAGTCTCAAACAACAAAGAACTATTACCCAACTATCAATTTGGATTTCGAAATTTCACACAGCACACCGCTGCAACTGGCGAGGCTTATAGACCAAATTGTCACTGGTTTCAACGCCAAGCGTAGTACAATAGCAGTCTTCCTCGACATTGAGAAAGCTTTTGACACAACTTGGATAAACGGATTGATATATAAGCTGATACAATTCCAAATTAATCCAAATTTAGTCAAAATAATCTCCACTTATCTGAGAAATAGAACTTTCTATGTCTCAGTGAGTGGAAATAAATCTGAAACGAAGCCCATACTGGCAGGAGTTCCCCAAGGAGCTGTCCTTTCACCCTTATTGTACTCCCTATATGTCTCTGACCTACCTTCACCTCCATCACTCCAAATAGCTTCCTTTGCTGATGACACTTGTCTATTCATGCAATCCAAACTTAAATCTATTCCTCACAGACTTGCAACATTCCAGCGAGCAATAACCATAATATATGAATGGTTTTGCTCCTGGAACATTAAACTAAATGCTGGGAAAACTCAAGTCGTCCTGTTTTCCAAATCAAACTTTCCATGTCCAATCCAGCTCACTATGGGTGTACAACCTCTACCAGTAGAAATTTCTGTCAGATATTTAGGCCTAATATTGGATAAAAGGCTTACATTTAGAGCCCATGTTGATCATATAATAACCAGAGCCCATCAAGGCATAGCAATATTATATCCATTTTTCAAGTCGCCGTCACTGTCCCATAGGATCAAGCTCAAATTATATGTGGCTGTGATCCGTAGTATGCTATTGTATGGCTGTGAATCTCTGAGTATCCTTGCGAAATGCCACAAAAAGAAACTACAGATACTGCAAAACAAGTGTCTAAAAATCATACTTTCGGCTCCGCGTTACACAAGGATAACAGAGATGCACGAGGCCACGAAGGTGCCATATATTGATACTATCATATCAGAAAGGGTCACCACCATGTTTCAAAACATAAATGATCATGGAAACCCAATAGTACGCAATATAGGACACCTTCCACAATGGCGTACTACACATAGAAGCATATTCGACCAAATAAATAATCCATAGTACTTAGCATGTAGCAACCAAGGTCAGAATGATCAGCGCAGAGTGGTGTGGCTCATTCTGGTCCTTAATCGAGCCGAGCTCTTCAGCGACACGGTTTCCGATGCCCCAATCAAGCGAGATCTATTCGCCTTGGCAACAATATCCATATAAATCTCACATTACTCAAACAATAAAATAAATTGCAGTGTAGGCTAGGGTATACCAGCTGAACTCAATACCGAATACACATGCGAATTCGCCGACAAGGGACAAACACAAGTCCCAGGAAAGGCACACTGGACAGCACCAATAGCTGTCACCAAGTGATGAATAATAATAATAATAATAATAATAATAATAATTACATCAATCAAATATTTATAGGGGAATAATTAAATATATTAACATCCTTTTTATATTTAACTTTTACAAGGATTAATCACTATGAGGTTTAATTTATGGTAAAATCAAATGTTTCCTACAACTATAATTTCCGGGTTATCACTTCATCAATCACGAGCCCAATACACAATGTCTTTATAAAGCCTATACATTTTTTGGGCATAACACTTTTATTGTTTAATTCTTATGAATTTCAATTATTTCAAATGGCTGCTTATCCTATACAATTTTTGAAGCATCAAAAAGAAAATCCTTTGAAAAGGAGAGAAAAACAAATTATTTTGAATGTTTTGAAACAGTTTAGTGAAAAATATCCTACATTAACCATTGAGGATATAGTGAAAATAACAGCAGAATTTACAGGTAAATCAGCATGGTGCATATATTCTGCTCATATATCTAATGGAATGGCAAACAAAGGATATCCATTGACATCATGGAAAAGGCGTAAATGTCTGATTAAGTAGGCTCTTATAATTTTTTTGTCATAAATAAATAAGAAATGGAAGATATTCTTAATTATTGGTACCAGCTTACATTGTATTCTGTCTTATTTCCCATAAAATACACTGTAGCTTAAGAAAAATGTTTCAATCAGTGACACTTCAATTGAAAATTCACTAATATGGCAGGTAAAAGTAGTATCACAGTTCCCCCAATAGACAGTGTCAGTGAAGTAATACTTTATATGTTTAAATTTGAAGAGAAAAATTTTCGCCTAGAAAATGTTAAATCAAAAATAAAAACAACTTTATATGTTTGTTTACACTACAACTGGAACTTGGCTCGAATGCAGTATAGAACACATGTCTGGTACCCTTTCCATTTAGAGATCGAGCTGACATTAGGTTCTGGTGCCATCAGAATCTTCAAGCCAGTTGAAAAATCCTAACCTCATTGGGTGGATTTCTAACTTTTTTATAAATCCACAAACGGAATTTTGCTTTCAATTTCTGATTCTATGATCAATTTAATTGATAAATCTTGTAGATTAAGTAATATCAACGCATCATCAACATGTTTAAAATTTATTATCGAAAAAATATCATCAACATATCTGTACCAAGTCTTGAAAATCCATGGGTAAGCTTTGGTGATATGGCACTCGAAGTAACTCATGTATAAATTAGCCAAAAAAGGCGAAAGAGGATTTCCCATAGATAAACCCGAAACTTGTTTGTAAAATTTACCATTGAAAGTAAAATAGGAATTTTCAATACAACATTTTGTAAGGTTGATGTATTCTTCTATTACTTCTTTATTTAAATCCAAAGAACTCAACCATTTTTCCAAAAAAATATAACATTTTTCCTATTGGAACATTCGGAAACAATGAAACAACATCGAAAGACACAAATATGTCATTGTGAACCACTCTAATGTTATTCAATGCACTAATTAGTTGTAAAGAATTTTCAATACTTTTATTTTCAAATTCTGGAAAACTCTTAAATTTCTGTACTAACCATTTTAACTATAACATCCTTCAAAAACAAACTAAAGAATTATTTAATAACAAACTAACTTATACACCTCACTGATAGTATTCTTTTAGCAATATTAATATATTTAATTATTTATGTAAATAATATTAAGAATAACAAATATTTTTATTTGTTTTGTTTTAAATATTGTATAATTGTAAAATTAGTTTTCTATATCTCATTATTTTCCTGTTTTTTATATACACTAGACAGGGACAATTTAATATGTCTTGCTTGTATACATTTTATTATTAGTTTTAGTCTTAATTTTAACTAATATTAACTGGTTGTATTATATAGATCGTAATATGTATATTAGATATTATCTTTTGATCAAATTTTTACTTAGTGTTTAATATTAGAGTTAATTAAGATTGTTATATTCTTATGTAATATATGTTTGTCCTGGTGAGTGGAAGAGAAGGCCACATGGCCTTAACTCCACCAGGCTAAATAAATCTTAAATCTTAAATTTTGATAAATAATTATCAATAATAAATATATTAATAATTATCGGTCTCATTTTATTCCCAATTTTATGAATTTTGGGGAGACCATACATTTGAGGATTGGAAGAATTTGGGACTTTCAATTTACATTTTTCTGTATCAGAAATTGTATGCTTAATTTGTTTTAAAGTTTTGTCAAAAGTTTTTATAGTTTTTGGTAGGGGATCCTTTTTTAGTTCGAAATATTCTTTCGATTCTAAAAGGTTTTCCATCCTCTTGATATATTCAGATTTTTCTAAAATTACTATTTTATTCCTCTTATCAGCTTTAGAAAATATTATATTTTTGTTGTTTATCTTTTTTAAAGTGGTCATATTTCTATTTGCCAATACATTTTTTCACTTCCTTTCCGAATGATTGTTTTTTCTTCATTTTCTAAACTTACTATCACAATTTCAATATCTGCAACAAAATCTTCAACATTATCTGAATACTCATTCAAAGTTAAAATTTCCTTGAAACTACAAAGAGAAATAATTAATGAATATTTGAATCTTACAAAACTTTGTATCGACAACAATTTTTTTACCTTCAATGAAAAATTTTATAAACAAATCTCAGGTCTGGCTATGGGAAACCCACTTTCACCATTTTTGGCAAATTTATTTATGGGTTATTTAGAATGTCATATCACCAATGCTTATCCCTGGATGTTCAAATGTTGGTATAGATATGTGGATGATATTTTCTCTGTGATAAATTCTAAATATATTGAAGATGCATTAAAATTACTCAACCTCCAGGATGAATCTGTGAAATTTACTATGGAATTAGAAAATAATAACCAAATCCCATTTTTGGACCTCTACATAAGAAGGAATGAACAACAACAAAGAATTGAATTCAATATATACAGAAAAGATACTCATATTGACAATTACATAAAGTCTTCAGGTTTCAATCATATTGCGCATAAGCATGCAATTTTCAACAGTTTGATATATAGATTATTGAATGTTCCACTAAATAAAGAGGATTTTAAGAAAGAATACAATCACATTTCGGACATAGCTAATTTAAATGGTTTTGGAAAGGAAATAATTATAACTAAATTGAAGAAATTCAGACAACAAAAAAGATTAAAAGAATACACTACCCTGCAATCTGATTCAAAGAAAGGAAAACAATTTAAGAAAATCACTTATCATCCTGGAATACATAACAAATTTCAAAAAATTTTCAAGTAATTCAATATTACATTGGCACCGATAAATAAATTTAGCCTTGGTAACTTATTAATAACCAATAAGAAAATGAACACCCCAGATAGTAAAAAATCTGGAATTTATCAAATTGATTGTCGAGATTGCAATAAAGTATACATAGGAAAAACAAAAAGAAATTTGGACACTCGCACAAAGGAACACTTTAGAAATATTAAAAATGGTGAAATTGAAAAATCAGCTATTGCAGCACATAGTTTGTTGGAAGGTCATAGAATTGAAAAAGAAGCTAAACTTCTAAAACATTTGGAAAAACCTTTTGGATTTGACAGTTTGGGAGAAAATATTTATACAGAAGAACAAATTTAAATCTATGAATTTCGACATTCCGGATGAACGTGACCTCATCTCAAAGTTCATCGAATCAACACCAGATGGCAACGATATCTCAAAGTTCGTCAAATCAACACCAGATGGCAACGATATCTCAAAGTTCGTCAAATCAACACCAGATGGCAACGATATAGAGGGAGATTCCAACGAATATCCGGTAGTCATAATGGCGGTTGAAAATGAATGACAAGATCATTTGAAAACTATAGTTACTGTGTTTGAAAAACATGAAATATGAGGTAAGATGTTAAAATGACTCATTAATTTATTATCTGAATAATTGATTCAAGTTTGATTGAGCAAACTAAGTTGTTCTTTTTTCAAAGCTACTTTAGAAAGATTAACTACATTATCTTCCTCGAGTGTAATTTTACTTTGGAAAGATTTGAATCTTCCTAAATCCAAAGAAAATATTTTGATCAGAGAAAACCCTTTTGCTTTTGAACCAATTAACATTCAGCTAAATCTAGAAGAACCAGTTACAAAATCTGAAACTCCCACACCTGTACTAAAAGCTCTAGCGTTAGAAGCTGTGAATAAGAGATATTCACCAGAAGAATGGTTACATGTCTACACAGATGGATCTACTATTGATAACAACTCAGGATCAGGAATTACATGTGCATTATTTTCATTTTATCAACCAGCAGGATTACACACAACAAATTTTGATGCGGAAGTAACGGCTATTCATATTTCACTCCAACAATTACTATAGAGAATAAATAAATTTCAAAATGCTGTCATACTCTCTGATTCTAAGGCAGCAATATATGCAATAAGTTCACATAAAATGAAGTCAGTACAAATTAAAGAGTGCTATAAAATGATTCAACAACTCTAAAAACTACAGAAAAGAATTCAATTGCAATGGATACCTGCACATTGTGGAATTGCTGGAAATGAGACTGCTGATTTTCTTGCCAAAAAAGGCTCCAATCTAATTCAGAATACTACTAAAAGCTTACCTTTCACATCCATAAAAAGAATAATTAAAAACAAATATAAAATCAAACAAAACCAAGACCTATGTAATAAAGCCAAAGACAAAATATAGAATATTTTAGTAAAGAAGCCAGATATTATTCCAGAAATTCCACATAAAACTACAGTAGCAAAATTTAGACTACTTACAGAACATGACTATTTGGCCAAACATTTATATAAAATAGAATCTACACGAATCCAAATTGTCCTTTATGCAACAAAGACGAAGACATGAACGAAGAACATCTACAAACCAGTGGAGTATTACCTGTTGGATCCACCATAGAGAAATATTGGAGAGCAAGAACGCTAATGGCTTCATTGCCAAGGCCTAGCATTTGAAAACAACAACAACAACATGTTTCTATTTAAAATTAATGTTGGGAAGTAAATGTTATGAGGTAATATTCATGTAATGTTTTTATTATTCATTTCATACAACTCAATGATGGAGATTGAGATACATCATAGTACATTCACGAATTTAGGCCATTTGTTGACCTGTTTCGGCCTCAAGAGAAACACCATCCAAAAGTCTTTTGAGTGGACGTCCTGGTCTTCTTCTTCCTGCAGGTTGATATGTATGACATGAATAATAAAAACATTGAAAGAAGCCATACTGGCTTTATAATGTAATGTAAAATTCCCAATTAAAGGTCTTCCTAATAAAGAAGCCACCATTTGCAAGAGAGAAGCAAAGGCTTTATAGCATTTGGTGCACGGGAATTAACAGAGTATACAAGAGGAAAATTTGCATTTGGATTGAAGATTCTCAGATAGCTCACTTAGTAGAGCATTCTCCTAGAGTGAAAAAGGTCCTGGGTTCAAACCCCAGTCTGAGTGTATAATTTTCCTCTTCAAATATAATATTCATTTAACATTGGTCGGAGTATATTTTAAAAACTCACCTCATAAATTTTGTGTTTTTCATGATACCAGGTTTCAAATAGGATCCCGTCCATCGACAGTCACAACTCCCGACTGTTGAAATTCTTCAGCCATCAACATCTTCTGAGCTGCCATCTATAGTCGAGTAGCTCAGAAGATGTTGATGGCCAAAGAATTTCATCAGTTGGAGTTGTGACTGACGATGGACAGGATCCCATTTGAAACCTCGTATCATGAAAAACACATAATTAATGAGGTGAATTTTTAAAAATATACTCCGACCAATGTTAAACAAATTTTTCTATCTCTTAATACAATTCCTGTGGGTTGAAGGCAATAAAAATTTGTTCCACACAAGCCACCTGACAGCTTCTTTTACGAAGAAGAATTTAATGGGAATTAACATTAATTTTATAGCCTTCAATGTTTATTTGTCAATGGCAGGACACTGGTGTACAAAACCAGAGACCTTGTGCTCAAATTCCCAGTTTAGTCATACATTTTTTTTTTCAAATATAATTTACCATTCAGTGAGATTTAATAAGCGACATTAACATAATATATAATGATGCCTATAATCAGTGCAAGGAGTGTAACACAATAAATTTAATTGAGTCAGAAAATATCTCACCTAATAATTTGTTAGAATTCTTGAGAAAATGTTTCAGTATCTCTGGATGTTGCTTTCTCTGCCATCTTTAGGTAAACCTATGAACTTCCAACACAAATCCTTTTCCTCGGAAATTTCAAAATTCATTACTTTTTTCCTTTGTTCTGTGGATGTAAATGTGCTCCCAAACTGTAAGTTCTTTGCATTTTTCTAACTGTTTCAATAATTTTGTGTTCTCTTCAATTCCATGTTTTTCTGGCCAAGTATGAGCAGCTACTGCAGATTTATCTACTTCCCCATTTACATTTCTAAATGTTCTTTCATTCTAATTTTCAAATTATTTTTGTTATATCTTTGTATATCTTTTCACAATCTGCACATTTTATCTGATAAATTCCTGATTTTTAAAAGATATACACAGGTAAAAAAAAAAAAAATTGAATGAAAGAAGACATTAGAAATGTAAAAATGGAGATGTAGAAAAATCTGCAGTGCTGCTCACGTTTGGTCGTAAAAGCAACAAATCAATGTAAACATACAATTATTAAAACACTTGGATAGTACAAATGAACTCACTGTTTGGGAGAAGGTCTACATACAGAAGAACAAAAACAAGATTATGAATTTCGAAATTCCTGGGGAAAAAGATTTGATTTACAAGTTCTTCAGTCAGCCAAAAGATGGGGTGAGAGCTGACATCCAGGGTCGAAAATGTAAAATTCAGCAGTCTAGACAAGATGACGATGGTACATATGATATATCGAAACATGTTCAAATAGAACACAACAAGTTATGAGATAAGATGTCTCCGGTTTCACCTTATTTATTAAGAAGAACCTCATAATGTTACTTCCTATTGTAATTTATTAATGAGGAAGATGTTCTGTAAAACAAAATTCAATCCCTTGATCACATTTATATTAATGAAGTGTACATTACCTTCATCCAAGTGGAGTTTGTGGGGTCGAGGCGTCCGTTGAGAGTGACTGTGTCTTCTACGTGAGGGCTAAGGGCTCCAGTGATGTTCATCACAGGCATGCTGAGCGTGTGAGAATCCCTGCGTCTTGTAGCTTCCAGTTCACGTACAATGTTCAGATCTGTTCGTCGGATATAGCTGTCAATGAAGAGCGCCAGGTTTGTGGGGTTCACATGGCGTTCAAAGTATGTCTTGTACACTTGCACTAGATCATGATTTCTCTCTTCTGTTCCCTGCATCATCAACACATCTTCTATTACTTCTCTACTAAACATAAGGCCCTTTCAGTCTTTTGTATTGTCCTTTTTTTATCTTGTTCTTTATACAGCAAACTCCCGATTATCCATGTGCATATTATCCGGTTTGCAGATTATCCGGGCATGACTCTTTTTACTGTATTTTTTAAAATACTGTATATTTTTAAAATACTGTACTGTATTTTGTACTGTTATGAAAAAAGTCTTTAATTTTAAACATGCTACTGTGAACTGTGCTTAGAAACTATCACAATAGAGTAACCTTCACTCACAACCCCCTCCCCTGACACATTTAACGGTATCAACCAACATTCTGAGAATACAATACATTTTTGGAAATTTCCATTGTGTGAGTCACTGAGAGCTTGTTGTTACCGATTGAAACCACAGATATGCTGTGGCAGTGGGTTTATCACTGGTTAGTAGTGTGTTCATCGGTGGTTACTAGTGGGGTTATCGCTGATTACACTAGTCAACAAACTTCAACTTTTTGTCTGCCACATGAACAAAACATGTCTTTTATATAAATCAGACCTCCTGAACACGAAAATGACAGTAAAAAGTCCTAACACATAACATTTTTCTGTGACAGAACTGAGTTCGATTCTAGCAAAAATGACAGAAAATGTAGTTTAATTTAAACATAATTGTAAAAATTTCACAACTATAATTAATTTAATTATGGAATTACATTATAAAATGCCTTAAGTTTACATATGAGGTATTATAAAAGGAATAAATTGATGCTACTATTGACAAATTGACTTTCATCCTCAGTAAAATGTAATAAAATGGTGTAATTTTTGCTATAAACTAAACAATTTGAAATTGTGATTTGGAATTAAGAAATACTAAGAATTAATAGTCAAAACCCTTTGTAGTACTACTTATTAACTGAAACATGCAGGTAATATGGATTATAAACGTGACAGCTACTTTTAAAATAAAATAAGACTTACAGTTAATTCTTCCTCTTGAAGAGTGTGTCAGTCTCCCTAACTTAAAACCAGCCTATCATGTGAGGATCCAATCTATCTTGATATTTCTGCTTCATTTTCTGAATTTCCTGGTGAAATCTTTCCCCTTGCTCGTTAGTGAAGAAACAAAATTCTCAGGGAAAAATTCCAGGTGCAAATGGAGAAAATGAATTTTCAGAGACATTCTGCATTCTAGTTTTTGTTAACACTCCAGAAGTTCTTGAACCAACTGTCAATCATTTTTTGCTTTATTATTTCCCAGAAACCCATTCAGTACATCACATAAGACCTTTCAGGCTCTCTATCATTTAACTTCCTCTCAAAGGTACCATCATGTACAAGTCTTCAAATTTGTGTGCAAATGGAAAAAATGAATTTTCAGAGACATTCTGCATCCTAGTTTTTGGTAACACTCCAGAAGTTCTTGAACCAACTGTCAATCATTTTCTGCTTTATTATTTCCCAGAAACCCATTCAGAACATCACATAAGACCTTTCAGGCTCTCTATCATTTAACTTCCTCTCAAAGGTACCATCATGTACAAGTCTTCGAATTTGGGTGCAATTGGAAAAAATGAATTTTCAGAGACATTCTGCATCCTAGTTTTTTGGTAACACTCCAGAAGTTCTTGAACCAACTGTCAATCATTTTCTGCTTTATTATTTCCCAGAAACCCATTCAGTACATCACATAAGACCTTTCAGGCTCTCTATCATTTAACTTCCTCTCAAAGGTACCATCATGTACAAGTCTTCGAATTTGGGTGCAATTGGAAAAAATGAATTTTCAGAGACATTCTGCATCCTAGTTTTTGGTAACACTCCAGAAGTTCTTGAACCAACTGTCGATCATTTTCTGCTTTATTATTTCCCAGAAACCCATTCAGTACATCACATAAGACCTTTCAGGCTCTCTATCATTTAACTTCCTCTCAAAGGTACCATCATGTAACAAGTTTTCGAATTTGGGAGCCAATGAATATTCCCTCTTTCACTTTTGCATAACTAAGTTTTGGAAACTGACTTCTAGATATGCTCCACAATTCGTTAATAATTAATAATACTTATAATATTGTTTATTTTTTTATTATTTCACTCACCTCATACTTCATAATTCATAGCAGACCCTGGGTTTCTTCACATAATTTGTGACAAAATTACTTAAACAATTGGAAAAACCGAAGGAACTCACAATTTGGGAAAAAATTTACATATGCAAGAATGAAAATACAACTATGAATTTTGAAATACCCGGTTATAAAGAAAGAGGACTGATTTGGAAATTCTTCGGTCGGCCACCAGATGGTGCGGAGGTCAGTCTGCAGGATAGAAGGCCGTTGGACGTCAGTTGTGAACGGGACGCAGCATTGACAATGTCACAAATTATGTGAAGAAACCCAGGGTCTGCTATGAATTATTAAGTATGAGGTGAGTGAAATAATAAAAAATAAACAATATTAAAGAACCTCATAGTGTTATTTCCTATCTACATAACTTAATACTTATAATAATTTATGTATACTAACTTCAATTTTTTTCATATTTTTAGAGGGAAAATTTAACTATAGGATCGTAACAGGCCTTGGCTTAATACTTGGAAGGAAGAAGAAGAAGAAGATATATTTTAGTGATTTCCTAAAAATGTGAGGGTGATGGAACATTTCCATATTCATATTCATAAATAGCACATAAAACTTGATCTGATACATATAGTTTCAAGCAAGTGGTAAAAACCTTGTTAACTAGTGTTATTTGTCATTGCTGGTTATAAGTTTGGATATCGGTGGTTACTAGTGTAGTTGTCACTGGTTATGATGGCCATTTTGAATAACTGTTGTAACCAGATGGTCATGACAGGAAATGATAGTCCCACTTTTTTTTTTATATGTACGAGTAAAATAAAATAATGATAATTGCGACTTGCACCTAAATACATTTAATATAACATTTTATGAATATCTGTTGCATTTAAGTAGTATTAAAGTGGGTAGATAAATTTCTGATCAACTTCCACGGCGCCGAATAACTTAATTGGATTATCCATGTTTTTCGATTTTCCATGCATATCTCGGTCCCAATTAACATGGATAATTGGGAGTTTGCCGTAATTGAACATTTGCCACAAAAAAAGAGATTTAACCTAAAAAATTTGAAAGTTACGTTTTCAGTGGATTAGTGATCTATCCAGAGAATATCATGGCATGTTGAATATAAAACTATCCCTACTCTTTTTCAGATCTATTTCATTTATTTTTAAAAGTTGGCTTTCAAGTGAATAGTGATCTTTCTGTAACAAAATGGCAAAAGCAGTTAGTTAAGTCATGTAGTGCAGAAAAACAATTATTGAACATGTGCAAATTCATTACACCACAGTTTCGTGAATTCTATCAGAATCTTAGAGAGAAATTAAGAAACACACAAAAAATGTAATGAAATAACATTAAATAATGGAAAATAAATATTGAACACTGATTCAATTAGAAATTCTTCTAACGGAATTAGTGTTCAATATATATTTTCTATTTGTTATTGCAGCATATATAAGTTAAATATGGGTTAGATAATTTTTCCACTCTATAGATATAGATTGTTCTTGCAGTCAATTCTGTATTAAATTGTTACTAGCAAGTTATTTTCCATTCAAATTGGCTGTTCTTGTATATTTCTCTAATAGGATGAGTGATTAAAATGTATATAATACAATTAAGGTAACAGCCTCAAAATGAATATTATGCATTTTTTTTAATTTTCCCAACAATTAGTAGTTTATGGGTTAGATATGTTTTTGGGGGTAACTATTCAATTATAAGACCAGAAATAAGCCTCAAATAAGAAAAAAAGCTTATTTTTGTCAGATAAATGAGCATTATAACCTGGAATCTAGAATTCTGCAGTACATTTTAGCAATTTTTATAACATAAACATGGGATGGTAATTAGATTGAGAAACATAAACTGTACTTAATCTTGAAAGTTATTCAATGCCATCACTGTGGTCTCACAGACATGTCATTGCCTCAGAAGCAGCAATCCTCAGTTTGATACAGACAATAAATTTACAGTGCAAGTTTTTTTTCCTCCTCCATTTCCTTGTTTTGTCAAAATATTATACATGTGATCCAGAGTTTGAAAATTCCTTCTTGACAGGCCATGTGTCTGTTAGCCCTGGCAGGTATAGTTCATGTGAAAGTACACACGAAGGGAGAGGTAAACTCAGGAAAAAAAAAAAAAAAAAAAAAAAAAAGAAAGGAAGAAAGAAAGAAAAATTGCTTCAAATATCATAACATCTCACCTCATAAAACTTCATGAATTTTACTGGATCGGTTTCAGGAGCCATTGCTCCTATCCTCAGCTAAAACTCCAATTCAGAGCTGGAGTTTGTTGGGGATAGGATCAATGGCTTCAGAAATCAGTCCTATAAAAATCTGGAGTTTTATGAGGTGAGATGTAAAAAAAGATTGATCTGTTATAAAATTGTTAATTTTGAAATTCCCGGGGAGAGATTTGATATGCAAGTTCTTTGGACCACTAAAAGAAGGAGTGGGAATCGACATCCAGGGTCAACAACTTAAAAGTCAACAGTCTGGAAAAACTGACAATAAAATACAAGTGTTTTGAAACATTTCCTAAAAGAACTCAACTCTTATGAGGTAAGATGTTACAGACTCACCTTATTTATTAAGATTTATCTGATTCATGATAGAAAAAAAAAATTAACAGAACAAACCACCCAAGCTGAGGACCGGAATCACTCAAAAGTTAAAAACTCCTGTATTCCTGTTGTATCACTACAAAATCAAATATAACTTTCTTTCTGTGTACAAACAAAATAAAAGTTTTAGCTTTTTGAGGTTATGAGCACTGTGAATAAAAATCCAATTAGAGAATAAAATAATAGAACAGGTGAGCAATTTTAATTATGTGGGATACAATGTTTTATATAGAAAATGTAAGACTTGCAAACAAAATAAATACAGTTAATTATATATGTAGCACTATGAAACAAATTCACAAGGGAACTAGAAAGGAGACACTTTTAAAATTTTATAAAACAATGGCAGTTCCAACACTACTATATGGATCGGAACACTAGGTCTTAACCAAAAACCATAAAAGAAGAATAGATACTTCAGAAATGAGGTGGTTTTTGAGAGGTGTACAATGGCAGATTGAAAACATAGTGAAGATATATGAACAGAACTAAATATTAAAATTCATCGGAGAACATATTGTTTAAACAACTCACCTCATAGGATTCATGCTTCCATGATATCGCGATTTCAAACATAGTCATGTTCATCGTCAGCCATAACTCCGACTGACAAAATTCTTCCGTCAACTATTCTATTGTCGCCATCTTCAGTGCTGCCATCTATGGTTGAATTTATGAACTTCGAAATTACATTGATTTCGAAGTTCATAAATTCAACCATAGATGGCAGCACTGAAGATGGCGACAATAGAATAGTTGACGGCCGAAGAATTTTGTCAGTCGGAGTTATGGCTGACGATGAACATGACTATGTTTGAAATCGCGATATCATGGAAGCATGAATCCTATGAGGTGAGTTGTTTAAACAATATGTTCTCCGATGAATTTTAATGATTATACCTCATAATGTTTACTTCCCAACATTAATTAAATAGAACTAAATATATTTAATATTTAAAGAAGTTTTATATATTGAATAGATCAACTAAAACCAACAAAAATGAAAATATTGACAGAGGTAACAAATCACCAATTTATCAAATTGATTGCAAAGACTGTGAAAAAAATATACATAGGGGGAAAAAAAAAGGAACTTTAATACAATATTAAAAGAACACTTTAGAAATGTTTAAAAATGGAGAAATAGAAAAAAATCTGTAATAGCAGCTCAGAGAAACACAGAATCGAAATAAAAGCCAAATTACAGAAATAGTTTGATAAATCTAAGGAACTCACAATTTGGGTGAAAATTTACATCCACAAAAATAGAAAGAAAATAATGAGTTTTGAAATACCCAGAGAAAAAAAATTGATTTGGTCAGTCAGCCAACTCAGAGGGAGCAGAAATCAACTTACAGGATCACCAACCGCCGATTCAATAGTTAGAAAGAATTGACAATGATGCTTAAAGCATCAAAACCCTGGGTCTTCAAGAAAATTACAAATATGTGACGAGTCATGCATACCTAACTCCTACGAGGTGTGATCAATAAGTTTCTGGAATGGCTTCAAAACAATTATGCCATTGAGGAGTTTTTAATTTTCACCCAGGCTGTACACTCAGAATTTCCTTGTGATGAATTTGAGGGGTCGTGCGACCTTCTCTGACCTTGCAGTATGCTGGTAGAAGCTCTGAAGTGAAGACGTGTTTTGTGCATGCGGCGATTTCTCTGTGTAGCAACAATGCGGGATTACGAGGACAAAGAACATGCATCAAATTTTGCTTTAAACTTGGTAAAACTGCAACAGAAACATATCAAATGTTAAGAACAGCTTATGGGGAGGAAGCAATGGACAAATCTCAAGCATTTGAGTGGTTTTTGAAATTTAAAAGGGGCGTGACATCGGTTAAGGATGAAAATCGTCTGGGACGACCAACTTCCAGCAAAACCAATAAAAATATCGATCGAATGAGGGAAATGGTATTAAATGATAGGTGCATTACAATATGAGAACTGTCTGATGCACTAGCACTCTCGTTTGGAAGTGTTCAAAGCATTTTGAAAGACGATTTGAACATGCGAAGAATTGCTGCGAAGTTCATGCCCCGCCTCCTTTCAAATGACCAAAAGGAAAGTCGTGTGATTGCCTGCACAGATCTTAAAGAACAGCTTTAAAAATGACCCACGGTTCATGGAAAAGGTTATTACTGGTGATGAAACATGGATTTATGGCTACGATCCAGAAACTAAACAACAGTCTTCGCAATGGAAGAGTCCTGCATCTCCACGCCCCAAGAAAGCCAGACAAGTTCGATCGAATGTGAAGTCAATGATGATTGTTTTTTTTGACATTAATGGAATTGTGCATAAGGAATTTGTACCACGGGGTCAAACAGTGAATCAAGTGTACTACAAACAAGTGTTGCAAAGATTGAGGGAGAGTGTGCGACGCAAACGGCCAGAGAAATGGAGGACTGGTGACTGGTGACTGGTTCCTGCATCATGACAATGCGCCCGCGCACAAAGAAATTTCTGTCTGCCAGTTTTTGGACAAAAGTAGGATGAGTACTGTTCCCCATCCAGCCTATTCTCCAGATCTGGCGCCAGCAGACTTTTTCCTGTTCCCACGGCTAAAAATTCGGCTCCGAGGACATCGTTTTGAGGACATTGATGTCTCCAGCGCGAATCACAGAAGGCATTGGACACATTTAAAGAAGACGACTTCCAGAAGTGCTTCCAGCATTGGCAGAAGCGCTGGGACAAGTGTATCAACTCCCAAGGTGACTACTTCGAGGGTGACAGTGCTGAATAGAAACTTTGAAGTGTTGTGTTGTTTTTATGGCCTCATTCCGGAAACTTATTGATCACACCTCATATTATTTAGAACTAAATATTTTGAAGCTATTAGATAGGATTGCATGATACAGAGACGAATGGGTGGACCATATGAATAGAATGGATAACAGAATCTGGAAACAGATTCTTCATTACAGACCACTAGGACGAAGAAATGTAGAAAACTCAGTAAATGATGGACAGACCAATTCTAACATGAGATCAGAACACACTTAGGGTCTAATCCTTGATGCTGCTGGATGAATTAGTACAAACACTGTCCAACAGTTTGATAATTAAAAAAAATTGTACTGTCTTTACTACAATTTTGTGTCATTTTTGACATTGTTCTACAATTTATAATGTTAATTATCATTATTTATTGTTTTTAATGTACTACAACCAATTTCACAATAATTTCAGTCATTCAATATGGCAACACCTATGATAGGCCATATATGTATAAATCTGATATCTATAGATATATTGTCTTCATATTGTTCTCAGTATTATAACGTCACTTGTGATAAGAACATGGTCTGAGATGGAAGCAAATTTCATATTCTTGTAAAATACGTAACAATGACTTGGTTTTGAATTTCAATTAAATGAGAAGTTATTGCGAGATGTGTGAATTAAGTGTTTAATGAATATAAATAAGTATTTAAAATAACAAAATTTCTGATTATAAGTCAAGATGGATGCAACATGTTCATCGAATGGAAGATCACAGGATACCCAAACAAATGTTAAGATATCAACATGCAGGAAGAAGAAGACCAGGACGTCCACTCAAAAGACTTCTGGATGGTGTTTCTCTTGAGGCCGAAACAGGTCAACATGAACCGAAAGTGTGTTTTTCGGCTCATTATTGTAACATCGTTCTCCTCCCTAGACTGGAATATTTATGAACTATGCCAATATCCCTTTCTCCTTGTATTTACCCCCTCTCTTTACTCTTTACCCTTCCCGCTGTGGAATGTCTACGACGCATCTCCCCTCTACCTCGGAACCTTCATATACGTGGTGCACTGGCAGAACGTTATCATTCAATCATTCATCGTTCAGTTCTTTGAGCAGATTCAAAGTTTGAATCAGCATCCAGTTCGCGATGCGATTGAAGCTCTAATGGACAAGCTGGTCTGAAGCTGAGAAGCGGCGTGGTTTAGTTGGTCTGGCAGACCAGGGAAGAAGTGGCTCCTGGTTCGGACGTTAGCATGAGTGTGGCGTGAGGTATGGTGTGGTTATTTCTATTGTAAGAATATCATTATTTATTTGTTTATATTTTTGTTTAAATTGAATGATCCAAATGTCTTTGTTAATTTTGTTTTTAATTCAGACAACTTGTTTCTATTAAAGGTCATCTTTTATACTATTTATCTGCGGCTTTATTGATGTGCACGTAGTTGTTTTCAATCCTATACGGAAATTCACTCACGTAGGAAATTATTTCCAGCTCCCTTGCTATTTTGCTTTCTTGAATGACAATTATTATCTTTTTCACTCACTCTATGTATTTGAGAATCATTATTTATTTATGTCAATATATCTGAGAGAGAAAGATGAATCGATTGCTGCCTTCTATGGGCCCAAGGCAAGCAACTTCGTGATTGATAACCTTGCAGGAAAGCAGATCCACGTTAATAGAGACAGCAGTAACAAAACCCGATCCCGGATAAATGGTAGCAGTAACCGTGGTTTATTAGAGAGGTTAAACTATTCTCCCTCATCCCGCCCGCACAAATGGTAGCAGAGCGTGGTTCCTAACCCGCACAAATGGTAGTCAGAGCGTGTGGTTTTGTTCCTTTCGGTTTGGAAAGGTATGCTGTATTCTATTGGCAGTGGTTCAAGTGGGTGTCGATTTGAAATTTTCAACTTAAGTTTCGGAGTTCTGGATTCAAGTGCCAGAACAAGGGTGTATACTCTGTGTGGTCGTAAATGATTTTTGGAATTAGAAAGCATTCTGATGTCGACATTTTTCAGAGGTATTACGCCGTGGATAACTATTTGTTTTCGATACTTAGTATCTATGTAAAGGTTATTGAAACGTACTTATTTACGTGTTTGAACTGTTTAACGTAAATAATATTGATTCATCTCTCTTTGCATGTAAACATAGAGTGACTTATGTATAAAGAACTACGTTCTCTTATAGTTGTTTACACCTTTTGTTCATTGTGTTTAGTAAACATGCCTAGTTGGATTGATGTTGTATCCAAGGACAATTTAGTCCGAGAATTGAGCTTACTAGGTATTGACATCGAAGGTAATGTAAAGATATTGCGTCATCTATATTCTAGAGTATTTTTCGGCGTAGTTCGTTTGTTTGTTTTGGATATCAGGAAAGCTAGTTTTTGGACATCGGTATGTGGGCTGATTGAGCCATTTCGTTTGTGGGAGATCTTTGAGTGAGTTTCGGTATATGTGGTCCAGGTTTTGTTATTAAGACGCAGGCTAAGTTCTAAAAGCAAGTGTAACTAGAAATTAGTAAGCGTCGATGGCCACGTCATAAAACAACATGTTAGTAAAAGTATGTTCTGTAGTGGATTAATGCCACGGATGTTTTTTGAAAAACGCTTGTACTATGTCATATGTTAAGCAAGAACGTTTGAGGTTCCGTTTTTCTGTCTTCGCCTGTTTTCTTGTTTCAGTTCACCCTTCCTTAATATTGGCATAGGAGAGCAGCCTGGAATGTTCGGCAGTCGAGCACTTGGCGGATCCGGCCGACCCCGAGTGCCCAGCTGACCGAAATGGTGGTTCTGCAACTACAGATTCCTGGATAGCGGTTGATCGGGATTGCGACCCGGCAATCCAGTTATGGTATCGTCACCCTGTTGTTCACCTGGAACACCGCGGAGTCTTACTATGGCGGCTGTGTCAAGATTGGAATTTATTTACAGCGCCTGTATAGTCGACGTAGAAGCGAGTGTGGTGATAGTAATTTTGGGGACAATGAAATTTGTGATGAAGTTTACCGCTCGGAATCTGATAGTGTTAACGTGCCCCTCCCAACGTGGGATTTTCTATCTGGTATCTTTGCAACATCGTGACAGTGGTTTAAATCTATAAGACTTCTGGGACTTTCTGGCATTGTTTTGAAGTTTATGGACTGTTTTCTTTTCCCGGAGGGTGCAGGAGGAGATATTGAACCGAAAGTGTGTTTTTCGGCTCATTATTGTAACATCGTTCTCCTCCCTAGACTGGAATATTTATGAACTATGCCAATATCCCTTTCTCCTTGTATTTACCCCCTCTCTCTACTCTTTACCCTTCCCGCTGCGCAATGTCTACGACGCATCTCCCCTCTACCTCGGAACCTTCATATACGTGGTGCACTGGCAGAACGTTATCATTCAATCATTCATCGTTCAGTTCTTTGAGCAGATTCAAAGTTTGAATCAGCATCCAGTTCGCGATGCGATTGAAGCTCTAATGGACAAGCTGGTCTGAAGCTGAGAAGCGGTGTGGTTTAGTTGGTCCGGCAGACCAGGGAAGAAGTGGCTCCTGGTTCGGACGTTAGCATGAGTGTGGCGTGAGGTATAGTGTGGTTATTTCTATTGTAAGAATATCGTTATTTATTTGTTTATATTTTTGTTTAAATTGAATGATCCAAATGTCTTTGTTAATTTGTTTTTAATTCAGACAACTTGTTTCTATTAAAGGTCATCTTTTATACTATTTATCTGCGGCTTTATTGATGTGCACGTAGTTGTTTTCAATCCTATACGGAAATTCACTCACGTAGGAAATTATTTCCAGCTCCCTTGCTATTTTGCTTTCTTGAATGACAATTATTATCTTTTTCACTCACTCTATGTATTTGAGAATCATTATTTATTTATGTCAATATATCTGAGAGAGAAAGATGAATCGATTGCTGCCTTCTATGGGCCCAAGGCAAGCAACTTCGTGATTGATAACCTTGCAGGAAAGCAGATCCACGTTAATAGAGACAGCAGTAACAAAACCCGATCCCGGATAAATGGTAGCAGTAACCGTGGTTTATTAGAGAGGTTAAACTATTCTCCCTCATCCCGCCCGCACAAATGGTAGCAGTAGCGTGGGTTCCTAACCCGCACAAATGGTAGTCAGAGCGTGTGGTTTTGTTCCTTTCGGTTTGGAAAGGTATGCTGTATTCTATTGGCAGTGGTTCAAGTGGGTGTCGATTTGAAATTTTGAACTTAAGTTTTGGAGTTCTGGATTCAAGTGCCAGAACAAGGGTATATACTCTGTGTGGTCGTAAATGATTTTTGGAATTAGAAAGCATTCTGATGTCGACATTTTTCAGAGGTATTACGCCGTGGATAACTATTTGTTTTCGATACTTAGTATCTATGTAAAGGTTATTGAAACGTACTTATTTACGTGTTTGAACTGTTTAACGTAAATAATATTGATTCATCTCTCTTTGCATGTAAACATAGAGTGACTTATGTATAAAGAACTACGTTCTCTTATAGTTGTTTACATCTTTTGTTCTTTGTGTTTAGTAAACATGCCTAGTTGGACTGATGTTATATCCAAAGACAGTTTAGTCCGAGAATTGAGCTTACTAGGTATTGACATCGAAGTAATGTAAAGATATTGCGTGATCTATATTCTAGAGTATTTTTCGGCGTAGTTTATATATTTGTTTTGGATATCAGGAAAGCTAGTTTTTGGACATCGGTATGTGAGCTGATTGAGCCATTTCGTTTGTGGGAGATCTTTGAGTGAGTTTCGGTATATGTGGTCCAGGTTTTGTTATTAAGACGCAGGCTAAGTTCTAAAAGCAAGTGTAACTAGAAATTAGTAAGCGTCGATGGCCACGTCATAAAACAACACGTTAGTAAAAGTATGTTCTGTAGTGGATTAATGCCACGGATGTTTTTGAAAAAAACGCTTGTACTATGTCATATGTTAAGCAAGAACGTTTGAGGTTCCGTTTTTCTGTCTTCGCCTGTTTTCTTGTTTCAGTTCACCCTTCCTTAATATTGGCATAGGAGAGCAGCCTGGAATGTTCGGCAGTCGAGCACTTGGCGGATCCGGCCGACCCCGAGTGCCCAGCTGACCGAAATGGTGGTTCTGCAACTACAGATTCCTGGATAGCGGTTGATCGGGATTGCGACCCGGCAATCCAGTTATGGTATCGTCACCCTGTTTTTCACCTGGAACACCGCGGAGTCTTACTATGGCGGCTGTGTCAAGATTGGAATTTATTTACAGCGCCTGTATAGTCGACGTAGAAGCGAGTGTGGTGATAGTAATTTTGGGGACGATGAAATTTGTGATGAAGTTTACCGCTCGGAATCTGATAGTGTTAACGTGCCCCTCCCAACGTGGGATTTTCTATCTGGTATCTTTGCAACATCGTGACAGTGGTTTAAATCTATAAGACTTCTGGGACTTTCTGGCATTGTTTTGAAGTTTATGGACTGTTTTCTTTTCCCGGAGGGTGCAGGAGGAGATATTGAACCGAAAGTGTGTTTTTCGGCTCATTATTGTAACGTCGTTCTCCTCCCTAGACTGGAATATTTATGAACTATGCCAATATCCCTTTCTCCTTGTATTTACCCCCTCTCTCTACTCTTTACCCTTCCCGCTGCGCAATGTCTACGGCGCATCTCCCCTCTACCTCGGAACCTTCATATACGTGGTGCACTAGCAGAACGTTATCATTCAATCATTCAAGCATTCATCGTTTAGTTCTTTGAGCAGATTCAAAGTTTGAATCAGCATCCAGTTCGCGATGCGATTGAAGCTCTAATGGACAAGCTGGTCTGAAGCCGAGAAGCGGCGTGGTTTAGTTGGTCCGGCAGACCAGGGAAGAAGTGGCTCCTGGTTCGGACGTTAGCATGAGTGTGGCGTGAGGTATGGTGTGGTTATTTCTATTGTAAGAATATCGTTATTTATTTGTTTATATTTTTGTTTTATTGAATGATCCAAATGTCTTTGTTAATTTGTTTTTAATTCAGACAACTTGTTTCTATTAAAAGTCATCTTTTATACTATTTATCTGCTTTATTGATGTGCACGTAGTTGTTTTCAATCCTATACGGAAATTCACTCACGTAGGAAATTATTTCCAGCTCCCTTGCTATTATGCTGTTTAGCTTTCTTGAATGACAATTATTATCATTTTCACTCACTCTATGTATTTGAGAATCATTATTTATTTATGTCAATATATCTGAGAGAGAAAGATGAATCGATTGCTGCCTTCTATGGGCCCAAGGCAAGCAACTTCGTGATTGATAACCTTGCAGGAAAGCAGATCCACGTTAATAGAGACAGCAGTAACAAAACCCGATCCCGGATAAATGGTAGCAGCAGTAACCGTGGTTTATTAGAGAGGTTAAACTATTCTCCCTCACCCCGCCCGCACAAACAAATGGCCTAAATTCGTGAATGTACTATGATATATAAATAAGTATTCATCCAGTTACTATGAGTTTTCTAATGAAGTTAATAGAATTAATATTATTAAATTAATATTAAGAAGCTTAAGCTGTTACTATGATTGAAATAAGTATATTAAAGTACACAACTAAATTATTGTAATCAAATGGTAAAGAGAAACTTTTTATGCCTGAACTGGGAATCGAACCCCGAAACTTCAGCTTTCCGTGTTGATGCTCTTAACCATTGGGCAAATTCAGGCTTCCTTCCCATCCAAGCATAAATCCTTCTTTTACCTTACTGTCTTGGTCCCACATTCAAATGCAATGAAATACACAATGAAAATTCACAAATACACAATGAATGGCTTCTACATTAACAAGACATGAAGGGACTACACATAGCTAAAGCATTATTTATCATCATCATCATCAACAACAAGGATTAAGCCCAATGGCCTGTTCCGATCTCATTATAGGTCGAATTGGTCCTTCCATCTCTTCAATGGTCTTCCCAACATTCTTCTCCCTTTTGGTTTATAATTATACATTCTTCTTGGTATGCGCTGTTCATTCATTCTTAATACATGCTGAAGATAAGCATTTTGATATTTTATTCTTTCACAGAGATTAAATATATTAAGTTCTGTTCTTATATCTTTGTTTTTCTTTTTATCGGTCCTTTGGTATCCTGCTATTGCTCTCAACATCTTCATTTCAGCAGCCTCTATTTGTTTACTATCTGCCATTGTTAATGTCCAGGTTTCACATCCATAGATAAGAGATGTAACTGCCAATACTTTGTAAAACTTCAAAATAGTTTCAGAGTTGTCAATACACTATTTACATTAATTTGTTCTTGCCATTCATTTATGACATGGTCCGAGTATAAATTAAATAATACTAGTGACAATGGACACCCTTGTCTTACTCCCTGGTTTATTTCTATGTTTTGTTTACTAATTTTATCTCCGCAGTCTATTTTAAATTTTGTTTCTATATATAAACTCTGAATGGCTCTTATAAGGTGTTGAGGAATTCCTTTCATTTCTAGTATGTTCCATAATTTATTTCTACTTACACTATCAAATGCTTTAGTATAATCAACAAAAGCTATATACGTGGGTAAATTAAATTCTTTTATTTTTTCTATCAATTGGGTGATTGTAAAAACGCAATCTATAGTTGACCTAAAAACTCCTGGTGTGAGAGGCCTAGAAGGCCCTTAGCCTACCAGCTGGCTGTTGGCCTCACATCCACATGTGTCAATCACAGAGGTAGATGATCATCAGCCCTTTCTAAATCCATTGTGTTCCTGTAATATTGTTTCAGCTATTTTATTTATTCTATATGATAAAATTTTTGCATATATCTTATAAGCTGAATTTAATAAACTTATTCCTCTATAATTTGTACATTCTCTTCTGTTTCCTTTTTTAAATATCGGAACAGTTATTGCATCCTTCCATTCATCTGGAACAGAACCCGTTTTCCAGCAAAGGTTTATAAATTCAAGAAACTTAACAGTAAATGTAATCGATGCACATTTAAATAATTCTATGTTTAGAATATCTGCTCCAGGCGATTTCTTGTTTTTAAAATTTTGCATTGTTAACATTAGCTCTTCAAACCTAATACTATCCACAAAAGTATTATTTATTAAATTAATATTAAGAAGCTAAAGCTGTTACTATGATTGAAATAAATATATTAAAGTACACAACTGAATTATTGTAATCAAATAGTAAAGAGAAAATTTTTTTTTGAATACAATAATTTAGTTGTGTACCGGTACTTTAATATACTATTTCAATCATAGTAACAGCTTTAGCTTTTTAAAATTAATTTAATAAATAATGCTTTAGCTATGTGGAGTCCCTTCATGTCTTCTTAATGTAGACACCATTCATTGTGTATTTGTGAATGATAATTCATTGCATTTGAATGTGGGACCAAGACAGTAAGGTAAAGGAAAGATTTATGCTTGGATGGGAAGGAAGCCTGAATTAGCTCAATGGTTAAGAGCATCAGCATGGAAAGCTGAAGAATCGGGGTTCGATTCCCAATTCAGGCATACAAAAAAATTCTCTTTACCATTTGATTACAAGAATTAATATTAATCAATTTACTCTCTTATAAAACATAGTTATTATTTAATATATCTATGAGATTTTATATAATTTTCATCACACAGTGATTATGGATGTAAATGCCGCAGTTCATCCAGAGGATTAATTAAACATATATTTATTTGGCATATACAGCTGTTTAGTTGATTTACGCGCAGTAAACAAAACTATGCAGGCTTCACTGTTTAATGTTTTTTGTTTTATTCAATGCCACCAGTTTGTCAATTCGACATTTCTGGTATTCCCTCCTAGCACTGGCATAATGTAACCCACTTCTGAGGTAGGGGTGCCTGGAAGGCGGTGTTACACTGCCCCAATGATATGATGAGTGATGATGGTAATGATTCGCCAGGAGAGGCCTTAATCTAATGAGGTGAATATGATAATGATGGGCAGATCATGTTCGGGGGATTGTTTGAGTCTTAAAGTTTCCTGACATTTGTCTTATCGGTAGAGATCCATGAAATTCGCGAGTTGCAGTAATGTAAAATGCTCTAATTTTGTCATTTCTTGTACCATTTCTTAACTCCACTTCCCATAACCTCAAAAAAAAAAAAAGCATTTATGAATCTTAAAATAATGCAAAATAAAAAAAAATTCAATGAATTCTGGAGATTGTTTGTTCTATCTGCAAAATTTTCATAATACATTTTTAAACACTTTTTGGAATAATTAAAACATTTCGTCTGTTCATTCTTACCTCTTCTAGTTGTTTTTGTCGAACATATGTTTCAAAGCTTCTTAGTCCCATCGTCAACAATTACAGACGATGGGGCTAAGAAATTCTGAAACATATGTTCGACAAAAACAACTCTAAGAGGTAAGAATGAACAGACAAAATGTTTTAAGTATTAAACAAACCTCTTAATGTTACTTCCTATTGTATTTAAAAAATAAAAAAAACTGTTTTTGGATTCCATCTTCTTTTTAACTGCCATATCTGATGGCATCATATATGCTTCCTCCATGCACTCTTGCAAATGGAAATGGTTGCAACACAGTTCACAACATACAGTTAATATTTTCTCTCCATCTCATGCTCAAATATAGTCTCTCCATAGATTTTATGTTCTATGGCCAATATGAATTGCAAGAAATACAAATTATATTAATGTGTAAGATAAGTTTTTTTTCCCTCTAAATTTTTGCAGACATAATTATCAATTTTATATCAATAATTATTAAGTAATGGTATGGTAAAATCAAATGTTTCCTACCTTTCCTCATACATATCTTCTAAGTAGATTGCGATTTTGAGACCATAATGGTCTCATCTTCAGTACTATTTTGGAGACTGATGTTATGTCGATCGGAAGAAACTCTTCTTCTTCCCTCTGTTGGTGGACGGATGAACCTCTGGGTCAGGTCAGAATTTGCAGGAATTTCAAAGTTCATAAGTTTTCCTTTGTTTTTCTGAATGTGGATTTTTCACAAACCGTGAGTTCCTTTTGTTTATCTATTTGTTTAATTAGAGTTGCTTTTGATTCAATTAAATGTTTTTTGGACCAAGCATGAGCAGCTACTGCTGACTTTTCCACTTCTCTATTTTTGACATTTATAAGATGTCCTTTCACCCTTGTTTTCAAATTTCTTTTTGTTTTTCCAATATAAATTTTGTCACAATCCCTGCATCCATCCATCCATAGTAATTCTGCCCGAGGGCAGGTTTTTCACTGCAATCATAGAATTTTCATGCTATACTTTGCAGCTTTACTAGGGAATTATAGGTGTGGTAGCTTCCCGTTGCTTTCTGCATTTGATCTGATAAATTCCTAATTTGTTTTCTTCTTCAATTCTTTAATTTTTATTGATTTTTAATTATCCTGTTAAGGCTGTATGGATAATTCTTATTTCATTTGATTTTTTATATAAATTCATTTGAACTATTTTTGTATGACTTGCATTTAATTGCATAATACATTACTATAAATCCTTCTTGCATTAAGGTTCTTATGGAATAATCTAGTAACTTGCATCCAAAAAATATCGCAAGTCACTGTCACATGCCTTTTGTCTTAAGCATAGTTGGACAGTACATAATTAAATTTATAATTTTCTCATTGGCCCTTGCATCTCAATTTGTCCTGCGAAACTAAGCATCTGGAAGCTTTTAGAAGCTTGGGTGTGTGTGCTTATAATGTCTTGTAGCCGCCCCAGGCCTTTAGATGAAACCAAGATCTCGTGCACGCAACATGCGTTCTAAAACATCTCCACAAAATGTGTTAAATAAAAAATAAAGTTGCAAAAGCTTTATAAGTATTAAATTGAAGTGAATTGAAGTGAAGTGATGTGTTTATTACATAAATAAATTATTCATGTTAAAGTTTTGACTAGAGTATTCTTGAAATGATTCCTATACATCCTACAGTCCATTAGCTTGTGGCCTTTGAAAGAAGTCTGTGAACTCAGACTTTGCCACACAAACACTGTATTTGTTCTTCGGTGCCAATCTTATATTAAACTTTTTGAAAATTTTTTGAAACTTATGGTCAATGGATGGTAAGTGAATTTCGTGAATTTTATTTTTTCTGTTTCTTTTATAAGTGTGCTTTCATTAATTAATTTTTGTATTTTTTATTTATTTATTTTCTTGTATACCATATTTTCTTCATAACCATTATCTATTGCAACATTAATTATGTATTCATTTTCTTCTTCATAGTTTTCTTTGCTCATAGGTATATTTACCAATCTGTGTGTCAAACTATTGAATACTGCCTCTTTGTGAGCAAAATGGTTGAATCCTGAAACTTCAATATAGTTGTCTTTATGTGTATCCTTTCTATAAATTCCAAATTCTATCATGTTTTCTCCGCTTCTTCTTAAAGTAAGATCTAAAAATGGGATTTGTCTTTCATTTTCAGTTTCCATGGTAAATTTTATAGTTCTACTCTGAATGTTCAAAAGCTTTAAAGCATCCTCTATTTGTTTGTGATTCACAATAGCAATTACATCGTCAACGTATCTACTCCAAAATTTGAAAATAAAAGGATGTCCACTTGTTATTTTCTGCTCTAAACTTCCCATAAATAAATTGGTCAAAAAGGGTGATAGAGGATTTCCCATAGAAAGCCCAGAATTTTGTTTGTAAAATTTTCCGTTATATGTAAAAAAACTTTCGTTCAATGCATAATTTGGTTAGAATTATAAATTCTTTTCTAATTTGTTTAACCATTTTTCCAAAATTTCAATAGTGGTTTCTCTAGGGACACTGACGTAGTTTTATTGTTTCCCAGCATCCCTAGAGAAACCACTATTGGAATTTTGGAAAAATGGTTAAACAAAAACAAATTAGAAAAAGAATTTATAATTCTAACCAAATTATGCACTGAACAAATGTTTTTTACATATAACAGCAAATTCTCAGTGCTGACAGTGCCATGGTGGAAATGAAGAAATTGTCATATGCAAGTGCCTTCGAATCTTCTAAATTATATGAAGGCTATATTGTTCTCCAAGGTCTCATAAAAGAAGAGTTCAAACGACCAGAGTGTAGCCATGTAGACATTTGCAAAATTATTTGCTCTTTGAGGGAAGAATATACCGAGTTTGTCAAGACATCTTTTGAAGCCTCTGGTATCCAACTTCAAATGTGGACTCAGAAAGATCTATTTCCCATATAGTGTTGTGGTGAGTGATCGAAGGCGGAGATTGAAATCTAAGAATTCAGAGATACTCACCATGATTGCTTTTTCTTAAAAGGTAAATTTCACTAAAATTAATGACTAGGATTAAAATGTTATGCATTTTAGTGTATTAAAATTGATATCAATTGTACAAGCTAAAAGTTGACCTTAAACTACTGGATATATCATTCTTACTAGGTTTAATATACTAAAATAGGATTAAAAAGACTCAAATTTATATATTATTTAGAATAACACCGCCAAATTCCCAATAACATCAAAATCTTAAAATTTTAAAATGAGTTTTCCCTAAAAATAAAACCCTTTCACAGATCTCTACTTATAGGTGAGGAAAAACCCCAAAAAAACCTCACCCAGGAAACTTGTCCCAACCGGGGATCGAATCTGGGCCCACTGTGTGACAAGACAGCATGCTATTTCGAAACCACAGCAGTGGACTCAATGTGTAGTTAACATTTACATTTTTTATGTTTACTGTTACTTTGATCTGCTGTTAGAACTTTATGTTTATGTTAAAATTATAAGGAAATTATATTTTACCCGACCAAAATGATGCCACATGAGGTAGTCAAGTACAGCCTGAGTCATGCCTTTGGTTCTGAGGTGTCTTGCATTCAACTTCTGATAACCCCACTCAATCCATCCTGCTTGAGTAGACACACAGTTGATAAGGCAGAGAGCTTCCACCTGCAAATGTTATGGTAACATTATTAAACTAATTTACAAGACAATTAAATACGGGGTGGATCATAAATATGGCTATACGTTTGATCGCATTGTGTGATCAAAATATTACGATTACAGGAAATATGAAATTACCGTTGGAAAGGCAATTATTCAAATTACAACAATGGAATAAATCAAAACAGTGTAGAACTTACGTCATTAGTCAAAATGGCGTTGAATATGCAACAGCAAATTCCATTTGCTGCATGGGCAATAACGTATGCTAATGATCGTGAGGATGCAAGACAGGCAAGACGTGAGTTTAACGTAGCATTGCAGCCGTCGACTGTGGGGAAGAGGATAAAACGACTGCTGGAAATGGGAAGGATGCAGAAAATCAAATCTCCTGGAAGGCCTCGCATTAGCACGGATGCAGAAACAATGAAAAGAATTGTGAAGGCGTTTGACACGAGCCCACAAAAATCAACCTGCCAAGCTGCACGTGAGCAGTGATTTGTTTTGTTTTGTTCTATTGTTGTAATTTGAAGGATTCCCTTTCCAATGATAACATCATATTTCCTTCAATAATAACATTTTAGTCACAAAATGCGATCAAACGTATAGCCATATTTCTGAATCACTCTGTACATCTCTCTCTCTCTCTGTCCTAAAATATATATATATCAGGAGCATTATATGCACACATTTTCTTTATAAATGGTTAAAACAATAAAACATCTTGACGATTTTATTATTAATTTAACACTTCTCATAGAAGGATAAATTATATTTGAAGAGAAAAATTTTCGCCTAGACCGGGACTCGAACCCGGGACCCTTGGCTTTCCGGGCCAAGTGCTCTACCAACTGAGCTACCGAGGCGAGTTACGATCTAGACGCAAATTTTTCTCTTATGTACGTTGTAATTCCTATAAATTAATAAATTTAATTGCTATAAAGTAGTGTTAAATTCCCAATAAATGTCTTCTTAACTAAGAAGCCGCCATTTGCTAAGATAGAAGCTATGGTTTCAAGCATTTGGCGCGAGGGAATTACAACGTACATAAGAGAAAAATTTGCATCTAGATCGTAACTCGCCTCGGTAGCTCAGTTGGTAGAGCACTTGGCCCGGAAAGCCAAGGGTCCCGGGTTCGAGTCCCGGTCTAGGCGAAAATTTTTCTCTTCAAATATAATAAAACATCTATATATAACAAATAAATTAAAATAGATATCAAATGAATGGTCGAAAACCATAACAGTATACGATACATTTAAACAGGGGACACCTATTGAGGGGAAGTAGGTGAAGTGCCACTTCACCTTATTTTTCCAAAATTACTTTTAAACTTTATTTTCCTTATCATGAATGATGGTTTTAGGAGAAACATATTTTTGTATTATTGTACGAGGCAGATCTCACCATTGTGACACTGAGTGCCCGTGCCACATTGGTGTCATTCTGGCCTAGGTCAGCACTGAGGTGAAGCTTGTGGTGGAGCTTATCTCGCTGGTTCCTGTGACTTCACACACTGAGGTCTAGTGTTACAAAATCCTTCAAAGTAGCTGAGAGGGAATTAGCCATCTGCTTCAAAGCTTTGTGTATGAATTTTTATGTATCACGCTAAATAAAATTCATTGACCTAAGCTGGGTTTGAACCTACAAACTTTGGAATAAGAACCAAGAATAATAACAATGCTCCAACATGATGTCATGAATGTGTCATCACATGCCACTGAGAGAGAGAGAGAAAAAAAAAGAAGAAAAAAAAAAAGAAATGACCCTGCAAGTATAAAAAACTTCTTTGAAACCGACAAATTAAATTAAGAGGTGTCACATATATAAAGGAATGATGTATACTACAGAAAACCTCTTTTCCAGTTGGTAGCTCATTATTTTACCATTACATTCTGTAGTTGAGAGAATCAATTTTTTCTTTACACTCTACCTACGAGTAGGTGAATTTAATTATATATTATGAAAGGAGCCTTGAAAATGTATTAAACTGGCTCCAGACACAATTGTAATTAGTGATATGCAAAACAAAATAGAAGAACAAGAACTGTAGAACATGCAGATTCAACCTACAGTAATCATGTCATTAATATCCACACGAAATTACTTATTAAGAATACCAAAACAAATTCTTCACTACATTCCTCGAGGCAGAAGATCTGTGGGTCGACCTTTTCGGAGATGGCAGGAGACCGTAACGGGCCACTGGGCCTAATACTTGAAAGGACGATGATGATGAATTACTTATTAATTAATATTTAGATGAAGTGAACTATGAGGTTTATTTTAATTAATAAATTAAGTTACACTTTAACAACTCACTTCATAATTGTAGATTTCATGAAGACTAGTTTTGATACATTTATGTATAATTTTCAATTCTGTCTAACTGTTGAATTGTTGGTTGGCAATCCTGTAGGCACTTCTTGCTCCCTCTATTGGCTGAGTGATGAACTTTGAAATTAAATCTTTTTCCCTGGGAATTTGAAAATTCATTACTTTTTGAGGCAGGAGAATAACATTAACTATGATTTGAGGGAAGTAGATTATACAGGAAATGATTGGAAAACAGTAGCTCAGGATAGGGATGTATGAAGAGCTTATGTCTGCGCGGCCATGAATCTACGGGTTCGATAGTGCCAATGAGTTAGTTATTACCAGTACTTTTCGTTTATTCTTGTGGATGTGGAAAAAATGAATTTTGAAATTCCCAGGGAAAAAGATTTAATTTGGAAGTTCATCAGTCAGCCAACAGAGGGTGCAGGAGGCAGCCTAAAGGATCACAAACCAACAATTTAACAGTTAGACAGAATTGAAAAAATATGTAAATGTACTGAAACTATACCATATTCCGCCTTAGTTTATTTTGTACTGTAAACAAAGTCACAAAAGGTATCCTTCTGCAGTCATCTGTTATTGGTGGAGCGATGGTACTATTTTACGTGCCATCTGATGTTTAATGTATTCAACACAAGCAGCCATGTTGAAATAACTGACATGTGCAAAATGGTGTTACAATTAAATTTATATAAATTTATACTACTGTTCACCATTGTCATTTTTTCATATGTTATATTGTATTTTATTATTATTTTTTCGATAATTTTGTTCATACATAGTAGTTATATTTTATAAAATGTAGATTGATCAGGGAACTATGTTTTCATCTACATTGCTGGACAACGATGTCATTAGGTTCATGTGGCCAATGAAATCACACTTAACCATGTGCTTCTGTTTACATTACAACATAAACTAAGGCCGAAACCTGTATAGTCTTAAAGAAATCTACAATTATGAAGTGAATAGTTAAAGTCTAAACTCAATTTATTAATTATTTATGAATGTTTGAGAGTCAATTTAAGGCAAATAACAATGATATTTAAATTAATGTTGGGATGTAAACATTATGAGGTTATATCATTAATATTGAGTAGAGAACATAACTCACCTCATACAATTTCAAATTTCTTTGAGACCATTGGTTTCAAACAAAATTTTTCGTTTATCTTCAGTCATTTGAAATTGTCATGACTGAAGATGAATGAAAAATTTGTTTAAAACCAATGGTCTCAAAGAAATTTGAAATTGTATGAGGTGAGTTATGTTCTCTACTCAATATTAAAAATAACAATGATGATAATGTTAATACAATGAATTCTGGTTAATTCACCATTTTTATTATCATCCTCATCTTCCAAACAAGATTAAGACCCACAAACTGTTACGGTTTAAGTCAAGCATTCTCGGTCCATACTTTTTTTAGGATATACACCTCAGGTTGAGAAAACCAGCTACAACGGCTAGGGGATCTGATATACTGACCACATGACACTCCTACACTAGCTGGATTATCGTCTACCTATGTGATTAACCATGTGGATGTGAGGCCAGCAGCAAGCTGGTAGACCAAGGGCCTTCTAAGCCTGTTGCACCATGGAGTTTAATGTTAGTGCTTTCAGATATGTGTGACCTGTAACCAAAATTGTATATTTTTGTGGTTGTTAGGCTGATAACTATGCACAGTGTCCCATTTATCTTGACCACCCGAAATAACTTTGTACATAAGTACTAAATGAAAAATTGTTTTATACAAACTTGTCCAACTATGAATGGGAAATAGTAGGGGAAAGTCGTATAAGACCGTCCGGCGGCTATGTCCGGACATACCTATTTTTAGAAAAACGTCGCTAGGTGGAAGCACAATCTGCAGTGTGTCTTGAAGTCTGTCTTGCTACAGTTGATTGAGCGGCAGTGTGAGTGAGTGAGTCTTCGCTATAAGGTAGTGTGGCTTATATAGTGTTTTTGTTTGTGCGCGCAAGTAGTGTGTCTTAGATTCAATACATTACTGCTCTACAACGGGTAAGTGAATTTACTCTAACACATGCAATTGTGTACGTATCATTGTTAAGTAAGTAATTAAGGAAGTTAAATATAATGTGTAGCATGCATAAGGAAGGGCGGGAATTTTAATTAGGGTACGTGTGTCGGCTAAGATCGGACAGTGTACATCGGGTAAGACCGGTCAGAGATATAATTGCATTTCTCTGTTACAGTTTTCATCAGCTGAAAAAACAATGTCAAACAAAGTGAAAGTAAATGTCAAGGGCAAGTGGACCGAAGAAAACATGAAACTTGCACTGAATAGCGCATTGACTGGAAGAACCAGTGTGAGGGAAGCAGCAAGACTGCATGGTGTACCAAAGAGCTCACTACAGGACAGGGTCTCAAAGTTAAGAAAGGGAGAACAGGTAGTTGTAGCAGCAAAATTAGGAAGATTTGAACCCACATTCCTTCAAAGTTGTGAAGAAGAACTCCTTCAACATATCAGACAATTGGACAACATGTTTATGCCTTTGACGAGAAAAGAATTCCTTAAGTTGTCATTTGATTTGGCGGAGGAATTGAGGCTTCCTCACAGATTTAATAAGAATAAGAGAGTTGCCGGTAAAGATTTCTATTATGCATTTGTGAAAAGGCATCCAGAAGTAGTACTAAGAACCCCGGAATCTACAAGTATGATGAGAGCAGTGGGTTTTAACAAACCTCAAGTGGATATATTCTTCGCTAAACTTGGTCAGTTAATGGACAAGCATTCTTTCCCTCCTTCTCGTATCTTCAATGTAGATGAGACAGGAGTTTCTTCTGTGCACGAGAACATGAGAGTTCTCTCTATCAAAGGGAAACGGCAAGTGGGAAAGCTCACATCGGAGAACGAGGGCACAATGTCACAGTAACATTCTGTATGAGTGCCTCTGGACAATTCATCGCACCCTTCTTCATCTTCCCGCGACAAAAGATGAACCCACGATTGATGATAGGAGCTCCTGGTGAGAGCCAAGGTGTCGCTCAGCCTAACGGCTGGATGAACGGAGACATCTTCGAGACGTGGTTGAAGCACTTCGTGAAACATGTTCGGCCAACTCAAGATAGTCCAGTGCTTCTAATACTGGACGGTCATTGTAGCCACAAGGAGTTGAAGGTTATTTTGTATGCTCGTAGGCATCATGTCCACATGCTATTTACTCCTCCCCACACAACGCACACGCTTCAACCACTTGATAGGTCTTTCATGAAGCCATTTAAGTCTGCATACGCGGAAGCTTGCTCTTCATGGATGAGACAAAATCCAGGATTGAAAATAACAGAATATGACATCGCACAGTTAGTATGCAGTGCTTATGGTAAGATATGCAGGATGGAAATTGCTCAGAAAGGTTTTTCTTGCACGGGTATTCACCCACTCAATCCTGGCATATTCTCAGACCTAGATTTCATGCCTTCACGAATAACTGAAGTGGATATTGGTGTTTTTAATGGAAATGAAGCGAACAATGATATCATTGATCCTACTACGGCTACTGAGGATAGATTAAATGAAAGTCTGTGTATCAGCCCCGGGACAAGTGGGTCTGCAAAAATTGCATCTGCCTTGATGAAGCTTTCTCCCCTCCCAGAAGCTAGCAAAAGGAGACTTGCGACTAGGAAAAGACGAGCAGAGAAAAGTGAGGTCCTGACTGGAAGTCCATTCAAAGAGAGACTCGAGAAGAAGAAAAACGAAAAGGATGCCAAGGAAGAAAGAAAGCGTCGCAAATGTTAAAAAATGTTGAACTTACGTGAACCGTCTACTTCAGAAATGTTCTGGTGGGCTCCGATGAAGCTTCTGGTTCCAATGAAACTTTCTGCATTTTGTGTGGCGAAAATTTCGAGGAAGACTGGATCCAATGCGAAGATTGTAAGGGTTGGGCACATGAAAAGTGTACTAACACGGACAATTCAACAGTGCACTATAGGTGTGACAAGTGTCTCCAAATGTAACATTAATTTCTATGAAAATGAACTTAATAAAGTTGATATTTAGTGAACTAAATTGAATGTCTGGTCTTACCCTCCATGTTAAAATGTATCAGAAAATTTTATGTTCCACAATTATTTTTTATCTACTATATTAATTTACATTTAGTATATTTTGGTAATGTAGAATGTTCTCTAGTTCAATTAGAGTGTAATTAATTTTTTTTGTTTTTGTGTGTAATAAAAATGTAAAATAATACAAAACAAATTTGTAAGTGTCCGGACATAGACGACTTTCCCCTACTGATGATTAGTGAACTTTGAAGCTTTATTTATTAACAACTACTAACCTTGTTTTCTTCAATAGCAGTATGTATTTTTTCTTCAATGCATTTATAAAGCTCTCCAAGGCCTGTCGCAAATGTATCACAATGTGCCATTTTAATAAATAGAACTTTATTAATGGAAATATAAAGTGATTGTATTACAGTACTACCCATATGAATTACGAACAGTAGAACATTCACATTAAGTGCTCAAACTAGTGACTATTTTCAGTGACACACATGTCTAATGACTGAATGAATGAGGGGATTGATTTCCGAATGGAATTACAAGCATGCACAATACAGTTCTGCATATTCCCTGGAGTTGTTGTTGGAATATCTCAATAGACAATGTCTTTAATAACTCCAAAAAAAAAAAATCAAATAGGGCAAGATCAGGAGATTGAGCAGGCCAATATACTACCCCTCCAAGACCACTTTATGTTTCCATTAACCCACTGAAGACACGTTTAAAGTGCCTGGTACATTCAATGGAAACCCATTTAAATCACCCCAGCACTACTCCGGCTGCACTGGGTTTTAAATCAGAATACCCAGACCATGCATACTGCATCCTATAACTTATGAATTTCAGATAGTTTGTTTACCCCAATAACTTATGAATTTCAGATAGTTTGTTTACCCCTGTTTTTTTCTTATAGTATTTTGTACTTTAAAGAATAGCAAAGGAATGTGGCCTGCCTACAACCCTCTTTTGTTTAATTTATACCGTTTTCTATTGTTAGTTTGAAGGCTGTGAAAGTTGACAAACAATTCAAAACCCATCTTTCACTAACATTTCTCGGTCATTACATTTGAAGTAAACACGAATCATACGTTCTAACAGGAACGGTAAAAATAACAAGAATATATAATACAGCATATTATAAAAATAAATGAAACTAAATATATAAAAGCATAGACCTATACATTTTCAAATCATAGAAAGTTCTTACTACATATCTCCTCAAATTATCGGTAATATAAAAAAGGAAATTTTCTGTATTGTATCCTAGAATACATTTAGCCTTCATGAATTTTTCTTCTTGTTCTCCGTTTATTCTTCCATTGCTTCTTACTGGTGTCAGTGATGTCGGCATTTTCGACTTTGGATGATAATAAATAAACATATTTCCTATCTTTCCACTTCAATGCAGGAAGTCTCTGACTAGATCATGTTTTTACCTCTCTCTCTCTTTTTTTTTTTTCAATTTGATGTTCACTAAATCCATAGGCATATTTCTTCTGTTATATTTTACTCTCCCTAATATGTCTCTCGTCTTTTGAGATCTAAAAATAAATTAGGAGAACACAAGTTGTCTAATTGTATTGTGCAACCTTTGTCTACGAACGGATTTGCTAATTCTAGGACTACACTCTCATTTGCAGTAAAATCTGAATTTTCTTGTACATCTTGTTCAGCGTTTATTTTAATCATATCCTGAAGAGGTCTCACACAATTTCTAATATTTTATTCCAAATTGCGCCGTTTTATCCCGATTAGAGAGTTTGAACTGAACGTAAGCCAGTCTACCTCGAAATTTCATATGAGATTTTTCAAGTGAAATGTCTTCACTTGGAACATACAAGGACAGAAATGTTGTTTTCAAATACTCTACACCAAGTCTAATTTTGTAAATTCTGTCATCTCTAATTACGGATTCATTATCTTGAAGTGACGAAACATCCAAATTAGGAATAAACTTCTGAACGGCATAGTTTTGCTGTAAATGGGCATTTCTAAAATTGCTTTATTGTTCACGATCCATTTTATGTTAGGTTTTCTAACTTGACTTATTATGATGCATAGTGCAAAATAGGTCTTCACTTCATCGGGGGTGTTTCTGAAAAAGTTAAATTTACAGACATGATATTCGAAAAAAAAAACATTGAAACTACATATATATTTTACCGTAATAAATACCTAAAAAATATATTATTCTATAAATTATATCTATAATAAAGTATACAATAAATAAGGCCTACATATATGCTTTATATAAAGCTGCAACAAATTTCACAGATGGCAAACAGAAAATT
The DNA here is from genome assembly GCA_030220185.1 of Diploptera punctata. Classification (NCBI taxonomy): domain Eukaryota; kingdom Metazoa; phylum Arthropoda; class Insecta; order Blattodea; family Blaberidae; genus Diploptera; species Diploptera punctata. The sequence continues at coordinate 1,504,222 of JASPKZ010008368.1, forward strand.
TTAATCACTGAAGATAGAGCCAACTTCTTATAGTGGAGGGTTTAACATGAGTGTAGGTCGTGGTTGAGCTGTTTGAACTTTCTACCTGCTCACGAGGGAGACTTGTTAAAAGTATCCAATGGGTTAATAAGGTTATATTTATTAGAATGGAACATTGTGATTCATTTTTGAACATGTTTTGGAGTGCTTGATTAATGCATTGAAGAAAACAAAGTTCGTATGCGTATCTTGTTAATAAATAACGCCACAAAGTTCACTAACCATCAGTATTATTTCCCCATCGCAGTTGGACAATTTTTTTAATTTTTGTATAACACAATTTTTCATTTTATACTTAAAAAGTTATTTTGGGTGGTCAAGATAAATGGAACACTCTGTATACATAATTCTAATATTATGGAAAAGTTAAAAGGCAAATTTATTTTTAAATGAACTGACTTATTTATGTAACTAGCATACAAATATATATTCTACTACTCCATGACGCGAAGGACCTATAAGGCCTTTGGCCTACCAGTCGGCCTCACATCCACATGAGGTAGACGATCGTCCAGCCAGTGTAGAGGTGACATGTGATCAACATGTCAGGTCTCCAGCCGTTATAGCTGGTTTTATCAACATGGAGCCGCTACTTATCGTAGCTACCAAAATGCCTCAAGATGCTGGGTGGGCACCGGTCCCACACTGGCCAAAATTCCACGAGAAAATGTCTTCCCTCATAGAGACTCGAACCGTAGCTCTGTGCCAAGGCATCTTGCCTTAACCATTGGCTATGACGCGGGAGTTTCTTTTAAAATAATTAAAACCTTTTTTTTAAATAAAAAATTGTTAAGAGTTAAGAGACATTGCAAAATAATGCTTATTAAAAAAAATAATTTTCTGCAATGTCCATACATTGTTTAGGAAGTTAAAATTGCCACATTTATAATGAAAAGGGTTATGAAACACATTACCTTTTCAGGATGCTGCAGTGCAAACCTTGCAAGAACATTCCCACCTGCACCAACACCAAAACCAATTATGTTCTTAAGAAGGAAATGTGACATGACGAAGTTGATTTGTTCTGCCAGCTCGTCCATTGATGGGTAAACATAACTGCAAACAAGAACAATTACTTCAATTTACATCACAACACTGCATGTTGGAACTTATATTGGGAACTGTTTAAACATATGAGCGTGCGAACTCCAAAGGGTCGACCTGAAATCACACAATTCAATATTATTCTAAATGCTGTAACACACATCGCAATAATTTTATAAGTTCCTATTATTCCACTGGGCTTAAAAAAAAACCTCGGTAGAGACTACTCTAGGCTCTCATTGGCAGACGGAAAATAGACAACATTTTACCATATAATTATTTGAATATGAATATCAGAGGATTGGAGAAAGATCAATGGATGGACAGAGAGGACTGGCGTTAGATTTCCGGAAGACGGCGGCAGCTGCCATGATACCGTATGATGATTATTTTTGCACGCGCGCACGCACACACACACACCGCGCACAACGCGACGCACGCACACACACACACACACGCATATATATTAGGGTGGGCCGAAAAAACACATTTTTTTAGTTCGAAGTTGTAATAGCGCGGAGAAGTGCGAATTATATAGACAAAAAAATTATCAAAATTGGTTGACATCTTCCGGTCGCGGAAAGGCTCTAAAATTTGACAAAATATGAAAAAAAATGCGATTGTTTCTTTAACTTTTTAATTAGATGTTTTCATAATGTAATAGTTTGTAACGTCTTCAAATAGAGCCTAAAAATATTGTGTTTTAATTTGGTTTAGATCAGTTGATATTTTTCGGTCAGGCATAAGCCCCAAAATATGCCAAAATAATGAAAAAAGTTACATTTTTACGCATTTTTGGTATTCAATAAATAATTAGTATTTAAATGTAATAGCGTAGTATTTTTTTTTTCACACGAACTGATAATGAGGTAGAAAAAACTGTCAAAAACGGAATTGGAAAAATTGGAGCGGTAGGCAAAAGTGAAACAAACGAGCAAACAAAGCATTGGAAAGGAAGTTACGTGACAGTCATTTATATGTAGATGTTTCAAAACCCTCATGTTCACATTCTGTTTTAAATTTAGTCGAAACTGAAGAAAAAGACGTTCTCTTCCTAGTACGGACAGTAATAGCGACCAAGATTATACAGTTCAAGTAAATAAATCTTCTAAACCTATTTGGCAGATGAGAGTTCAGTTAAACTCTACTGCAACAGTAAGCAACCGTTACTGTGTTTCCATGTGATCAAACGGAATGTTTTTCTTTCTTTCTTTTTTTTTTTCGTCCACCCAGAACACTTACTGTTAGCCATGACTCAAGAGACAAGAAACGCACAAGAGAGCTCGGACTTCGAAGAATTCTGAAGGCAAGACAGATAGATGCAAGAAGGAAAACAGTAAGAACATACACGCTACCAAAAATCAACTTCAATACGCAAGAATACTAAGAAATGATCAATTGGATGGACTGTGGATTATCTTCTCCCCCATTGTTGGCGGAAATCAGTGACGACGAGGTCAAATCGCACATCGACAATGACTCAATCCCGGACTGGAACATTACTTTCAAGCAATTCCCAGTTCACACGCAGGTTGTTGAACGCTGTGTAAAACTCGTCACGGAAGCCTCAGGAAAAGTTTGTGGAGCTGAATCTCGAGACGGATTTATAAGAAACACTCTGCTGTCCAGATCATCCATGTCTAATTTCACCAGCAAATCAGTCTTCAAAGTATCTTCGGTTACAAAATAGAGAACAGTACTAATGGACAGGTTCAACTAACATGGACTATTTATTCAGAACTCTGTTTTTCTTTTTTAAAAAGTTTATTGTTAAAACTATACTGTAACTTAAATATTTAAGCTTTTTAAATACAGAGCAAATCGGAGGAGTGTCATGCCCGTTGTTACTGTTATCACCCAACATGTCATAGGCTTAACTATATCTTTTCAGGTACTGTTTTTCTATAGTATTGGGGTCATTGCGCGACCGGAAGTTAATTTATTCAAACGCAATGTTCTTATGTTCAAAAATAAAAATACTGTAATTATTATGTTTAAAAAAAGAGTATAATAAAGATATAAAAAACTCGTAAAGATGTGAAATTTTTAATATTTTGACAAATTTTAGGCTCTATGCGCGACTGAAAGATATCAACTGATCTAAATCAAATTAAAACACAATGTTTTTAGGCTCTATTTGAAGACGTTACAAACTATTACATTACGAAAACATATAATTAAAAAATGAAATAATCACTGGGGAACAAAAAAATATTTTTTTCTTGGTGCCTGAAATTTTTCACCTGATTCTGGGTATTTCGGCACTGCTGATTCCAAAAATGTCATCCATTTTGTTGCAGCAGCTCTAGTTTGCAAGATATTGATGATACTGCTCTTATGTACCACCATTGTAAATCGATTGTTTGCATAATACTAATTGATTTAATCCAAGTTATATTCATGTTGTTGTTGCCGTTTGCATATGTAATTTTACTAATTTGACAATTGTTTATCCTTTTTCTAGACTGACATGGCTTCAACACGAAGAAAATGTGTGAATAATCCTGATGTGTTTTGTTTCATCTGTGGGGAGTACACATTCACTCAACAAAGAAAACCTATAACTGACTTTGTAAGAAGAGCTTATTTGGCCTATTTCAAAGTACAACTGGGAGATCAAGATAAGCCTTGGGCACCTCACATTGTATGTAAAACGTGCACAGAGCATCTACGACAATGGACAAATGGGAAACGGAAATGCTTGAAATTTGGGGAACCAATGATCTGGCGAGAACAAATTAACCATAGTGATGACTGCTATTTTTGTTCAGTCAATGTAAAGGGCATCAATAGCAAAAACCGGAATAGATGGGTATATCCCAATCTACGCTCCGCAAGACGCCCTGTTCCACATTCAGAGGAGATACCTGTTCCAATTTTTACCAGTCTTCCAGAGTCACCAGAAGAAGAGGATGATTCAACTGAAAGCTATTCTGAGGGAAATGACAGCGATTTCCCAGGACCTTCATCAGTTTCATCCGGTTTTAGTCAAGCGGAACTGAACGACCTCATAAGGGATCTAAGTCTTCCAAAGAAGTCATCTGAGTTGTTAGCTTCCAGGCTGGCAGAGAAACAATGTCTGTTACCGGGAACAAAGGTCACAGTCTATCGCAAAAGAGAAACAGACTTCCTGCCATTCTTCACAGTAGAAAATCAATTTGTTTTTTGTATGAATGTTGAAGGACTGTTAATGAAGCTGGGTGTAAGAAAATACACACCAAGTGAATGGCGGTTATTTATTGATAGCTCCAAACGCAGCCTAAAATGTGTTCTTTTGCATAATGGGAACATATACAGGTCAATCCCAATTGGTCACTCAGTTTCTATGCGTGAAAATCAACATACAAATAGCTACAGTGCTAGAGAAGATCTCTTACCGTGATCACCAATGGGTAATGTGTGTCGATCTCAAGATGGTGAATTTTCTTCTAGGACAACAAGGTGGGTACACCAAATACCCATGCTTTATATGTTTATGGGACTCTAGAGCCAAAGATCAACATTGGGTGAGAAGGCATTGGCCTCTTAGAGAAAGCATGACCGTTGGAGAAAAAAACATCGTTGCAGAACCTTTGGTTGACAGAAACAACATCATCTTGCCACCACTGCATATTAAACTTGGTTTAATGAAACAGTTCATCAAGGCGTTGAATAGAGATGGAACATGTTTTGGCTACATATGTACAAAATTTCCTGCACTGAGTAAGGAAAAAATAAAAGCAGGTATATTGGATGGACCACAAATCCGCCAACTTATTAATGACCATCAATTTCAAGACTCAATGAATGATACTGAAGCAGCCGCATGGTCTTCGTTCTGTATGGTAGTGAAGAATTTCCTTGGAAACTATAAGTCTCCTAATAGTGATGAACTAGTGGAGAATATGCTCACTGCTTTTTGTGCACTAGGTTGTAACATGAGCATCAAATTACACTACCTACACAGTCATTTGGATCGATTTCCAGACAATCTTGGAGATGTAAGTGAGGAACAGGGTGAGCGTTTTCACCAGGAATTAAGTACAATGGAAGAAAGGTATCGTGGACGGTGGGATATACATATGATGGCGGACTACTGTTGGAGCATCCACCGAGAATGTCCAAGATCATTGCATCGGAGGAAATCACAGAAACGGGGATTCTGCGACCTGATGGAGGAAAATTAATGATTCTAACGAGACTAATGTGTAAATAAATTATGGTAGTTATATAGATACAGTTGTTTCATGAAAAAGAAAGTATTTGTTCTTTTGTATTTAATTGTATGCGAGTAATATAGTTGTATATGTGGACCAGTATTTTTGAACTGGTATATAATTTGAATAAACTCTATCTCAAAAACTAGAGCTGATAGGACGAAACTGAAATCATCTTTGGAATCAGTGACCCAAATATACCCATAAATAGGTGAAAACATTAAGGCACCAAAATCACTGTTCCCCAGTGTAATCGTAAAAATGATTTTGTTTTCATATTTTGTCACACTTTAGAGCCTTTGGGCGACCGGAAGATGTTAACAGATTTTGATTTTTTTGTTGTTGTATATGTAATTCGCAACTTTTCCGCGCTATTACAACTTCGAAATAAAATAAGTGAGCTTTTTTCGGCCCATCCTAATATATATATATATATATATATATGTGTGTGTGTGTGTGTGTGTTGTGTGTGTGTGTGTGTGTGTCCACCGCTGTGGTCTCGAGGTAGCGTCCTGCCTTGTCACGCAGCGGGGCCCCGGGTTCGATCCCCGGTCGGGACAGGCTCCTGGGTGAGGTTTTTTCGGGGTTTTTCCTCACCTGAAAGATAAATGTCAGGAAGCTTTGAGCCCATCGGTCCCCGAAAATCATCCGGCCATCATAATCCTTCACCAGTGTGGAAAGCAACGGGAAGCTACCGCACCTATAATTCCCTAGTAAAGCTGCAAAGCATAGCATTAAAATGCTAAGATTGCAGTGAAAGACACCTACTTTCGGGCAGAATTACTATCCTCAAAGTCTGTAATGGGAATTTAATTACAATCTGTATAATTTTTTTTTGAAGTATTTATGTTTTTATGTCATTTTGCGTATGTATATATATATATATATATATATATATATCGGGATACGTATACGCACGCAAAATACAACACACGTTCAGCATTTTCGGCGCCAAAGACCATGCTCGTTCTCACAACTTGACCCCGCTAGACTACTACCTGAAGTGTCACATGAAATCCCTGAATGATACGAGACCTTTGTGGAATCCGAGGAAGACGTACTGGCGCGGGTTATGACTGGGCGGATTTGCCGGACCAAGGATTTGTGCTCATGCGTACCAGAACAAGATACGGAGGTACCGTATCCATGAATAGAAGAACAATTATGGCTATAAAGAAATGTCCAAAATAATTCACCCGAAAAATTTATTCTCTTTGGCGAATGTGGCCATCACAATGAGCCCTTCTTGTAAGTGGACTCAGACGACAAGCAGGTGTCAGAGAGAGCAACGTGTGTTGTATTTTGCGTGTAGCGGGAAAACGGCACGTTTCCGGACGTGAGTTTCTATGCTAAACGTAACTTAACCGTCTTGGTCCCCACTACATGTCCTCAAAGACTGTAATGGGAATTTAGTTACACCCTGTACATTAACTGAATAAAATTAACTCCATAAAAAACTATCCAAAAGGATAACCATTCCCATAGACTGATCCTTAAGCCAACATTAAAATAGTTTAAATTATATCACATGGTCACCAACATTAGAAAACATTCTATACATATAGGTCTTCGGTACTATAACATACAAATATAAATTATAAATATATACCTAACAGTGGCGAGGCGTCAATGGAAGCGCTGGATGCGGCGCTTCCCTATAATTTTTACAAAAATAAACTATTTCAAATATTATTTAAAATTATGGAATTATAAAATTCTTACGTTAAAAAGTTAAATTGATAAGTAAATAATTTATAAGTTAAATCTGTACGCTAGTGTCACCTATCGGAGCTCTTCCAAATTACATCATCGATTTCCGGTGGCTTGGATGCGCTACGCCTAATCGCGTGTTAAGTATCATTTCATGAGTGAAAAAGTAAAGTTTGTTGCCCTCAGTTAGTATTGAAATAACAAAGTTTTATTAATTTTACTTAGTTTAATTGTTTATAATATATAGTTTGTATGTTATAATGTATTGTGACCTTGTTACAAATACTGTGAATGTAAATAGTGAATTTTCAAGTGTTTCTTGTAATTTATTTTATTCCGCGTTTTGACATGAGTTAATCGTATAGAAGCTCACTAGCGATGCGCTTACAAGAATCCTCTCATGCTAGTAGCTCTGCCGCGAACGTTCAAACGGAGTATCATGAACCTGTTATATGTAAGTGTGCTATTGAAAAACTTTTACAACACCCGTTTAATTCACTTTCATTTCAAGACAAAATAAAATTAATAGAAAATTGTAGACCTACACAGGCTCTCACTGAATTAAATACTCAATATAAAGGCCATAAAATTTTCACATAACATTTTGATCCAAATTTGTATCAAACCATCTCCTGGTTACGAGGTTGCAATAATCTCAAAAAATTGTTGTGCTGCCCATGTCTTTTGTTCTCACCTGAAAAGAATGTTTGGAAGAAGACAGGTTTTGAGGATTTAAATGTAGGCATTTTTCATAAAGCCCAAAAAGAGACAAACTCTCATTTCTTCACACAACAAGCCTTAAGCAATTGAAACAGTTCGGAAAAAAACTATAGTTGAATTATATGTAACATATATTTTTTTACATATAATCGTGTAATTTTTTGGTGACGTTGATTTTTTTTTAATGTGGAGCTTCCCTTCTCCCCAAACTCATGCCTCGCCATTGATACCTAAATAGGTAACACGGAGCCTACATAACGGAGTTTAATACAGCTGTAAGTCTCAAGCCATAGGACCAATGATTGCATCAAAATCGTACTTGTTCCAGCACTAGGCTACATATACCAAATTTGGGGTTAAGGGTCTCTGTCTTCGTCCCCTTGTCAGCTTCTTTAAAGCTGGCAGGTAACACAAACTCCATTCTGTGTTAAGCACCTTGTTTGTATTTTGACAGAATATTTACAAGAGACTGTATCTCATATGGAAAATTTTGGACCAAAGAACAAACAGGCGAATGGAGAAAATTACACAATAGTGAGCAACATGGTCTTTAAAGCAACCATATATAATAAGAACAGTTAAATCTCGTAGACTGCGATGGACAGGACAGGGGATAATTGAAAAACATTAGCTCATGATAGGGATGCATGGAGGGCTTATGTCCGCGCGGCCATGAACTTACGGGTTCGATACTCTTAGTGAATGAGTTAGTTAGTTAGTTTATTTGTCAAGAAACTGAAATATGCATATTCTCATTAGAACGGAATGAGTTAATGCGCATCAAATCGACAAAGCGCCTCTTTCTTGACCGCACTGGATGTTCATTATTCAGTCTCTCATGCTGACCCTTTCCCGTGCAGCTGGTACTCACCCAAGCTGAAGTAGTGTCCAATTTGCTAAAATTAATTAAAATTTAAGTATCAAGCTACAAGTATTTCCAAATAAAAATAAGTTTCTGCCGCTCACAGCAACCTAATTTCTAGCTAATTTTTGGTCTACTAACTAGGCGTTTCCCTCTGGTTTTCCTAAAACAAGCCTCCATGCCCTTATTTCATTCCTCCATCCTTGCCATGTCCTGCCCATCGCAGTCTACGAGACTTAAATCTTCTTATTATATCTATATCGTTTCCTATAAAGATCATGCAGCTCACTGTTATGTAGTCTTCTCCATTCGCATATCTGTTCATCTATCTTTGGTCGAAAAGTTTTCCTAAGAACTTTATTCTTAAATATTCGTAATATTTTCTCCTCCCTTAAAGTAAGAGTCCATGTTTGACATCCATATAATATAAATGGAAGAATAACATATTTATATCTTTTCTGTTTAACGTTTTTGAGAGAATTGGGACAAGAGTATAATTGCATGCATTTCCAGAATTGAACCTATGTTTAATTTCTTTATGAACCTCATTTTCGTCTGTAATTATTGTTCCTAGGTATTTGAATTTAGCTACTTTCTCAAAAATTTCCTTCATTTATCATTAACTTTCTATTTCCATTATACTGGTTACAGTTACTGATGGTTATAGTTATAATAATATAAATAAAAACAAAACAAAACAACAACAATAATAATAATAATAATAATAATAATAATAATAATAATCTATGTTGTACACTGGTACAGAGAGCACTGTTATGAGAAATATGATTAGCAAGTCAATATTAGTAGTGTTGTGAATTATATTAGTTCACATGTGCAAATCAGCTCTCTTCTAACCTACATGCCATTGTCAACTGTTGCTAAATGTACTAACTTTATGATGTTGCTTTCTGAAACGACAGTCATGATTCATAACTAGAGACAGGATTATATGCATTTGCATGTTATATACGCATTTGCATATTTAGACTTTTTTCACCTGTTATTGTATATTTTAACTAAAAACTAGTGATAACGCATATTTTCGCGCTATATTTACAATATTTTTAAATTTGTTTGTTTGTTTTTTTTTTTTTTTTCAATGAACATTTCGCAGTCATCAAAAGTGTAGTAAACGATTTGGATAGTGCAGAGCCTTTGACAGTTTGTGAGTGCAAGGAAGCATTTAACGATTCCAGTATTAAAAAAAAAACATTGCTGTGATTAGCACTCATTTTTCCCATATATCTGTAACTATTAAAAATCTTGAAACTAAAGGTTTGGCGTTGATTGATTCCATCTAGTTAATGGATAAAATCCGTCAACTGAACTCCTTATTTCCGGAGGTATTCCCAAGCAAACTTAAGGAAAAGTTTGAAAACATTTTGAACGATAATCCAGGCTTTGAACCTTTGTGACAAATTGATAGTTTTATAAATGGACGGTTGAGCTTTTGCCAGAAATGATTCCGATTGCCGATTGAGGGTCTTTCCACTTTTCAGCGGTTGCCCTTTTACCAGCCGGCTGCTGGCCCTTCACATCCACATGTGTCAATCACAAAGGTAGATGATCAACAGCCAGTGTAGGGGTGACATGTGGTTAGCATGTCGAGTCCCCCAGCCGTTATAGCTGGTTCCTCAACCTGGAGCCGCTACTTATTGTAGCTACCCAATTGCCTCACGATGCTGGGTGGGCACCGGTCCCATACTGGCCGAAATACCATGAGAAAATTTCTTTCCCCATGGAGACTCGAACCAGCGCAAGTCCCGTAGCTCTGCGCCAAGGCTTCCTACCTTAACCGCTCGGCTACGGCGCGGGACTCCAGAAATGATAAGTGCTAAAATAGCACCCAAATTCAAATACTGCCCAGTTACTTCAGTTGACGTAGAACGGCCCTTTTCTATTTATAAACATATTTTGAGCGATCGAAGACACGATCTTACTACCGAACATTTGGAACAGTACCTGATCGTTTCTGTTTACAACAGTAGCAAAATGTAGAATATTTTAATTTGTGAACAATACTTTTGCCTGATACCGATTGATAATTTATCATTTATCAGTGATAATTGATAATATTAATAAGTAGATTGTAGTGTACATAAGTAGTAGTAGTAGTGTAGGCAAACAGTTTTCGGACACTTTTGAAATCCAGAATGGGCTGAAGCAAGGAGATGCACTATCTCCTCTACTATTTAATTTTGTACTAGAGCATGCCATTAAATCTTTAGAGAATGAGGAAGGCTTACAACTCAATGGTATTAATAAGCTGTTAGTTTATGCTGATGATGTAGTACTATTGGCCGATAGCGAGGAGATACTAAAGGACAACACGCACACACTATTGAATAACACTAAGAAATTAGGACTGGAAGTAAACTAAATATATGGTCACACGTAGAAATACATTATATGATGGAAATGGACAGCTAATGACAAATGAGGGAAATTTTGAGGAAGTGGCTGAATTCAAATACCTATGAACAATAATTACAAATAGGAATGAGATGCACAAAGAAATTAAACATAGGCTCAATTCTGGAAATGCGTGCTATTATGCATTGCAGAGACTCTTGATGTCCCAACTCCTTTCAAAAAACGTTAAACTGAATATATATAAAGCTATTATTCTACCAGTTATATTATATGGATGAGAAACATGGACTCTTACTTTAAGGGAGGAAAGGAGATTAGAAGTATTTGAGAATAAAGTACTTAGGAAAATTTTTGGACCAAAGAGAGGTGAACAAACAGGTGAATGGAGAAGACTACATAACAATGAACTACATGGTCTTTATAGGAAGCCAGATATAATAAGAACAGTTAAGTCTCGTAGACAGCGATGGGCAGGACATGTTGCACGTATGGGGAATGAAAGACTTGCATGGAAGCTTCTTGTAGGAAAGCCAGAGGGAAAACGCCCAGTTGGTAGACCAAGAATGAGATGGGAGAATAACATTAACTATGATTTGAGGGAAGTAGATTATACAGGGACTGATTGGAAAGCATTAGCTCAGGATAGGGGTGTATGGAGAACTTATGTCCGTGCGGCCATGAACCTACGGGTTCGATAGTGCCAGTGAGTAAGTAAGTAAGTAAGTAAGATAATACAATGGTAATTATTATGTTAATTTAGAAATAAGATATATATTAAAGTAATAATTGCTTTTTATTATTCGGTACTTCATATATTGACTTTTCCATGCATATTTCGAGCGTGTTATTTTGCATATAATCCGGTCTCTATTCATAATATACCTGACCAACTACTCACTTTACACAGAACACATCACGATAACAGTCTCCAAAAATATAAATATTCACGGCTGACCACAGTAGAAACACTTAAATTACGGCTATGGATTTATACAAACTGTCGTACATTCTCAGTTTTAGTCAAATTCGAAGGAATGTAAGCTTTGAGGTTGTACCTATAAAAATAATATGTTCCAAATCTTCGACGATTATAGTTACGATATATTAAAACGATGAAAGATACAGCCGTCTTAAACAAGTGGAAAAGTCGGCAGTAGCAGAACACACTCTACTTGAAGGCCATACAGTACAATACAACGACACAGATATATTATCTAACTGCACACACTATTTTACCCGTCTGCAACGAGAAGCCATTGAAATATTCAAACATCAAAATATTTACAATAGAAAAAAAGAATCATTAAAAGTCAACAAAGCATGGATACCAGTCTTAACAAAAGCCAAATGTAAACCCTTACGAGAACAATCTACTAGAACATCAGACAGCAACCTCATTGGTGCAATGGAAGACCCTAATGCTAACCAACCAGAAGGCAGATACAATTTACGAAGTAACGAATTGCGCAGAGAACACGTCGCGGATAAATGTATAAATAGAGCAGTTAGTCGACAAAATTGCCGGTCTCAAGACAACCCTTGAGGATGCCGGACGCAGTCTCTGGCGAAACGTTGGGGAACTACAAGCCTCAAGACCACGGCCAACAGCCCGGAAATCTTCTAGATCATCATAGTAACTCCGGCCGTGAAAGCCTAAGTCAAATGTTAATGTGTTTTTACCACCAGCCTTGCGCTGTTATGTTTGCCCGGCAATCTGCTTATCCCGATATTTTTTAAAGACAAAAATGGTTATTGTGAGTTATCCGTAGAAGATAAACATATGCTGCCCCGGACTTTTTTTTAGAGTTTTTTGAGATATTCAATTCTGTGTACATTAATTTTGTGTATTTTGTTATGATTTAGGCAGCGTAAGCCATTTAAGCATCAAAATAGGAACTTTATTTCACGTTTTTCACTACTAAGGGTGATTTTTAGGGGTGAAGGGGTTGAGTATTACAACTCTCTTATTGCCCATGTTCATCCCCGGAATCTCCTGAACATTTTTCAAAAAGCCCCATCTCAATCGGATGAACGGTATGGCAGAGCACGCTTGTCCGGGAATCGACTTATCCCGATCTTCTTGGCATCAATGAAAAGACAAAAATGGTTATTGTGAGTTACTGGTAAAAGATAAACATTTGCTGTCGCGGACTTTTTTGTGAAGTTTTTTGAGATATTCAATTCTGTGTACATTAATTTGGTGTATTTGTTATGGTTTAGGCAGCGTAAGCAATTTATTTAAAGCTTCAAAATAGGGTCTTTATTTCACGTTTTTCACAACAAAGGGTGATATTTAGGGGTGAAGTGGTTGAATATCAAAACTGTCTTATAGCCTGTGTTCATCCCAGGAATCTCCTGAACATTTTGAAAAAAGCCCCATCAAAATAGGACGAGCGGTGTGGCCGCGCATAAAATACGAACAAACAAACAAACAATTTTTATATATTAGATTAAAAAGTTAGTAGATCATGTTGTCATTGAATTCTAACAAAAGAGAGGATTATTTTCTTTATATATGGGGCATTTCCCCGTAATGGATAGTTCATTTAAACAGGCGGTGTTATTTAGAAGACCTGTGATTTCATTCCAGAACAAATGGCAATCAAAGATAATACGTTCAACATTTTGGTTGTGAATACCACAATTACATCTTGCATTCTCTCATATGTGGAATCTCCGGAGGAATTGCACAATTTTTCCGTGACCTGTGAGGAATTGTGTTAGTATAAAATTTGGAAAAAATGTGTTTGTATTTTATTCTGTCATAAATAAATGTTACATTTTAAAACAGTTATAATTTTACGCTATTCCGACATAAGACATCCTGTATTCACTTTTGGAATTGTAACGAATCTATTTAATGTATTGTCTGTCCAATGGATCTGTGCTCCCGTATGGAATGCGAACTAAAGCCTACTTCCTTTCCTGCCTCTCGGCAAATCATTTCCCTCCCTGCATTCCTACCTCTCTCTTGCACTTGCACTCCAGTGTTGTCAACTCTACTCCAACCTTGCATTATTCAATATTCAAGAGCTATGACACTGGGGAAGTTTGGCAACATCCCTACTCGATGGCAGCTGTTTGACGTAGTGGGAGGGGAGTGCGGTGAAATGGTTCGAGTATTGACGTGTACTTTTCTAAGAACGATGTCAGCGCTATAGGGGCACAGATCCATTGGTCCGAGTATACATTCAACTAGTGAGTAGGGTCGCCTTCTGGGTCATCCTCATTAAGTGCGTGGACAAGTCTCGGAATGTACGGTTTCCATTCTCGAGCTCGCAAAATACGATGAACACTGGATTTCTCGATACCAATCTCACGAGAACATTGCCTGAATTACTTCTTTGGGGATGGTGCAAAAATATGCATGACTGCATCAGCACTCTGTTATCAGTGGAACTTCTCTTTCTTCCGAAACGACCTTTCAACGCGTCTTGCACCGTTCCATTGACTTCAAACTCGTCTCGGATTTTAATTATAGTTACTCTCGTAGCTGGTGGTGTACAAATTCAACCCTCCAACGTCGTTGAACTTCAACATTCTCCACTTTCCAATAATACTTCAGTAATCACTTACGTTCATCATCAGCACCAAGGACAATACCTTAAGGTCTGTTCCAATCTCATATTAGAATTGGTCAGTCCATCTTTTACTAGGTCTTCCTACCTTTCTTCGTCCTAGTGGTCTGTAGTGAAGAATCTGTTTCGGGATTATGTTGTTATTCATTCTATTGATGTGGCCAATTCATTTGTCTCTGTATTGTGAAATCATGTCTAATAACTTGAATATATTTAGTTCTGTTCGTGTATCTTCATTTCGTTTCCGATTTGCTATTGTATAGCCAGCCAAACCCCTCAAATTTCTCATTTCTGAAGTTTCTATTCTCCATTCCTGGTTATTGGTTAAGACCCAGTGTTACGGTCCATATAGTAGTGTTGGAACTACCATTGTTTTATAAAATTTTACCAGTGTCTCCTTTCTAGTTCCTTTGAGACTTAGTTATATGGTGGCACTCATATAATTAAATATATTTATTTTGTAAAATTGTAAACTTTCACGGCAGGTATTTTGATTCATGTATTTTATGTCTTTCGGGCTAAATGGCCGTGGTCTGGTTTTATTAACACCTGACGTTTCGTCTACTACTGCGGTAGACATCTTCAGGAGATTCTGCGTGTTCATTGACCTCTTAACTCTTCAAATGTCGGCTGCAGACTGGCTTTGTGTTGGCCATTTAGCCCGAAAGACATAAAATACATATTATATTTATTTTGTTTGCAATGTCTTCACTTTTTCTATATGACACATTGAATCCCAGATAATTAAAATTGTTAATATGCTCTATCGTTATTACATAGATCGAATGACATTATAATTTCATCGCCATGTTTGTTTATTAACACATGAAGAACGATGGAACGTGTTGATATGCTATCCCAGTGCCTTCTGGATCATACACAACAACAATTGTATTTCTTGTCTCATTTCGTTGCTGAGAAATAACGTTTTAAAGAGTGTATACATCAATTTGAGACACTATATGTTACTCTATGTCTACACCAAGAACATGTGGCCCAAGGGTCTACTACGTGAAAAGAGAAGAGATTTATTAATAAATATGGTATTAGTTGGTGGAGGAAGATGTGTGTTGTGGAAGCCATAGCAATATTCACGTTTCACACAGGTTTCTGCTTTGTATTTATGCTTATCAAGTATTTTCATCGTAGCACAGATATTATAAATACAATAAACACTGAAAATTAGAAACGTTTTAACGTTACCGCATAGTACCAGTTCCTAGATATGGATATTACGAGACACAGACTACTTTTATATCAGAAAACTATAACTAATCCAACTTTCAAACTTTCCTCCAAAAAGAACATTTTTTTTTTCCCCGAATTTTCCTCACTCGAAAAATTCCATCAGACTTGAGTGACATTCAACATGTCGCCCAAGGGTTTAGAATAATAATAATAATAATAATAATAATAATAATAATAATAATAATAATAATAATATAATAACAACAATTTTATTTTATATACATATTTTCAATGTTTACGCATCTTTATGTACCTAAAGTTTTATTTTCCTTCTTCACTCGTGCAATCCATCCATTCCATGTCCTCTTGTTCTCATTCCAGTTCTTGTTTTTTGCATCCATGAGTTTCAAGGTCTTCCTTTCTTAATAATAATAATAATAATAATAATAATAATAATAATAATAATAATAATAATTTTATATACATATTTTCAATGTTTACACATCTTTATGTACCTAAAGTTTTATTTTCCTTCTTCACTCGTGCAATCCATCCATTCCATGTCCTCTTGTTCTCATTCCAGTTCTTGTTTTTTGCATCCATGAGTTTCAAGGTCTTCCTTTCTTAATAATAATAATAATAATAACAATTTTATTATATATATATATATATATATATATATTTTCAATGTTTACACATCTTTATGTACCTAAAGTTTTATTTTCCTTCTTCACTCGTGCAATCCATCCATTCCATGTCCTCTTGTTCTCATTCCAGATCTTGTTTTTTGCATCCATGAGTTTCAAGGTCTTCCTTTCTTAATAATAATAATAATAATAATAATAATAATAACAATTTTATTTTATATAAATATTTTCAATGTTTACACATCTTTATGTACCTAAAGTTTTATTTTCCTTCTTCACTCGTGCAATCCATCCATTCCATGTCCTCTTGTTCTCATTC
Source organism: Diploptera punctata (assembly GCA_030220185.1). Classification (NCBI taxonomy): domain Eukaryota; kingdom Metazoa; phylum Arthropoda; class Insecta; order Blattodea; family Blaberidae; genus Diploptera; species Diploptera punctata. The sequence goes on from JASPKZ010008368.1 coordinate 1,520,901, forward strand.
CAGATCTTGTTTTTTGCATCCATGAGTTTCAAGGTCTTCCTTTCTTAATAATAATAATAATAATAATAATAATAATAATAATAATAATAATAATAATAATAATAACAATTTTATTTTATATACATATTTTCAATGTTTACACATCTTTATGTACCTAAAGTTTTATTTTCCTTCTTCACTCGTGCAATCCATCCATTCCATGTCCTCTTGTTCTCATTCCAGTTCTTGTTTTTTGCATCCATGAGTTTCAAGGTCTTCCTTTCTTAAGGTACGTACACATATGCGCGCCGCGAACACGAACGGCGCGCGCGCCGCGCGTGTTATGTTCGTCGAAATTATTAATTTCAACGAACCTCCTGCGATCCATAGGAAACCCACAAACCTTCAGTAGACATTTTGCAGAGCAGGTGTAACCAACGATGTCTATTCCCTTTCCGTTCTCCCGCTTGTCCTGCATTCTTTCCCAAAAATAGGGACATTTTTTTAAATGCCGCGGGACGCGGGACAAATTGTTAAAAATTGGGACTGTCCCGCCAAGATCGGGACGTCTGGTCACGCTTATTACTTATTACATCTTATAACTTTATTTATACTTTTTCAAATATTATAGCATTAAAGGAATTTAAAAAAAATATATGATTTGTATATCCATCCATAGTAATTCTGCCCGAAGGCAGGTCCTTCACTGAAATCATAGCATTTTCATGCTATGCTTGCAGCTTTACTAGGGAATTGTGTAGGTGTGGTAGCTTCCCGTTGCTTTCCACACCGGTGAAGGATGATGAGATGATGATGATATGATAATGATAAGGATGATGATGATGGCCATATGATTTCGGGGACCGTTTGGGCCTTAAAGTTTTCCTGACATTTGTCTTACAGGTGAGGAAAAACCCCGATAAAAACCTCACCCAGAAAAACTGCCCCGACCGGGGATTGAACCCGGGCCCCGCTGCGTGACAAGGCAGCACGCTACCTCGAGACTACAGCGGTGGACATGATTTGTATATATATGTTTAAAATTATTAAGAATCTATCTCACCATAACATGGCCTTAATTTTTAATAAAAATGTACATGATTATTATACTAGAGGTTGTACTTTATTGCACAAATATACTAGTTTCTAAAAAAAAAAAGGTATAAAAGGGATTCGTTATGCATTAATCAACCATTAAAATAACTACTTACCTATTGAATATCAACATTTCACGAATGTTAAACATTTTTCTAATTGTATTAAAAAATATTTTTTCTCATTGCTTTCTTAGTTAATTTTGTTAATTTTATTATTATTAATATTATCCTGTTTAAATATTGTATTTATATGTGTATATATATTGTGCATCTATAGTAGTTTGTATTACTTAAACTTATGCCTGAATTTTTTTTCTTGTTTTTATTGTTAATTGTTTTATGGCCATTATTTTTTGTATATTGCCCCTTAACATGAGCAGTCTTGCTCTTTGGAGTCTTTGAAGAGATAAATAAATAATTAGCAATAAATGTGTTTATATATTGTATTGTTTTGTGATACTTCATACATAATATTATGAAATGAACGTCTTAAATAAATAATGTTTTCTAAATAATTCTAATTTATTATACAATTACAGTACACACGAAAAAAAACACATATAATTGAAAAAAAAACAGGCATCTCCTTTCAATGATTTTTTAAAATGATCCTTATGTTGTGGATCCCACAATAATTGCTTGCTTCTATAAATGTCAACAAGTTTTAACACGTTTTCCTCTGACCACTCCATACTCAAATAATAGGTGCGCACCGAAAGCAACGAACCTCTCAGGTACCCGTCCAAATCTAAACAGCGAACCATCAAAGTGTTCGTGGAAAAAACCGACAATGAGTGGATCGTGGTGAGAGACGCGCGCGCGGCGCGCGCACCTTAAAACCCCGTCCAAATCTGACGAACATGGTGCGGCGCGCGCGCCGTTCGTGTTTGCGGCGCGCAGGTGTGTACGTACCTTTAATAATAATAATAATAATAATAATAATAATAATAATAATAATAATAATAATAATAATAATAATAATAATAATAATAATAATAATAACAATAATTAGAAAGGAGACACTTTTCAAATTTTATAAAACAATGTCACTTTTCAAATCTTATAAAACACTTATGGATTTCGACACTGGGTCTTAACCAAAAGGGGGGCACGCCGTAGCGTAGTGGTTAAGGCACTGAGCTACAAGCCGGAGGGTCCAGGGTTCAAGTCCCGTTGGGGTCAGGATTTTTAAACTGACCCAAACCCTCTGTCGGCACTATGGCCCTGGGGTCGACTCAGCCTCTAACGGAAATGAGTACCAGACGCTTGTTCTGGGGGTAAAGGCGGCCGTCACGCAGGGCTGACAACCCGGCTGACATAAAGTGCCGATTGTCTAGAAAAAGTGGGAGCCTTAACCTGCTACTACCCCAAGGGCCTCCGGGTCTGTTGTGGGATCACTTTACTTTTTTTTTTCTTAACAAAAAACCAGGAAGAAAGATTAGAAACTTCAGAAATGAGGTTCTTGAGGGGATGTCTGGTTATATAATAGCAAATCGGAAACGATACGAACAGAACTAAATATATTCAACCTATTAAACTAACTCACTGGCACTATCGAAACCGTAGGTTCATGGCCGCAAGGACATAAGCTCTCCATACATCTCCATCCTGAGCTAATGTTTTCTAATCATCCCCTTTATAATCTAATTCCCTCAAATCATGATTAAATTTGTTCTCCCACCTCATTTTTGGTCTACCAACTGGCGGTTTCCCCCTGGTTTCCTAAAAGAAGATTCCATGCCCCTCTTCCATTCCCCATTCATGCCATCTCTCTTTGGTCCAAACATTTCCCTGAGAACTTTATTCTGAAATACTTGTAATCTTTTTCTCCTCCATTAAAGTAACAGTCTGTGTTTCGCATCCATATAACTGGGAGAAATACAGTTTTATATGTTTTCAATAAAGATACGATGAAACGACTGAAAGGGTGAAAAATACAAGAAAGAATAAAATAATAAGTAAATCCGAAATAAAAAGAAAAGAAAAAAGTAGTTGGTATATGGAATCAAAGAAGAAAAAGGAAATAGAAAGAAGTCTGTGTAATAAAGCTCTATTGTGTGTACCTTGAAGACGCATAGGATTTCTCCGTACTTTCACATCAGTTTTCGCCTGTAGAACAATGAATTCCAACGTTTTAAATACAAGTGAGAAAAAAATAATGTTTGTGCATGTTGCCATGGCAACCACAGAATTCCCAGACGGCACATTACAAATCTAACCTTTTAGCTTAAATCTACCGGTATTTAGAATATTTCTTTTCATCCTCATCTCTAAAGCAAGAGTTCTAAATATATACATGCTCTGTACATTGATATCTATGGAGAATGGGTTTCTGTTAGAAAAATCGGCCGCAGTTTTCTATTTTCTAAGCAAACTTAACATAAAATGTCCTATTGTTAATTTATTTATACACAGATTTTCAATGTATGCACATCTTTCTGTGCCTGAAGTTATATTTTCCTTCTCTATTCAATATCTATCCATCAACTCCATGTCCTACAGTCCTCTTGTTTTCATTCCAGTTCTTATTTCTTGCATCCATGAGTATCTCATTGTTTTTCCTATATTGATTCTATAGCAAACATATTCAGTCTACAATCCTCCGACAATTGTACACAATTAAAAACGTATCTTTATATATATAAAAAAATGAACGTCTGTGAGTATGTCTGTCCTTTATGGACTCAAAAAACTAGTCGACTGATTTGAATGGGGATTTTACCATCATTTAGAAATTTGTTATGGGACAATTAACATAAACCTTACGTAATATAGGCCGGAGCTGGAAAAAATTGCATCGGTACACTAAAATAGTCGCTTTTTGGAAGTTTGAATGACTTATAATGCCTAAACCATAACAAATACACCAAATTAATGTACACAGAATTGAATATCTCAAAAAATTCTACAAAAAAAATGTCCGCGACAGCATATATCTTTTACGGATAACTGACAACAACCATTTTTGTTTTTCAGTTCATTGATGCCAAGAAGAACGGGATAAGTAGATTCCCGGGCAATGCCAAAGTAATCAAATAGTATACAATATAATTACGTATGGTGGCAATACCTCTTGTTTATGTTAATAGTACAGAGATAAATGTTCAGAATATTCTAGGAAAACATGAGTCACCTTCCTGAAGACTTGAGAAAGAACTCTGGTGAGTCACAGAGGACACCAAACCGGTTGAAAGTGATTGATACAACCTAATAAACTGCTAGTTTAACTGTGCAATCCCGACATTATTAAAAATAAAGATCAAATGCAAGACGTTATAAAATCTGGAGGAGAAAAAACCTTGTATAAAATTTGCCAACAAATATTAATTTACAACAGGGTATAAATCTGATTTGAAATTGCACTTTTTTTTTAGAATCTAAGAGAAAATACTTTTGAAAATAAATTTTACATTTGCATTCAAAAGAGCTCTAATTTCAAAATGAGAAAGGATGCCGTATTTTGATTTGCTAATCGGAATAATTAACTAAACTCAATCGGCCTTGGATCTTTATAGCTAAAATGTCTGATTTATTTGTTCTTTGTGCCGAAAGGAAAATTAATAACACATGTATATCACGTTAATCGGCATCGGTGGTCTAGTGGCTATGTTCCATACCTCTAGTCCCGAAGGTCGCGAGTTCAAAGTCGATGGATAAATCTAAGGGACAATCCTCTGGGAGGGTATTTAAGCCGTGGATCCCAAGTATCAAGATTTTCGGGCTCGTAAAAGAAAGTAAAGTCTATATAAATTCCTCTAAGCAAAATATAACCTGCCTTCCGATCCAAGTAATGACTTAGTTGACTACTAGAGGTGTTGTGCTGACCACATGTCACTTGCTGACCTCTGCAGAGAAATTATCAAAATCATGTTTGGCTTAATAATTCAGGTCGAGTCATAGCCACCCTAAGTACTCCAGATCACTGTCCCTGGTGACTGTCCACCAATCTCGAATTTTAAATCTTCGGACATCTTTCAAAACTCCATTCATCTACCCAGCTTTATGTCTCAACATTTCTTCATCCATCTGGATGGTCCATCATTATATTTTTAATTGTATCACTGTTATCCATTCTCTGGATATTTAATGGGGATTGGTTGTAAAATAAATTGTATTTGAATTTCTGTAAGAGTACCTTGTTTGCAAATACCGCCCCATTGAAAGAACGTAATGAAAATGTGGCTTCTACATAGTACGCCCATCTCAATCTAGCTATTTTAATGTTTGGTGATTTAATACAAGTGATATAATTCCTCATTTCATCGTATTGCCCACTCTTCTCTTTCCTGAATGGGTCCATCTATTCTTCTTAGAATTCATTTCACATCTCCTAGTTTTAGTAGCTCTTCATAAAGCATTTAAAAACTAATAAATGATAGTTTTAAAAAACTAAAAAAAAACACGCTTTATCAGAAAACCGAACTAAAAAATTGAAAAATAATTTTAATTTCCAACACGCTTGGGATAAATAATTTTACCATCAAAAGCGTGGTGTGCTGTTTACGAATTAATATATTTGATAATAAACAAATATTGGTAAAAGTAAAGTCTCTAAGAAGAAATTGTAAAAATCATAAAAAGCACCCCACGCTTTTGATGGTAAAATTATTTATTCAAAGCGTGTTGGAAATTAATGTTATTTTTCAATTTTTTAGTTCGGTTTTCTAATAAAGCGTGCTTTTTTTAGTTTTTTAAAACTATTATTTATTTTTTATTTTTTAGTTTCAATATTTTACAGAATAAGATAAAAATGTAAATATCTTTAAATTCGATAGGCTACTATTGTAGTATGAGCTAAAAGTAATACTCTTCTAAAAAAAAAAATAAACTCCCAGCCGGATTTGAACCAGCGACCTATGGATTACTGAAATTATATACCATTAGAGTTCACCGCTCTACCATCTGAGCTGTTACAACGATTGACTAAAAAGTCGACAAGTCCGCAACCTAGTATATCAGTTTTCATTTTTTTGATATTCTGATGATTCTGGCCAGGATTTTAGAAACAAAGTATGAAATTATTGTATTGTCACGGATCCTTTACAAGTACACACAGTTTCAAGTCGATCCAATGTTTCTAAGATGGTGAAAATCGCGTTAAAATATTCCGTTACATAGATACAAAGACAATTTTTTTGATTTTCTGATAATTATGGCCAGGATTTTAGAAATAAATATGAATTTATTGTATTGTCACGGGTCCTTTACACGTATACAAAGTTTCAAGTCGATCCAATGTTTCTAAATGGTTGAAAATCGTGTTCGAAAATTCCGTTACATAGCTACAAAGACACTTTTTTTTTATTTTCTGATGATTTTGGCCATGATTTTAGAAACAAAATATGAAATGATTGTATTGTCATGGGTCTTTTACAAGTATACAAAGTTTCAAGTCGATCCAATGATTTTAAGTGGGCGAAAATCGCGTTAAAAGATTCAGTTACATACACAGATACAGGTCAAGTTAATATAAAGCGTGTAATTACATACAAAGAAACACGAAATTCGGGCCAATACTCACGGCCGTTATTCACAGAGTAAGTAAGCACCAATAAACTTATGTATATTTTTTTTCTACAGAAAACCGTATATTTGCGACCCAAAATCTACGACACTTTAATGTATTTACACCAAGAAATTCGTATTTAAAATTTACGCACTTATATATGAGACAGATAGCTGCAACATGTAGACCTATCCTGAATGTCACCAACTAGGTAGGATTCCTAATGCAGTTCTTTGGTATCGCCCACGAGGACGACGACGACCTGGACGTGCATAAAAATGACTTTTAGGCCTAGTCTAGTTGAGACCGAAATAGGCCAATGTTGGCCTAAATTAATGAATGGTGTATATTGATGATGATGATGCACTTATGTCCACCCTGTAGGCCTACATATACCAGTTTAGTAAGAACGTCATTGAAACAGCAAAAGAAGTTATTTAAGGCAAATAACATACAAATGTAGGTCATAAAGCAACATTTTACATTAAAATCATTTTATATCATTCTCCACTACATTAATTATTTGTGTGTGTTAGAGTGAGTTTTATATTCTTAAATATTCTCCTAAATGTTTTCTTTTATAGTATTTCCTAATGCCTTTTATAACAGGATAACTTCTAGTGAAATAAGATATAGGCCTACAGCAGGGTATACCAAGTGGAATTACAAATACAACGAAGTCTTGAAGGAACTACCTTTAGAAACAGTAATTAAGTACATACATGAATACCAGAACAACTGGATTAATGAGTTCAGATAGAGTTCCCAAAGCCATGCTTCATTACTATCCAAGGAAGCGCTGGATACAAAATTCATCAGTGAGATCGTAACAGGCCTCTAGGCCTAATTCTTCGATAGATGAAGAAGAAAAAGAAGTCTTTAATCACTTTCTTCAGTCTGTATTAATCTATTCTAGTGTTGTTTTGATTATTTTACTTCCCCACGCATTATTTTTTAATGCTTTATGTGCCAGAATTTATTTTATGCTTGAAATTGCCTTCTAAATTTATTTACGTATTTTGTTTTCCTTCTCCCTTTAACTAAAACATCGTAATGCATATATTCTATTATGTATTACCGTAATTGTATAACTGAACTGCACCAGAGCACGGGAACTTGTCAATGCTGTGTACAACATTAATTTGTGAATATCCCCCCCCCCTATTTCTTATCGTCCTTTAGTTAAAGTGAGAAAGGTTTATGCATGTGGTTAAATCCATACGTTGGGGAAGTTCTATAATCCCAGCTAAATAACTCCGCTGCTCACCCTGTGGTGGATATGGAGCATGTATACACTTATCGCACTCTCGGGAATTTCCATGAATCCTAATTGTTAAAATTATCCGAGAGAAAGCAAATAGTTCACTTGGGTTTGTTAACTTCGTCCACTGGGTCAGCAAATTATCATAATTAGAATTATTAAGTCGACAGGTGTTTTTGTTTGTCCAAGTTGTTCACCTTATAAGTATTTCCCCTATCTAACTAAACTAACTCAATGGCACCATCGAACCCTAAGTTCATGGCCGCGCAGACATAAACTCTCCATTCATCCCTATCTTCAGCTAATGTTTTCCAATCATCACCTGTCTAATCTACTTCCCTCAAATCATGGTTAATGTTATTCATCCATCTCATTCTTCGTCTACTAACTGGGCATTTACCCAATGGTTTCCCTAAGAAGCTTCCATTGCACCTCTTCCATTCCCCATTCGTGCCACATGTCCTGCCCATCGCAGTCTATAAGACTTATCTGTTCTTATTATATCTGGTTTCCTATAAAGATCATGTAGCTCACTGTTAAATAGGCTTCTCCATTCACCTAAGAACTTTATTCTCAAATACTCATAATATTTCTCCTCCTCAAGAATGTTTCGCATCCATATAATATAATCTAACTGGAAGAATAACAGTTTTCAATTTAACGTTTTTTGATAGAAGTTGGGACAAGTGTTCCTGCAACTTATTTTACTTAAATATGTTAATTTCAATTTGAGACAATTTGTATCTGATGAAGTTAAGATTGTGAGTTGTCTTCCACTTCGCCAGGGACTAATTTGATGATGTTATACGTCAACCGGCTAAGCCGCAATTAAAAAAAAAAAAAAAGATTTAGATGCTATCTGTTGCACTTACTCATGAAGTAAGCGTACGCACACTTTTAGCACCAAAATCTTTACATATAGCCTTATCATTAAAGAAAGTGTAAACGTCATTAGTCCAATGAGAGATTCTGTGTTTTGCAACAAACGGTTATGAAACCAGATCTTCATAAATGCTAATCTAAATTTTGTATCATCCAGTTAAGCACCTATTGTTCCCGCTCTTAGATTGTTGATGCATAACTGTCAAACAAGAAAAATGCCTTCAATACCCAGTATTGTTTGTTTGGCGCTACAAAATATAGTGAAGATTGACTTAAACTTTAAATGCATTTTTCTCGAAACTTACGTAATGGCGCATAGCCGGTTGATGCATATCGCAGTCAAATTTATCTCATCCAGTTGGGGTTGCCCATTGACACAGAATATAAAAAAAATAATGGATTTCTAAACTGAAAATATAACATAAAATTTACAATAGGTAAACTAAAATATGTATTCCTTATACAGTGGAGGAAATTGGTATAAAGCCACTTGTTAAAAGGGTTAACACACGTTTATTTACTCTTTCTTTGGCATTTTTCTATATTAACTTAGGAGGTGATTGAGTATAAAACACACACAAATAATGTCAAAATTAATTATCCATTTCCGTCCGAAAAAGTACATGAAAACTGAAACCATTCTCACATATGGGTGGAAATTAGTATAAAGGCACTTTGTGTATATCACCGATTAAACCAAAACAACAAAGTTCTAAAATTTAGTTGAACATCCATTGTTGTTAATTACTTGGAATATTCTCCTTGGCATTGACTTGATGAGGGTGTTTATTTCTTCCACTGAGATTGAAGCCCACTCTTCCTGAATAATATTTTTCTGCTCAGTCACTGTCCCAAACTGCCGTCCATTGCGATACACACGCCTTGCCAGGATCCCCCATAAGTTCTCAATTGGGTTTAAATCAGGACTTCCGACTGGCCACGTCAAAAGTGGTATTTCTTTCTTCCTGAACCACTCCTTTGATTTGGCAGACACGTGAATGGAAGCATTATCTGGCTGAAAAATTAGATCTTCGCCAAATTCCTAATACATTCGTATCAATTAGGACTCCAGAAGCTCCTCAGTGTAAGGACTCAGAATTCATCTTGATGCGTATCCATGCTATTTTTGATCTTCCTTTAAAGCAGAATTCTGCCCAAATCATAACGCCTCCACCACCGAAGTTTCTACTCATTCTAACTTGCTCTTCAGTACGGAGCTATTAGGATTAATAGTTATCCCCTCAACATTTTGACTTATTCCTTCCCGAAATTTCATTCTATGAAATTCAATCTTAAGTACTCTTCACAAAGAGTTTAAAACATTAATCGGCTATAAAATATTAATAAAGGAAGAACATTTATTTTATTTTCATTATTTTCAATCATTATATTTAATAACTTCCTAGGATCGTTCCAGTAATACTGAAGGCAATCAGACCCGTCCAGATTAAACTTCTTCTCATCACTGAACATTACTTTATTCCATTCTGAGGTCCAGGACATGTGTTCTTCAGCAAAAGTCATTCTAGCTTTCTTATGTGCATTGTTCAGAGGTAGTTTACTAAGACTTTTTTTGAATTTTAGGTTCTTGTCTTCTGACAGAATTTGTCTTACTCGTCTGGCTGTTACTGGGAAACTTCAAATAAGCCTGGATTTGAGAAGAAAACATACTCTTACCTTTTGCTTTACGTAAAATGAGACGTTTAGTGCGCTCAGACAATTTTCTTGTCCGTCCATATTTCCCGTTTTTTTTCTTCATATTATGAGCCCAGTTTGACAAAATTATCAATGACACATCTTGAAGCCCCAATTTCGTAGGTATTTGTCTATTGGAAAGGCCCATCTCCTTGAAGGCACTAACTCTTGATTTCTCTTCATTTGATAGAGGCTTTCCACGTGGCATTGTACGTACTGCTGACTTGTAACTGATGAACGATGCTCACAGACACGTCGTCTCCATGTAATTGCAGTGTTTTGTTTACATTTATGTCTCTGTAAGAGCCAGAAGTTGACCTGGCTTTATACCGATTTCCACCCCTAGGACAGCGTTTTCTTAGATTTTACGTATTATTTACAAATATAATAAATACAAAATGAGACCTGTATGAAATTATGTCCAAGATAATTATATGTAATCTATGACACACATACGGTATTTGCATAAATATTTCAGGTTGTTTTACTACTAAAAGTTAGTGGCTTTATACCAATTTCCTCCACTGTACTTGTATGAAAAGTTAAATGCCGCAGTAAAATAGATGATTCCGTAAAATGGCGTCTGAATATGTGAACCGTTTAATGCAAAAAACCCTATTACTACCATTTTAATTAATAGCGAATTTCGAAGGAATGAAGCTACTGAGGTTGTTTTCATGAAAATATTTAAAAAAAATTACAGATCTTCACCGATCCCATCCAGCAGAAAGTAACCATGACAAATATATATATATATATATATATATATATATATACACACACACACACACACACATCCGTTAACGCTCTAGCGGCTACAATCTTTGTTTAACCGAAATCAAACTTGGCATATACCAATTAATAAAAAAAAGTAAGGGGAAGTTATCGGTCGCGGTGGACTAAACTCTAATTCAACCCAGGAAGTTACTGCAGACCTTACGGGCTAAGCCAGTGTCCCCCTACGTACAGGGGGTAGATGTTGCCAAACTCATAATAACGGTATTTGTTTGTTTAGGGAGGGATGGAGAGGCAAGATTTTGCAGTACTTTTTCCAAATCTATGTACTATACATTTAAAAAACATAATTTTTCGTTTACGGCATGCAGACTAGTTTTATAGTAAACTAGCTAATACCCGGCATGCACTGCTACGCCTAAATAAATGAAAATTAATGCTTTTATGTTTAGTTAAATAAGTAAAGGGAAAAATAATTATAAATTTATATTTTTTAAATCGCCCGTGCTGATTACCCGGCGTTGCTCGGGAATCTACTTATTCCGATCTTTTTGACATAACTGAGCTGAATTACGAAAATTAACGTGTTTTATGTTTAGTTAAATAAGTAGAGGTGACATTTATATCGTAATTATTTTTTAGATACCCCGTGCTGTTTACCCGGCGTTGTCCGGGAATCTACTCATCCCGATCTTCTTGGCATAAATGAGCTGAAAGACAAAAATTAATGTACTCCTTATGATTAGTTGAATAAGTAAAATGAAAAATAATTATAAATGTATATCGTAAATTTTAAGATTCCCCGTGCTGATTATCCGGTGTTGCCCGGGATTCTTCTTATCTCGATCTTCTTGGCATAAATGAGCTAAAATATAAAATTCATTATTGTGAGTTAGCCGTATAAGAATACTCGCCATATGCTGCTATGCTTGCACAGGAATCTACGTACTTGTACCGATCTTCTTGGCATCAATGAAAGACAAAAATTGTTATTGTGAGTTATTCGTAAGAGATAAACATATGCTGTCGCGGACTTTTTTTTATAGAGCTTCTTGAGATATTCAATTCTGTGTACATTAATTTTGTTTACTTGTTATGGTTTAGGCAGCGTAAGCCATTTAAGCGTCCAAAGAGCTACTTTTTTCACGTTTTCCACTACAAAGGGCGATTTTTAAGGGTGTAGGAGTTGAGTATCACAACTCTCTTATAGCCTATGTTCATCCCGGGAATCTCCTGAACATTGTGCAAAGAGCCCCATCACAATCGGATGAACGGTATAGCCGCGCATAAAGTACGAACAAACAAACCAACAAACATTCATTTTTATATATTAGATATGAGAGTCGACACTTTCACACAGGATAGAACAGGTTCTCACGAGCTCAGTGACAAGTGGTAACTCTTATTTTCTTTAAGAGAGGGTGGCTTGGACGGCTACAACTTACAACTCTGTACCTGCTGTGTTGCATACTTCAGTTTTATTTAAGGATTTCTCTCAAGAAAATACTGTTAAAATGGCAATCCAGTTCCCTATTCCAAACACAGTAACTTCCTGGGTTGAATCTGACTGTAGTGGTTATGTTCCTTGCCTCTAGTTACGAGGGACGCGGGTTCAAACCCGGCCGTGGTCGATGTTTTTAGAATAGAAAAGTCCAAGAGACAAGTCCTCTGGGAGGGACTATAAGCTTGGGTCCCGAGTCTGAAGATTTTCAGGCTCGTTAAAGAACAGCAAGCCTGAAAAAAAGGCCTCTGTGCAAAATTTAACCGACCTTCACCTATCCAAGTAATACCTTGGTTACCAATTAGATATTTCATTCAGGCAACATGTTAACCACATGTCACTCATTGGCATCTATAGACAAATAAGCGTAACTAAATTACGCTTGGTTAAGAAACTCCCACTGGGGATCTCCATGTTTCCATGATGAACGGAAGGGGCACAGTCTGTCAGTCAAGGGGAAGTTCGTTAACCAGCAAAATCGGACAATTAGGCCTAGGAGTTCACCTAAAACGAAAATTCAAGAATCGTCCTAGCGGTCGCGGTCGCGATATTTGACAATGAAACTTAGCATATCCTTACATAAATCATGGACTATGAAAAATTCTGGAACAGAAAAAAAGTTCTGAGTGGTGGACCGTTCAACTTAAAGCCTGTGCATTCCTAACGGAATCTCGCATTTTATCTCGAAGCCACTTCGATGGTAGTTAATTTTTGTATCAGAAGATTTAGTATTGAATAGAAGAGCTAAGACTTATCTAAACTCTGCCATGAGACAGGATGCTGTATTAGTTAATTATCTCCATTCGCTTTATTTCATTAACTGAAGACATTCCCGATTTGAGACAGAACGGAAAACCAATTTTGTAAGCAGGTTACAAACATGTTAGTTGATTAAATTCCCATCTTTGCACCAAGTTAGATCAGGGATGTTGTTTCATCCATTAACAACTGAGGGGTTCACAGCAAAAGTTAACCAAGCCCATATTTTACTATTTTGAGAAACAACTGATATAATAATGATAATAATAATAATAATAATAATAATATAATAATAACAAAGTAGTAGTAGTAGTAGTAGTAGTAGTAGTACTAGTACCAGCAGCAGTAAAATATGATAAATTAAACGATAAGCATCAATTAACACATGTACCTTACACGGAGTAATGATAAAGCCAAAGTAAGAGCAAATATAAACTTGGATTTCTATTAAAAGACACCAACGTCCGGCAATCCCTGATTTCCTGCGATAGGAAATTACAGTTGAGAGAAGTGGAGATAATATATGATGCGGAGCGATGTACTATTTTGCGGTATATTAAGCATGATATTATTTGTGATCATGTGTTTAAATTATGGTTGGGAGATAGTTCCTGGGGATGAGAGGCTAATATAATTGGGAGTCAGATCTTAAATCAGAGAACAAGACGGTGTAATATTGTATTCTATGTTTGTGATATATCCATGACAATTCGTGGAAAAAAGAGAATGGAGAAATAATTTTCTGACATTATAATATATTATTAATCTGATACACATATTATTGAACACACTGTAGTTTTGGATATAAAGTTAAAATCCATCCATAGTAATTCTGCCCGAGGCAGGTCCTTCACTGCAATTATAGAATTTGCATGCTATGCTTGCAGCTTTACTAGGGAATAATAGATGTGGTAGGTTCCCGTAGCTTTCCACACCGGCGAAGGATTATGATGATGGCCGGATGATTTTTCGGGGACCGTTGGGCCCTAAGCTTCCTGACATTTGCCTTAAAGGTAAGGAAAAACCCCGAAAAAACCTCACCCAGGAGCCTGTCCCGACCGGATATCGAACCCGGGCCCACTGCGTGACAAGGCTCGAGACTACAGCGGTGGACAAAGTTAAAGTAATACATTTAATTGCAGATGAAGAATTACACATTAATTTTTTACAATGAAAGATAACAAATACAATACTTAGTTCACCATTTATCTGAAGAATTATTGATATTTTTAATCCAAATTCACATAAGTTATAACTAGGATTATCAATTTTCGGACTTGGTCCACTTTTGCTCTGAATCCCCCAACTGATTCATGCACATTAAGTTCGCAAACGGGGGGAGAATTCTGCAATATAAAAAAAACATTCCCAAGCACTTGGAATATCATTACCTCTCAAAGAGAAGCACCAAGTTCGATTCTCGGTCGGGTTGAATTTTTTGATTTGACGTATTATCCAAAAATAAGGAGAAAACCAGGAAATATGGATCACAAATTCTTTGCAAAATCCGTTTCCATAATAAATTAACTTTATGTGTTAAAATTGTTGGTTTATTACTAGGATACGGTATAGACCTATGTAATTGATTTCATACTACTTCCGCGGGCATTAAAATTTTCAAAACATTAAGTTTACCATGTAAACAAAAATATTAATTAGAGCAATCAAACATTTCCAATTAACAAAATTAACTTTTAAACACAATTTAGTCTGTATAGGAACTGAAATATAGACTAATTTACGGTTGTTAAAATTTACGTAACTCACATTATGGGCATTAACTACACATTCACCATTTGTAATATTCCACGTTTATTTTGGAGACGAGGTATTTGTTATGTTTATTTTCTGTAGCGGCGAGATCTATCAATCTCCATCCGTTATCAATACAGAATTTACATAAAATCCATCCATAGTAATTCTGCCCGAGGACAGGTCTTTCACTGAAATCATAGCATTTTCATGCTATGTTTTGCAGCTTTATTAGGGTGGTAGCTTCCCATTGCTTTCCACACCGGTGAAGGATGATGATGGCCATATGATTTCGGGGACAATTTGGGCCTTAGAGTTTTCCTGACATTTGTCTTACAGGTGAGGAAAAACCCCGATAAAAACCTCACCCAGAAAAACTGTCCCAATCGGGGATCGAACCTGGGCCCGCTGCGTGACAAGGCAGCACGCTACCTCGAGACCACAGCGGTGGACTTACTTACTTACTCACTGGCACTATCGAACCCGTAGGTTCAAGGCCGCGCGGACATAAGCTCTCCATACATCCCTATCCTGAGCTAATGCTTGCCAATCATTCCCTGTATAATCTACTTCCCTCAAATCATAGTTAATGTTGTTCTCCCACCACATTCTTGGTCTACCAACTGGGCGTTTTCCCTCTGGCTTTCCTACAAGAAGCTTCCATGCACGTCTTTCATTCCCCATACGCGCAACATGTCCTGCCCATCGCAGTCTACGAGACTTAACACTTCTTATTATATCTGGCTTCCTATAAAGACCATGTAGTTCATTGTTATGTAGTCTCTCTCCATTCACCTGTCTGTTCATCTCTCTTTGGTCCAAAAATTTTCCTAAGTAGGGCCCTACTTTATTCTCAAAATCTCGTAATCTCCTTTCCTACCTTAAAGTAAGAGTCCATGTTTCGCACCCATATAATATAACTGGTAGAATAATAGTTTTTATAAATTTTCAGCTTAACGTTTTTTGAAAGGAGTTGGGACAATCAAAAGTCCTCTGCAATGCATAATACATGCATTTCCTGAATTGAGCCTATGTTTAATTTCTTTGTGCGTCTCATTCCTTTTGTGATTATTGTTCCTAGGTATTTGAATTCAGCCACTTCCTCAAAATTTCCCTAATTTGTCATTAGCTGTCCATTTCCATTATATACTGAATTTCTACGTGTGACCATATATTTAGTTTTACTGATATTTACTTCCAGTCCTAATTTCTTAGTGTTACTCAATAGTGTGTGCGTGTTGGTCTTTAGTATCTCCTCGCTATCGGCCAGTAGTACATCATCAGCATAAACTAACAGCTTATTGATACCATTGAGTTGTAAGCCTTCCTCATTCTCTAAAGATTTAATGGCATGCTCTAGTACAAAATTAAATAGTAGAGGAGATAGTGCATCTCCTTGCTTCAACCCATTCTGGATTACAAAAGTGTCTGAAAACTGTTTGCTTACACGCACCCTACTCTTTGAGCCATTTAGACACATTCATATAAGTCTAACTAACTTTTTAGGAATTTCGAACTCCAGCAGTATACTATATAACTTCTCCCTCTTAATTGAATCATATGCTTTTTTGAAGTCTACATATAGTTGATGTACAGTACCATTATATTCCCATTTCTTTTCTAAAATTTGTCTTATACTAAAAATCTGATCTGTTGTAGACCTGTTTCTTCTAAATGCACATTGATGATCTCCTAGAATGTCATCAATATAGGGAGTAAGTCTGCTTACTAATGTATTTGTTAGAATTTTGTACGAAGTTGAAAGTAATGAGATGCCCCTGTAGTTGTTGCAATCAGTTTTATCTCCTTTCTTATAGATTGGTACGATAATTGATTCCTTCCATTCATCTGGAAGAGCTTCTTTTTCCCAAATCATACTAAGCAGCCAGGCGTATCTTGTCCATCAATTTTTCTCCCCCTGATTTTATCAGTTCTGCTGGGATCTCATCTGAACCTGATGCTTTATACATCTTCAATTTTTCAATTGCCATTTCAACCTCTAATGCACTTGGCTCTGCGACTAGCATTTCTGCTGTCTGTAACTTATCCTCCTCAATGTCCTGTTCTGTATGTACATTTAATAGCTGATTAAAGTAACTTTCCATCTATTTAATATACTCCTAGAATCGCAATCATATCCTCATTTTCATTCCGAATTATGTTTGTTCTAGCCTGAAACCCTTTCTTCTCTATACTAATTCCCTGATATAATTCTCTAATGTTCCTATTTTTTGCATTCATTTCAAGATCATTAATCTTCTCTCTCAAATATTCCCTCTTTTTACTCTTTAACAGCGGTGGACTTACATAAAATAATTGATCGAAAGTAAAAATGGTTAGAAGTGGCTAAAGAAAAGACTAGAAAAGTCATTAGTGGCTTTTTAAGAAATATGTAGCTAGTTATGTTTCAAAATGTCTATAAATAACTACAAAATGCATAGTTGTCTGTCATGTTTGGCGAAGGAACGTGTTAAAATCATTCTTGATGATGATGGAATGTATTGACAACTTCATAAAATAGTCCCCAGGGATGACACAAACAGTCTACAACTGAAGTTTTCTAGTAACAATAAACAGTATTCTATTCTATTGTGACAGGCTTTCACTGTAATTATAGCATTTTCATGCTATGTTTTGCAGATTCACTAGGGAATTATAGGTGTGGTAGCTTCCCATTGCTTTCCACTCCGATGAAACGATGATGATGATGATGATGATGATAGACGATGATTTTGGGGGACCGTTGGGTTCTAGGATTCGTGACATCTGTCTTACAGGTGAGGAAAAAACCCGAAAAAACCTTATCCAGGAACCTGTCCCAACCGAGAATCGAACCCGTGCTCGCTGCATGACAAGGCAACACGCTACCTCGAGACCATAGCGGTGGACAATAAACAGTAAGCAGTAAATATTAAATTAGTACATTTCTTATTTAAAATGTAGCACACAGACTCATACTACAAAGAAAGTAATTTTTCATCCAGCAGGGAAAAAATAACGAAGATTAAATGGTCTTGAGTTGCCATAAAACTCTGTAGATAGTGCTTTACGGCTCAACTTTCCAACATGTGACACGAATTTTTAAATACCTCTATAAACTTGTCAAATTTTATTCTCACGGTTTAATTTTTAAAGTTATTTACTATCATTTAAAAAGCTTTTAACATATTTTCTAACGATTATTTCAATATAATTCTTTACAATAATCAACTAGGCCTAGATACGTATCACAATGATGAGGTAGCCATGTTGAGTTTCATGAATATTCCGTGTTCTAATGCAGCGAACATAACCAATACATAGGCCTAAATTCTTTCAAACTTCAACTTATTACAATGCAACCAACTTACGGTCGGTTTCACCAACAGAGGTAACTGTATTACGTCAGTTTCCCCCGCGTATAATGCATAGCTTAAACTGGCATAATACAGTTACCTCTGTTGGTGAAACCGATCCTAAGGGCCAGTTTCACCAAGAGAGGTAACTGTATTACGCCAGTTTTCCCCATATATAATGCATAGCTTAAACTGGCGTAATACAGTTACCACTCTTGGTGAAACTGGCCCTTAGACTTAATAAATTACTGCGTACTACCACCGCTGTGGTCTCGAGGTAGCGTGCTGCCTTGTCACGTAGTGGGCTTGGGTTCGATTCCCGATCGGAACAAGCTTCCTGGGTGTCTTTTTTTCGGCGGTTTTCCTCACCCGTAAGAAAAATGTCAGATAGTTTTAAGGACCAAAAACATCACCGAATATCATCTGCCCGTCATCATTATCATCTTTCACCGGCGTGGAAAGCAACGGGAAGCTGCCACATCTATAATTCCCTAGTATAGCTGCAAAGCATAGCATGAAACTACTACGATTGTAGTAAAACACCTGCCATCGGGCAGAACACTATAGAATAGAATTTAACTATTTACACAAAACGCACTATTAACACAAAAAACAATAATGAAACTAATTAAACTAGAGGACAAACTTTTCGAACGTCTTCCATTAGTCTTTGGAAACTTAATATGATCAAAATCCTACCTAGAATAAATGTAGTTAGAGCATTTTACTTTCAATATAGTTACAGTGAGTATTTCTATCTTGTACTAAAAAGAAAATTTTTCACCCAGCAGGGCAAGAGTAACGAAGATTAAATGAATGGTCTTGAGTTGACATAATGTGCTTTTCTTGCTCGGCGCAATTTGAAATTCCTCACGTAAAGAACGGGTGACGTCACAGTGTGTTGTTCAGTACACAGTTTGTGCTGGAGGCATTTTCTGAAAATGTTACAAACACAAACTTTGTTTTTTGGTTAGTTAAAACAACCGGTAGAAGCTTCACAAAATAACTAGTATTTGCTGGCAAAACGAGATAATTGAGAGAGAGAGCTCAGGCAGTAGACTAGCATTATTTGGCGGATCAAATCCTATGACCGACTAAGTAAGGTTCAACTTTTTAAAAGTACAACATTAACATATGTTAATACCTGTTTGCAGTTTTAAACTGCTTATACAGAGTGGGGCGTAAATACCTCATGGTTTTAAAAATCTTGTTCTTCTTCTTAAACTTAATTTGTAGGATTTTCATCCTGTTTATTTCCAAAATCACTCCTCGGAGGAAGACGTACTGGATGTGCATTCACTGTCTATCCATCTTTTGGCTGGTCTTCCTCTTGTTCTTCTCCCGTCCATTGGTCTATCTTCTTTAGCTCTTTTTGCAAGCCGGTTTTCTTCCATTCTTTCTATATGACCCTTCCAATATTTTCGTCTATATATAATAAATTTGGTTATGTCTTGAATATGGCATTTGTCCCTAATTTCGTGTTGTGTATTTTATCCAATAATGTTTTCCCCTGAATAGTTCTTAAGATTTTCATTTCGCATGTGCTTATTATTTGTTTAGTTTTTGTTGTATCAGCCCTAGTTTCTGCTCCATATATGATAACTGGTCGAACTATCGTTTTGTATATGCGTGTTTTGCTTTCCATTGAGATATGTTTGTTGCGCCAAATTAAATCTTTCATAGATCCTGATATTTATGCTGCTTTATCAGCTTGTTTCTTTACTTCTTTTATTAAAATTTTTAGTGTTTGTTATTAATACACCTAAATAATTAAATTCTGACACTTGTTGTATAATTTTTCTTTCCAGGTTTTAAAAATAATAATACCAAATACCGCGAGCTTCTAAATGGCACAAAGAGTAGGGTGCGTGTAGGCAAACAGTTTTCGGGTACTTTTGAAATTCACAATGTATTAAAGCAAGGAGATGCACTATCTCCTCTACTATTCAATTTTGTATTAGACCATGCCATCAAATATCAAAACTTTAGAGGGTGGAGAAGACCTATAACTCAATAGTATTAATAAGCTGTTTGTTTATGCTGATGATGTATTATTAGGCGATAGCTAGGAGACACTAAGGGTCAACACACACACTCTTGAGTAACATTAAGAAATTGGGGCTGCAAGTAAACATCATCATCATCATCATCATCACTCCAGGGATTAGGCAATTGCCCGTTCCGACTTCATATTGCATCAGCCCAACGTCTTCTAGGTCTTCCAACATCACGCCTTCCTCTTGCTTGATAGTTCCTGGCTAACAATGGATATCTCTCCTTACTCATTCCATCCATGTGATCAATCCATTTCTGTCTGTAATTCGTGACTTTATCCAATAAAGGCTGTACTTTCAATTCTTCTCTTATATCCTCATTTCTTATTCTATCAAGTCTTGTACATCCTTTTACTTGTCTTAGGAACCGCATCTCTGCCGTCTGTATTCTATCCTTCTGTCTTTTCACTGGAGCCCAAGTTTCACATCCATACAATATTGTGGGAACCGCCATAACATTATACATTTTTATCTTGGTTTCTTTTCTAATTTTATTTTTGAATGTTCTCTGTATTGTTCCACACAACCGTCTGAAATTTATTTATTTTGGAGTCAATATCTCTTTCCACATTGTAGCCAACATCACAGCCCAAATATTTGAAACTAGACACCTGTTCTATACTTTGATTTTCTAAAATAATTTTGGTTCTCACTGGATCTCTTCCTCTAAAAGCCATGGTCTTCGTTTTCCTTACAGAAATTTTTAGATCGTATAATTTACATATTTCATTTAATGCATGCATTGATTTCTGTAAGTCGTCTTCATTTTTCTGTATTATGATTACATCGTCAGCAAATAAAAGATTATTTATGCACATTTTATTATCCATTCTTATTCCTGGATTTACTAAAACTTTCCATTTATTAAAAATATCGTCTATATATATATTAAACAAAGTGGGTGATAAACTACATCCTTGTCGTAATCCAGTATTTGTTTTGATTGCATCTGTTCTTTTGAATCCGGTATCTATAATTATATTTGTGTCTTCATATAATGTCTTTATTGTTTCAACAAGGCACAGCGGGTATCCTTTCATTCGTAATATTTCCCATAATTTTTGTCTGTTTACTCGATCGAAGGCCTTATCCAAATCTATAAATCCTATGTGAGTTTCTAAGTTATGTTCTCTTCTCTTTTCTATGAGTTGTTTCAGTGTAAAGACATTGTCTATACATGACCTTCCCTTTCTGAATCCACTTTGATTTTCACTTATTATTACTTCTGTTATGTTTCTCAATCTATTATTTATTATTTTCGTATATATTTTGTAGCCAGTATTCATTAAGCTAATCCCTCTGTAATTCTCGCAATTTCTCCGGTCTCCTCTTTTGAATATATTCTTGACAATTGCTGTTTTCCAAGTGGTTGGAATCCCATAGGTCTGCCAACATATATTAATTAGATGAAGTATTCGTAGTTTAACAATATTCCAATATTCCACTATATTTGATTAATTCCATATTTATATTATCTAATCCTGTTGCTTTCCTATTCTTAGTGGTTTTCAAAGCCATTTCTAATTCATTTATGTCTATTACATCAATATTTTCCACTTTTATTTCTTCCTCATTGTTCTCTTTTCCTTCAATTTCCTCCTTTTTCCAAAGTTTTTCATAATGTTGGATCCATTCTTGTTCTGGGATTATATTCAATCTGGCAGAATCTTTCTCAGTCTGATTTAGATGTTTCACTAATTTATAACCTATTTCTTGTCTTCCATACATATCATGTTCTACTGAGCTTATGAATTTATCCCATGACTCCTGAAAACATCAATAAAACTAAATAAATGTTCACACGTCCCGTGCCGTAGCCGAGTGGTTAAGGTAAGAAGCCTTGGCGCAGAGCTACGGGACTCGCGCTGCTTCGACACCTTATGGGGAAAACATTTCTCATGGAATTTCGGCCATTATGGGACCGGTGTCAATCCAGTATCGTGAGGCATTTGGGTAGCTACAGTAAGTAGCGACTCTAGGTTGAGAAAACCAGCTATAACGGCTGGGGGACCCGACATGCTGACCACATGCCACCCCTACACTGGCTGAATGATCGTCTAACTGTAATTAACACATGTGGATGTGAGGCCGGCAGCAGACTGGTAGGCCAAGGGCCTTATAGGCCTGTCGCGCCATGGAGTTCTTTATATGTTCACACATAGAAATACATTATATATCGAAAATTGACAGTTAATGACTAATGAGGAAAATTTTGAAGAAGTGGTTGAATTCAAATACCTAGGAACACGCAGGAATGAGATGCACAAAGAAATTAAACATTCGATATAATTTCGAACAATTACATTTCGTAGACTGCGATGGACAGGACACGTGGCACGAATGGGGAATGAAATATGTTCATGAAAGCTTCTTGTAGGAAAACCAAAGGGTAAACATCCAGTTGGTAGATCAAGAATGAGGTGGGGGAGTAGCATTAACCACGATTTGAGGGAAGTAGATTATACAGAGGATGATTAGAAAACATTAGCTCAGGATAGGGGATGTATGGAGAACTTATGTCTACGCGTTCAATGAACCCACGGGTTCAATAGTGCCAGTGAGTTTGTTAAGATCGTGAGCTTTGTACAAGATACATTTGATGCCATGTAGAAACAAATAAAATTGCATGAAGTTTGATATGACATGGTTCAGTAGCGGATTGTTGACATATCCACTAAGATATAAATAAAAAATCCACTAATGTAATATATATATATATATATATATGTCCCGCGCCGTAGCCGAGCGGTTAAGGTAGGAAGCCTTGGCGCAGAGCTACGGGACTTGCGCTGGTTCGAGTCTCCATGGGGGAAGAAATTTTCTCATGGTATTTCGGCCAGTATGGGACCGGTGCCCACCCAGCATCGTGAGGCAATTGGGTAGCTACAATAAGTAGCGGCTCCAGGTTGAGGAACCAGCTATAACGGCTGGGGGACTCGACATGCTAACCACATGTCACCCCTGCACTGGCTGTTGATCATCTACCTCTGTGATTGACACATGTGGATGTGAAGGGTCAGCAGCCGGCTGGTAAAAGGGCAACCGCTGAAAAGTGGAAAGACCCTCAATCGGAAATATATATATATATATATATATATATATATTACAATACTGATTGACAAATATTATAAAAATGAAATCTGACTACTTTTATCTCAACAACAAGCTGAATTTTGTAGAGTTACGATTCAGGCTTTGAGAATTGCCACAAACTTGCAGTTGTACAGAACCTTCTTCACGACATTTTCTAATCCACAGCAATACTTCGTTCCTAGAGGGAGCATTGCAACTCTGAATAGATATAACGGAGTTTGTTCTTACTACCCTAATTCGTTGCAGTACAGGCTAATATTCCATCACACTGCATTGTCACATGATAACCACTACTGTCAATTGTGTTACTAACTTCTAAAACAAACACTAAAATGTCATCTAAAACTCCATGTAATTGTGTATATTTCAACATTACTCGAATATATCTTTGAGCACGCAAACAGTGTTAACATTATTTTAAAACCATCAGGTGTTTGCCCCACCCTGTTCATCACGTGATGTGCAAGAAGAAACTATTCTACGTCCCGGAACAAAAATGCGCTCCCTTGTGATAAGTTTTGATAGTTCTATAGGGCCTAAGTGTTACTGAAATAATATCATTCATAAAATATATTAAATTCAAAGATTACTTCTCTATCAAGAATGAAAAACCTCAATCTCAAACACGTAAATCGTTAATATGGCCTAGAATAATATCACTATTCAATCACATGTCACTTTAAATGTCTAACTCACCCACTCACTGGCTCTATCGAACCCTTAGGTTCATGGCCGCACGGGCATCTCTATCCTGACCTAATGTTTTCTAATCATCACCGTATAATCTACCTCCCTCAAATCAATGTTAATGTTATTCTTGGACCACCAACTGGGCGTTTTCTTTCTGGTTTTCCTACAAGAAGCTTCCATGCTTCTCTTTCATTTCACATTCGTGCCAGAAGTCCAGCCTATCGCAGTCTACGAGACTTAACTGTTTTTATTATATCTGGTTCCCTATAAAGATAATGCAGCTCATTGTTACAAAGTCTTCTCCATTCAGCTGTCTGCTCATCTCTCTTTGGTCCAAAATTGTTCCTAGGAACTTCATTCTCAAATACTCGTAATTTTTTCTCCTCCCTTAAAGTAAAAGTCCATCCTTCGCGTCCATATAATAAAACTGGAACAATAACAGTTTTATATATTTTTAGTTTGACTTTTTTGAGAAGTTGGAACAAGAGTCCTTGTATTACATAAGAATGCGCGTTTCAAGATTTCTTTGTGCATCTCATTCCTGTTTGTAATTATTGTTTCTAGGTTTTTGAATTCAGCCATTTCTTCAAAACTTCCCTCATTTGTCATTAACTGTCTATTTCCATTATATAACGTATTTGTATGTGTGAACATGTATTTAGTTATCGATGTTTACTTTCAGTAACAAATTTCTTAGTGTTACTCAATGGAGTGCGCGTGTTGTGCTTTAATATGTCCTCGCTCTCGCCCAATAATATTACATCATCAGCATAAACTAACAACCTATTAACACCATTGAGATGTAGGCCTTCTTCATCCTCTAAAGAATTGATGAGATGCTTTAGTACACACCTTAAATATTATACGGGTGACGTCGAAATTATAAAGTTGTAGAAATCCACTGCAAAGGGAGAGAAACAGAAAAAGAGAGAGAGAGAGAGAGAGAGAGAGAGAGAGAGAGAGAAAGAAAAAGAGAGAGAAAAAGAAAAAGAGAGAGAAAAAGAGAGAGAAAAAGAAAAAGAGAGAGAGAAAGAGAAAGGAGAGAAAGAGAGAGAGAGAGAAAGAGAAAGGAGAGAAAAAAGAGAAAGATAAAGAGAAAGAGAAAGAGAGAGAACAATTTTGAAAGAATGTGATAGGCCTATATACATGATTCAAAGTTTGAGTACAAATTAAATGAGTTTATTGTGTACGGAAATGTTGAGGGCAGTCATTAAAATCTCATTCTATGCTTCAAGGGCATCAAATACGTGTAATTCTATGACCTTGTGTCCAGTACTTGATTTCAGTCAGCAGTAAAAGTTGAACTAATATTTGCTTTACTACTAACTCCGTTTTTCAAATCCGTTATGTCAGTACATCACATGGGCAATGGAATAAATGGAGAAAACTGTTTTGATTTTTCATAAAACTCTGATTTGCTTTCTGAAAAAAAAACAATTACTTGCGAAAATTAAAAAAAAAACGCTTCTTTATTTAGATGTTACTAGCCAATACCCGGCGTGCGCTGCTACGTCTAAATAAATGAAAATTAATGTGTTTTTATGTTTTGTTGAATATGTAAGAGGAAACACAATTATAAATGTATATTTTTTAGAAACCCATGCTGATTACCCGGCGTTGCTCGGGAATTTACTTATCCCGATCTTCTCGACATAAATGAGCTGAAATACGAAAATTAACGTGTTTTATGTTTAGTTAAATAAGTGAGAGGAAAATTTATATCAATTATTTTTATGATACCCCGTGCTGATTACCCGGCGTTGTCCGGGAATCTACTCATCCCGAACTTCTTGGCATAAATGAGCTGAAAGACAAAAATTAATGTACTTCTTATGATTAGTTGAATAAGTAAAATGAAAAATAATTATAAATGTATATCGTAATTATTTTAAGATCCCCGTGCTGATTACCCAGTGTTGCCTGGGAATCTACTTATCTGAGTCTTCTTGGCATAAATGAGCCAAAAGATAAAATTCGCCATGTGCTGCTATGCTTGCACAGGAATCGTCTCGATCTTTTTGGCATCAATGAAAGACAAAAATGGTTATTGTGAGTTATCCGTAGGAGATAAACATACGCTGTCGGGGACTTTTTTGTAGAGTTTTTTGAGATATTCAATTCTGTGTACATTAATTTTGTGTATTTGTTACGGTTTAGGCAGCGTAAGCCATTTAAGCGTCAAAAGAGCTACTTTTTTCAAGTTTTCTTCTATAAAGGGCGACTTTTAAAGGTGTAGGAGTTGAGTATCACAACTCTATTATAGCCTATATTCATCCCGGGAATGTCCTGAACATTTTGCAAAAAGTCCCATCATAATCGGATCAACGGTATGGCCGCGCATCACGTACGAACGATCGAACAAACAAATAAACATGTTTACTTATTAGTTAATTAAATTGGACAATATTTACTTTATACTAGTAACACTTTCTACATACTATAACGTTAATGTTCTATTTAAATGCTTATTTGTTATATAAGCCACGAGATGGCAGGGCGACCAATGTCCTGCTGCCTCTCATGATTCAGAATCATACACAAGGAATAAAAAATAAATGTATGTAGCGCGCTAACGTACAAAGTTAAGAGGTCTCGGGTTCAAATACCAGTACAGGTGTTTATTTTTCTTTCCATGTCATATTTGACCTTCATTGCTAAATGTCAAACGTTTTATTATAACATATATATTGTTTAAATACTTTCAGTCTTACTAATAAAAATCTCTTATACAGGCTTTCATCAGTTGTTTAGTTATACAATGTATAAGCCTTATATATATCATGTATAATTTCCTTACTAATAAATATTGTACAGGAGCTATATAACAACACAACCCTTACACACAATACGTCACATATTCATCATCATTATGACGTCAGAACGCACAGTTTGTAACAGAAAGAAAACAACATCAACTAGTGATTAATTATTTAAGAAATGAGTATGGATAAGATTAAATAGAGATTCCCAAATTGGGGAGGTACGGAAACAATAAGTGTGTTTTAATTTATTTACATTTTTTTCTTTAGGCTATGTCAAATATATCGTAGAATATATTTCACAGATAATGTGCTGCCATCTAACGCCAAGAACTTCGATCAATTCTTAGAAACTAATAAAAGTTTTTCCCATTACTTATGATGTTATGAATTATATGCAGTGTTTTAAGATGCGTTAGAAAACGTTCAAAATAGGTAGGAATTGTTAAAGACAACGCTTTAAGCGAAAAAAAATCATCTGCAATTTCATCGGGAATCGAACCTAGGACCTCACGGACTGTAATCAGAAACTCTAATCACAAGACTATCAAGCTAACATGTGGTTTGCTGCAATAATAGTACCTTTATAATTAAATACATTTTTATATCGGTATATATATATATATATATATATATATTATGTATTAATGATGCAAGAAAGTTTTGTTAAAATAATAATATGAAGCATTTAAACTACATTCAGGTTAAATCTTGTTTCACAGCAACTGTTGTAGAACATATTTTTTGTGAATCAATGTTCAATTTTAAAATATTATTAGGCCTAATCGAGAATGAGTGTAACAAAAGGAATTTTATGATGCTTTTATTTTCCTACCCAGAGCTTTATTAATGTTATTTATGCCCTGTGCATCCATCAAACAGTCGTTAAAGTGTTGCATTTTGCGTTAAATTTAAGGAAACGTTCATCAATATCATAAGAAAACAATCAGTTCATCTTAAAATCCGACATTTTGTCCAGTTATACAATCCTTAAACAAGGCTGAAGGCATGTATAACGATTCTCATGCAAAGTTGTACACCTCTTATACGCTGTACAGTTAATACAGTGATTATTAATACGAATTTTCAACTGAGAAGTGTATAAACATTGTATAAACGTTATATATGGATTATACTCTAACCTCAAAATATTTTTACAACTTATACTGTTCACTCACTGTATAAATATGTATAACTTTACATTACACTGAAGGCAAACGGCTTTATTTCATATTGTAGATAAAACTAATATATGTATTATCTAAAAGTACACGAATGCGATTTTATCGAAAGTAATATGAGACATCAGTGCTGCTGTTGTGGTTAAATGTAATTATAACAGTTCATGGAATGTAGTCTCGTGTTCCACTGTTCACACGAAAATCATTCAGTGACGACTCCTTATTAATAAAAGCCCCAGACTTATGATTAAAATTTAGTTTTTCTCAAACATATTCACACAATTTTATGAATTAAATTAGACATTAAAAATACCTGGGGGACAAATGTGTAGTATGTAGTCTCGAGGGGACATAACTTGCTGACAGTTAGACTCCATCTAAAAGCTCGAGAAATGGCATTTATTCTTATAAAGTCCTATGCATGTACGTTCCTTGTGACCCGTAGATCATGCAAGGACGAAAAAAGAGAATTCCCAACGCTTCAATTGGGACCCGCCAGCAAGGGTAGAAAACCCAAACAGAAAACATCGTTCCCTCAGGATTGCTGGGTGGTTGGGCTTAGGGTTAACAATCCTATTCTGTAAAAATAGAACTATTCAGAAACGGCAAGTAACTGCCGGGCTGTTATGTTGGAAAAACGACCTGACAAATGACGTACAGAAAGCTAGGAAAAGAGAAAAATGGGAGATGTTATGAAAGAGGCCAAGGTTGTTAGAGGACCGTCGAACCAAAGGAAGAAGAAGAAGCAGAAGCAGATTAAAAATACCTAATAGTAATACAGGGTGTGTCTAAAGCGACTATCCATTTCAATGAAGGAAGGC